>CM046838.1:21151210-21536210 GCA_025618425.1 Heliocidaris tuberculata
TCAGGTTTACTGGGGGACCAACATCAACATCATGAGTATTGGTCATAACCTGTGTCGTACGACGAAATGATGTAGGACACACTAACAAAGTCGTAAACAAGTTGCAGGATGTATAGGGCCTGTCATAATTCGAAAGTTGTATAGCTACTGAAATTATAATTCCACAGTATCGTTCATGTCTGCGAGTATCAATTTGACATTGCGTTCAATAATGACATTGAACGCATGACTGTGGCGGTTCTGTGGACACAGGGCTTATGTGCCAAACCGAGATTAATGCCATAAATTTTTAGATTATATGGATAGCCTTCATGTTAGAGCAGCATTATGTCGCAGTGAATTCATTTAAATATTACACCTTTCACATTTCTCGAAATATCAAAGTCAGACTATATGGCTGATACTTCTAGTCAAACTTGCGAAAGGTCACTCCCCGAATATTGTTACACCGATAAAGAGTGATGTATGAATATTGTATTACATGCTTCATTACTTTTGCTGCCCTTTTAACAACATTAAAAAAAGAGAGAATTTATATTAAAACACTAAAGTGCTATATTATCCTTTAGTATATCCAATATTTTCTCGTAAATAATCTTTCATAAGTCATTAAGCAGTACTTTACTCTACTTATTCGGTCATTTCAAATAAATCTTGTGATAGATGATTAAAAGAATGCAGGTTTATTTCCGATTATGTTGTTGTTTACTTATCCTCTTCAAGTGTTTTCTGGAGAAAAGACATCTTAAAGGATATCAAAACAATAAGAAACACATCAAGACACACACCCACATGATGGCATTTGTATTTTTAACAGTAATCGAAAGCTTAAAAATTTAGGACATTACATCTTTATATCATATTTTTTCTTGAAAAAAACCCAAACAAGACAAAACAAAATCCATGCAGGTTTAAATGGTACCACTCGCCCACTTTCATGATGTAAGCAGTTAATTATAACACGAACTATGAAGCTATAATAGTCTGCTTACAGGTGAGTGGGTTTTCACAAAATAGAGATAACCGATAGCCTCGTTTTAGAATGCCTTCAGATATTTACAACAAAATTGATCATGAATCAGGTCCGGAACATCAACATATCTGGCACAGCTTTTTATACAAACAGAACCTGAACAAAATCGGAACATATTCATTTAGTTCCATTCCAATTTCTTTTTCGCTAATACCAGAAGTGCAGATTATCTTTAAGAGAAGTAATAACTGGTGGGGGTTGGTTGGCTTAATAATAAAGTTAACTCGTAATCACAGCCAAGAGCTTGATGGGGCAAAATGTCACTGTAAATAGACGATTCACCGGCAGCATTCATTAAGGGCGTCTAAAGTGGGTTTATTTAATTAAGCAAAAGGTGCTGGACGCTTTACATCGAGAAGAGACGGCGCTTGAAGGAAGAAGGTAAGGAGAAAAAGAACGGGGAATATGGGACAGATGATTGTGTGAATGAAGGAGCAGATGAAGAGAGGGGATTGGAAGATAGGAAGGAAGGGGCCACGAGGTCATCGCCTGCAAACTTGACACAAGATTGTAAATTGGAATTCGTTTGATAAAGATATTGCAAGTACTAAAAGTTGCAGTAGTATATGAATAATATGACTGATCGCAAAACAGCAGTATTAGCGAAAGAGTAGCTCCCAGTCGTAAGTGATATACGACTGATTGCAAATCAGTAGTATGACCCATAGAGTTGCGACCGGTCGTAAGTGATATACGACTCATCGCAGATCAGCAGTTTTAGCGACGAATCGCAAGTGACATTTGCTTGATTCCAAATCAGTAGTAATAGCCACAGACTTGCGACCAGTCGCAAGTGATATTCGACTGATTCCAAATCAACAGCATTAGAAGAAGAGTTGCCACCAGTCGCAAGTCAAATCAACAGCATTAGAAGAAGACTTGCGACCAATCGCAAGTGACATACGACTGATTGCAAATCAGTAGTATAAGCCAGAGTTGCGACCAGTCGGAAGTGATATACGAATGAATGAAAATCAGCAGCATTAGAAGAAGAGTTGCGACCTGTCGCAAGTGACATACGACTGATTGCATATCAGCAATATTAGCCAGAGTTACTAGCATTTGTAAGTGATATACGACTAATGGCAAATCAGTAGCAATACCCGAAGAGCTTCGACTAGTCGCAAGTGACATACGACTGATTCCAAATCAGCAGTATGAGCCACAGAATTGCGACCAGTTGCAGTAGTTTATGAATAATATGACTGATCACAAATCAGCATTAATAGCAAAAGAGTTGCTACCAGTCGTAAGTGATATACGACTGATTCCATTTCAATTGTATTTAATAGCCACAGTTGCGACCAGTCGTAAGTGATATACGACTGTCTCCAAATCAGCAGCATTAGAAGAAGAGTTGCGATCATTCGCAAGTGACATACGACTGATTGCAAATCAGCAATATTAGCCAGAGTTACTAGCAGTTGCAAGTGATATACGACTAACGGCAAATCAGCAGCAATATCCCAAGAGCTTCGACTAGTTACTGTAGCAAGTGACATATGACTGATTCCAAATCAGCAGTATGAGCCACAGAATTGCGACCAGTTGCAGTAGTTTATGAATAATATCACTGATCTCAAATCAGCATTATTAGCAAAAGAGTTGCTACCAGTCGTAAGTGATATACGACTGATTGCAAATCAGGAGTTTGAACCACAGAGTTGCGACCAGTCGTAAGTGATATACGACTGATTCCATTTCAGTTGTATTTAATAGCCACAGTTGCGACCAGTCGTAAGTGATATACGACTGTCTCCAAATCAGCAGCATTAGAAGAAGAGTTGCGATCAGTCGCAAGTGACATACAACTGATTGCAAATCGGCAGTATTAGCCAGAGTTGCGACCAGTCGCAAGTGACATTTGACTGATACCAAATCAGCAGTATGAGCCGCAGAATTGCGACCAGTTGCAGTTGTATGTGAACAATGTGACTGATCGCAAATCAGCAGTTTTAGCAAAAGAGTCGCTACCAGTCGTAAGTGAAATACAACTGATTCTAAATCAGCAGGACGTGCCACAGAGTTGCGACCAGTCATAAGTGACATACGACCGATCGCAGATCAGCAGCAATATCTGAAGACTTCCGACTAGTCACAAGTGACATACGACTGATTGCATTTCAGTAGTATTCGCCAGAGTTGCGACCAGTCGTTAGTGATATACGAATGACTGAAAATCAGCAGCATTACCAGAAGAGTTGCGACCAGTCGCAAGTGACATACGACTGATTGAAAATCAGCAGTATTCGTCAGAGTTGCGACCAGTGGCAAGTGATATTCGACTGATTCTAAATCAGCAGTACTTGCCACAGAGTTGCGACCAGTCGCAAGTGACACACGACTGATTGCAAATCAGCAATATTAGCCAGAGTTGCTACCGGTTGCAAGTGATATACGACTCATTGCCAATCATTAGTATTACCAAATTAGATGCTGCCAGTCGAAACTGATATAAAGAGGTAAATCTTTGTTCTTGGTTGAGCTGTAAACTCCATAATAAAATAAGATCCAGATAAATATTTATATAGCATTTAGTGGCGTATCTGGACCTTGGCTTTCGGGGGGGGGGGGGGGCAAATCATCAGAACAAATTCTTTATAATTCATGCACATGCACAAACTTCTGATTTGTATGTTTGAAGATATTCAAGATTTTATTTGAATATATAATAAGAGCGCGTTCAAAGTCGATATATTTGGCTTGATATAATGCCCCAACAGTACCTTGATTTTCGCAATGTTGCATTAAGTTGCATATCACTTGCGACTGGTTGCAACGCTTTTGCTCATAATGCTAATTTGAAATCAGTCAGGTCGGAATAGAACACTCTCGAAGAACAAAGTCGAAAGGGACTCTGGGGAAAGAATGCGCCACAAGATAATGTTCCTGAATGTTTCATATTCAATAGGCAATGATATCAGATAGTTGACACCCCCCCCCCCCCCCCCCCCCCCCCCGAAGAAAATGAAGCTTCGCAAACGGAAGGCGACAGAACCAACAGCCAATAACGGCAGAGACAACTACATAAACTGGCAATCATATTGAAATCCCTGATTGAAATCCTCGGAAATTTTCCTTGGCCTTGGCATTCGGTATGATACCTTCAACTGCAACTTTTTTTTTATTACTAAGGTTCATAATGAAAAATGCACCTGTTTGGGGCTTTTTATTGCGCATTGAAATGGCATTGATAGATTCGGTTGCAATTTGAATGTGTCTTTGCACAGTAGCTATTGAAGGGGGCATCATGGAATGGGGGGGGGGGGGCACCGGTCTCGGCAGACTAATGAAGTGCGAGAGAACAAGGTAATCGAATGAGGGGAGAGTGGGAGGGCAGATCATTATCTCAGTTTTGTTTTCCCCCTCTCCATTTCTCCCTTTCCCAGCTATCCAACCCCCACCCCCATTCCATTGGGGATGGATG
The DNA here is from genome assembly GCA_025618425.1 of Heliocidaris tuberculata. Classification (NCBI taxonomy): domain Eukaryota; kingdom Metazoa; phylum Echinodermata; class Echinoidea; order Camarodonta; family Echinometridae; genus Heliocidaris; species Heliocidaris tuberculata. Next base: position 21,155,671 of record CM046838.1, read on the forward strand.
GGAACGTCACGCCCTTGTGCCCCCGCTAGCTACGCCATTGCCTGTTTTCAACTTAAACACAGTTACTGATCCCTATACATTGTAGACCATCTTTGCTGCCCCCATTTATGATCGGGGCCTGGTAATACACTACGATGCCAATTCAAGGACATTTTGTTATAAATGAGATCTGAACCGTGAAATTGAGATCCTGCGTCCGGTTACAGAAACCTCTAGTCCACAATAATTATGGCCTTTTTGCACAATTATCAATAACATAAATATCATGGACTGTTTGTTTAGTCAGACCTCTCAATTTAACATCTTTTACTTTCCATACCATTGATGTATGATTGCCAATGTATACCAAGACGAGTGCATTCCTAGACATAAATCACGGAGGCGCGAACTCGCAGCGTACGTCATTTCAACACGAGCTAAACGACATTGTTTCGCTAACGATGCGTTGAATAGGCGGAGAGAGGGAGAGAGACAGAGAGAGAGACTGAGATAGAGAGATGGAGAGAAATAGAGTGGTCGTAATCATTACTTGAGAGTTAAGTCGACGAGCGAACTGCCTGAATGGACTTCAACGACACGCGACCGGACAGCATATAGAATGGAAACATGATTACCAATGCGTGGGACTGCATGGCTCATTTCCCATGCGAGTGCTAAATGGGCACCAGTTGCTTTGGGGCGAGCAAAGTGAGTGGTGTTGGGTCAAACCACAGAACAGGATTTCATTTTCCCTCAGATCATTGCATTGGATATATTCTAGCTGAATTTCCTTGCTTTGGGCTTTTGTGATTGGGTGGATAACTCGAAGTGGAATTTTTTAATTTGGATTATTTCGAATCATGCGGTCACGTGATGGGACAGCATCGCCCCTCCACACACCTCAAACCCAAAGATGACAAACCGATTCCGACCATTGTTGTAAGTATTGCATAGTTTATTTCCATCGTTGCCTGAAATGTCAAATTAAGTCAACTTATATTTGCATGGTACTGAAACACCATGCTTTCAACAGCATTTTTTAATTCTAAACTTCCTGGTTTGTTTTGCGTCAATTAACATACTATAATATTGCGGGATTTCGTTTCTTTAAAGGTCCAAATCAGCTTTTGAAAATACATGATGAAAAGTCAATATGAAAGGTGACGGGAAGCAGAATCAAGTGAGGTGACATTAGTATGAAATTCCTTTGAAATGACTGAACTAGTCATTATGATATCTGTGATGTTAGGGTTATTCGTACCCCATTCCGAGATGATTTTCATTATTTCTATTGAATTTGAACAGCGATTTACTTATCAAAATGATACGAATAATAATTATATTAAAACTTTCAGCGATGTTTTTTCTTACAGTCTGAGTCAAATTAATTAAAACTTCAATAAATTTCACGACTATGTGAAAATTTGAAATAGCACACCTTTGATATTTTTCATTGGAAGTGAAAAAGATCGTGTATCATTAACTGAATTTGGGATCTTCTAAGCAGAGTAGAAAGAGAGGTTTGTATATTTGGACGTTTTATGAAAAAGTGGTGCTTGAATGATCTATGCGAATCGGAAATAACCATCATTGTTCGTTCTTATAAAGGCCGAACAACTTGGATCGAACATGTAATTAAAGCTACTCAGCAATTATGAGCTTGGTATTGTTATTAGTAGTGTGCTTCATTAAGTTCCATTATCCCCTTAAGTTAGGAGACAAAATGAACGACGATATTAAAATTCCAGTGTCCATCATGTTCCTTATATTTAAAATTAATGAAAAAATAAGCATTGCCAGTTACCTAAAAAGTCACTTTGGTCATTAATTTGCCTCTAATAGCAAAAGTGAAACTTTGTAAAGGAGAAATCCCATCATAAACTTTTAGATGTCTAAGTTATCTGTTTTCTCCCGAGAGAAGGGAAATTTCAACTTAAATCTTTGGCTCCTCGTCGATGTTTTTATGAGTCTTTGAATTTATGATGGCGAAATTAAGAATAAAGACAAACATTGCGTGCGCAGGGAATTTTAGTAAGTGGGTTAACATGTTTACGCTTCCCCATTCTATGTTATTGTTAAGTGTACAGTGATAATATACCGATTAAATTACGTAGGAGCCCTTTTCACACTACGTTACAAAACTATTTGGATATTTCGTCCGTACAGTGATAATATATACCGATTAAATTACGTAGGAACCCTTTCACACTACGTTCCAAAAAATATTTGGATATTTACAGAGACTGAATAAAGTTCCGAACTGCACCAAGCAGGGTTTTTTTTTCTTTTTCCAATGAAATATTGGAAAAATAAACATGACCGCAACGTCATAATAGGTCCGACTTTGCTTTTCTAGCTAATGTACAAAATAATAATTATGTTCGTTGAAATCAGGAAGTAAATCAAGAAAAAGGTTCTTATTTGAAATCAGTCAGTAACTGTTTATCAAACAATATCCTTTTTTATCATTGCCATGATCCACCCAATGCTTCTCCAAAATTAATACAGTATTACAAATGACATGAGAACATTATCCATGTTCTCCAGATAGTCAAAGTTGCAGTTACCCGCCCTCCATTCCCCACAAAAATGACATGGCCTAAAAGATATACGCTTGCAGAAATGATCTAAACTCGGCCTACATTGCAGACCTTAAAATCATCCTAAATAAGATCCGACAACCTTAGATTTGGAAAGAGCGAGAGTAGCCGTGATATTGAAACACGCCACGGAAAATATATTTATTACATTGCATATTTTGATTTATTTGCAGACATGTAGGCTAATTCCCAAGTCGGCGTGCTTTTATGCAGACTCAGTGAAAGATCTTTTTGGCCTGTGGAGCAGATTCGATTTTATGAAAGGGGTTCTTTACTCATGTTAGATTTGAATAAACGCGGAAAGGATATTTTCATTATCTTTTCATTCAAGGAGGAGACGTAATTACGTCTGTTTGGAGCCAGAAGGGCATTGACTCTATACTTTGACACAGAGTTAACGTCCTTCTGTATCCAAATAGATTTACAGGGATAGAGGGAGGGGAGAAAGTTAAGAGAGAAAGAAGATGGTAACGGGGAGAGAGAGCGAGAGAGAGAAATATGGAGGAAGGGAGAAATGAAGATATAGTAAGATAGGAAGAGGGAGGGAGGGAAAGAGAGAGAGAGAGAGAAGGGGGAAGATACGGAGAAATGATATAGGGGCGGGCGGTCGTGAATTAGTATGTCCATATCTATATCAGACAGCAAGGGTGAAATATAAAGCTCTTTTTCAAATTCAGCCAAAAGTATAAAATCGTATAACAGTGGTCTTAATCTGGGCATCGGGGTTGGTTTGGAGTTTGTTTGTTTGTTTGCTTGTTTGTTCGTGTTTGTTCGTTCTGTATGAATTTAGACAGATCAATATGATTACATTTTAATGCATTATCTTCGATGTTATCAACAACCATGAGGTTTATGCAAGGCGTGAGTATGTGTCAGGTGTCAGGTGTATGTGACATCTCTATGCCTTCACTTCTATAAATATCTATTGACTTACAGTAAAATGAAAGATAGTTCTATTTCTCTGTAAAACCTTCTAGAATCAAACTCTAGCCCTCATTACAAATGACGTTGCATTACACCTATATCACCCTCATCTTTGCTCGGGAGGGCGTATACTTCTTACTTGTGTCAAAGGCATATATCAGGGCACCACTGAACGTTTTTTTCTGTAACTATAACTCAAACATCTAAAGAGTTTCCTGGCTAGTATTCCCCGGTGGTAACTCTATGATATTTGCCTGTTAAATGGTGTGGTATGTATATCTTCGAAATGGATCGTGATAATTATCGATCTTGCTCATAATGATTACAATAATAATAACAATAATGAGATTTGTAAGGCGCCAAATCCACTTGATATCAAATGCTCAAGGCCCAGTAAGTATACAAGATTTTTAAAAATATATGTTATACAAACGACAACATGAGTAGATAGAAAATATTAAAAAGGAAATAAACATTAATTATAGGCCAAATTAAAGAGATCAAACGTTTTTAGATTATTTCTGAACGTCCCAACCGATCTACTGTTTCTAATCTCTCGAGGGAGATCATTCCACAGCGAAGGCCCAGCATGAGCACTGGCTCTCTCTCCCCCACTTTATTAAGCTTAGAAAGAACAAGTAATCGAGAGTTTTGAGTGTTATCATGATTGTTATAAACACCATGCTCCAGTAAATCAAAGTGAAATGTCAACAAATTACGTTATTTTGGAGTACGTACTGAACGTTGAAAATAGGAATGTGCATTTTTGACTAGCCATTAATTGTAAAAACAAAACAAAGCAAACACAAACAAACAAGCAAACAAAAACGCATACGCTTTGTGAATACGTAGGTTTCCATTGTTTTATTTTACCCTTTTAACGATTTTCTCATCTCATAGAAATGATTACAAAGTGAAGGACAGTACCACATTTCGTAGCCATGAATGCAATGCGCGTCATGGCTATACCAATTTGTATCCACCCATAAATAGGCCAGCTAAAAATGATGGAGATTTAATTGTGAGGCGATCTATACTCTACCTTCAAGCCCCTTACATACTAAGGGGCATGCCTTGCGATGAGTTAGCCACTATAAATGCGTGGGAGGGGCAGATCCGGGATGTCACGGAGGTCCAGATCCCCCTTTTTAATTCTCATCAGTTTTATTTTTTTCTGCGGGGGGGGGGGGGGGGGGGGGGGGGCGGGGGGCGGGGGTGGACCCCCTTCTAAGCTAGTCATATATATGTATTTGCTTGTCATGCTTTTGGCGATTTGTACACTACCCCCCCCCCCCCCCCCTTACAAAACCATGGAGCCGCCAATGCGGAGATGCATTGGCGATCGACAATCGTTATCCAATGACTTCGAGTTACCTCCCATCCACACGCCCAGAGCTCCGCTTTTAATCGATAGCAATTGGCCGGTCGTATAGTTTTTGGCGCGCAGGTCCCGGAATTATTAAGATCACTTGTTATAAAATGAGTTTAGTATAACATGGTGATAGAAAGCTTACTCCACACTGTAACTTAATGCAATAGATAAATTCACTTACAGATAGGATGTTAATCCCCCATGCATGATCATCATCAGCAATTTAAAGATTTCCAAGTTCTAGTTTATTGGTTTTACTACTTTGTTACCGACTCACTTTACAATTTTACAATTGCATTAGCGGACAATTAATATAGTTATAGTTTAGGTGTAAAATGAATAAAATGAGTTATGTTCACTGTATCACGTTGTAAGTTACTTGTTACTTGTTTCACTCCGTGATAAAAATAGTAGTGTAATGTGCACTTAGGAAAATAATGTCAAATAACTAGAAAGGTATACATGATTGTGAAATAAAATGAAATCAGTTCAATAAATTATTTAGCTTTTAAGAAAGGCACACTGTTGGTTACCAAATATATATATATATAGCGAGAGAGGTGTGGATGTGTGTACCGTTCGGTTGAACCATGTTAAATTTAGATATGTAAACAGATATATGATGGAACGAAATGAAGCAGGTCACTCGGTGTATTAGCTTTCTGCTCCTGGCCTTCTTCAAGTTTATTTGCTAGATCAAACAGAATTAAACAAGTCATAATAACGAGCAACTTAACAAAACTAAAGACAACAGAACATAATTATCATAAAGCTGGCAACATAAATCGATAAGAATAAGTGAAATTGAAAAGATGTTAATCGGCGGGATTAAGTGAAATGACGAAAAAGGAACTCAACAAAAGTAAGCATGCATGGTAGGCAAAGTAAACATATTGCACAGAACACCTACACATTACACACGAGACAACATATACATTTGCTTCGACCTTAAAAGTCAGACTTTTGTTTAGAACGTCCTAAAATGAGTCCGATTTTTATTTCAAACTCTTTTCTCCATCTCCATTATAATATTGTGTTTTCCGCAAGTGCAATCTCGGCGCCTGTTGCGATCTCGACCCCCCCCCCCCCCCCCCCCCCCATTGCTATATGAAGGGAAAAGTGCAATGTGAATAAAAAGCACATTGTTTTTTTGTTTTTTTTATACCATTTTAGTTTCTATCTCAACATTCTACAAACTCGTCCCAGATTTGTGATATAATGATAATTGCAGTTGTTGGAAGATTACCTTCCATGATCTATTCAGCTATCATCCGAGAAATGAATGTCTGAAAGGCTTATTACGCTAAGTGTTTTATCACGCCATATTACACACATACGGGCTGCACGGTGTAATGGCCTAGTCTTTTGTTTACTGACGACTTAAGTGGTCTGTTACAGGTGTAACGCCACATTTACTGTATTTTTTTTCTGGTGGGATGGTACATGCCCTTGTATTGAATTTACACCGACAAAATTCAATATTACATCCCCTTTTCTTTACAGAGATATGTATTTTTATCGTTGAATCTAATCGATTCTATACCCCTATATACTTTTCACCCTTCAGGTATGAAAAAAATCACTTTATAGCGCCCCTTATAATGTATTGTCAGGACTTATCTTTCAAAATGCCACTTGATTAAATGAGCTTCTACGAAACGAAATGCCCTATCGCGCTCTTCACATATAATTATTTGATTCTGGACTTTTGAAATGGTTTTCTTTTTATTTTATTTTGTTCATGCACACTTTCTCAATATACAGTGTGAATCAATAAAAAGGATACTCATTTTCAAGCCCTTATGTTTAAAAAACCAAGTAGAATTGCTGAAATATATTTTAATGGTATGATAGTTGATAATGTCTTCTTTAATTTGATACCCTACTTACTAAAATGGGATCAAGGATGATTGAGCACTGGCCAATTTTACAAAGCATATCAAAATCGCCTTTGATCAAGTTTGGGATGAATGGTGTATAGGAGTTACTTTTATTATGAGTGCATTCAATTGGAATGGGGACAATTCAACCTAACCGCGGGCTGACCATCCATTTCACTCAAAACTTGGGCACAGGCAAATTTGACATGAATCAGGAAAAATGCTATCAGCTTTCCATGGTCAGATTTTATTGATCAAGGTGTCAAATTAAAAGGAACATGATGGGCTACAATGTGAATATCTTTGACTAGATCTGTATTTACTGATTGAAACGATATTTAATTTTGCATCGGGGTTTCCTTTTTATCGACTAACACTGTATAGCTGCATTTTCATCTTGAAGTATAATCAATCATATAACAATTAGATAATTTTTCCTGGTGTGATCTTAACTGCACTTCACCCTTCCAAATATGAAACGAAAGTGTATACCCCTAAATGATATTATCCCTCCAAATTATGAGGAAAAAAAATGCCCTTCACCGGATAGTCATGACTAGCATATCATGTGAAGATAGATGCGCAGGTGTTCCACCTAGGCCTACCCGTCGGAGGGTAACACGACCTCTCCCTGGCGGACGCCAACGATAAATATTTCCCCAATCCTGGAGTACCACTTCACCTTTAAACGATAGCAACTCCATACCCGTCACCCTCATGGCGTTCCTCTGTTCTCAAAATATTACAGGAAGGATAGAATAATAGGTGAGATCAGGGATAGTAGGTCTAAAATGGCGCTTCAGGATTTATTTCTCTCCGCGGAGTCGCTCTTTAGAAAGCAATATCGTTCCCAATATTTCTCTTTCGTTTTCTGACGTTCCTTCCTCTCTCTCTTTATTTCTCTCTCCTCCACCTCTGTCCTCATCTATCTCGCTCTCTCTCTTTCTCTCTCTTTCTCTCTATACACCTGTTTATTTGTTTCACTGTCGTCATATTAATCTTTTCATCACCCTATGGTATATATCTGATAAAAACAAGAGAAATATTTTACTTCAAAGGTTTAAAGTTAAAATTGTTTAAACTTTCGATTTTTCTCTCGTCTTGTGTTTTCTCTCTCTCTCTCTCTCTCTCTCTCACCTCTCTCACTTTTTGTTCCCCTTTTCTTCTCTCTTTCTATTGTCTGGTCTTAACTCCCCCCCCCCCCCCCTGTCTCTCTCACTCCTCTCTTTCATAATCCTTTCTCTCTCTTTCTCTCTCTCTCTCTCTCTCTCTCTCTCTCTCCTCTCTTTCCTCTTCCTCTCCTTCCTCTTCTCTCCCTCTCTCTCTCTCCATCTCTCTCTCTCTCTCTCTCTCTTCATCAGGCCATCTCCTGCTGTCTAAATCTGAGATCACCCTTTACCTTCCCTTAAATTATAGATACCGTTTAAATGGAACGACGGTTAAATGTTTTCTAGGCAAGCAACCAATTTCGTATACAGACGAACCGCGGTCTCTTGTGCCTCATCGATGATTAATGAAATAATGAAGACAATTACAATTTAAGAATTCACCTTGTTCGCATCATGGTGATGCGGGAAACGTATATAATCAGATAATGGATTACGGTGAGATACGAAAGATGGAACAGAGCAGGTGTCATATGTGAAGAGGTCTATAAAATGGGCATATGTTAATGCCCTAAATAAAGATTGTTTCATCTTGTATCTGATTTGGCATTTAATTTGTCACTTGTCTCATACATGCTTTATCTTCTTCATGCGTGTTCTGCAAAGGGCAAGGTCCAAACATCAGATACATATGGTTATCGATCTATAGATTTTTCACTGTCGAGGGCCTTTTAAAACAAAAATATTGAGAAACACATCAGATGATCGTACCGAAGTAACCGCAAAACAAAACAAAGAAACTCATGAAAATTAAAAAGTCCTAATCATACTACGATGATATAAAATATAACGATAATATGTTTTCACAACAAACTGATTTACAATGAAGTTTTGAAGAAAAAATATTGCCTTTTAGTGTATCTTCTGGTAGAGAGAAAAAGTATGTGGCAGTTTACAGACATATTACATGAAGCGTACATTATTTTCAGTACATTTTCAGTGATGTCCCTTAAAGGACAATCTGACCTTGGTAATGAGATGACTTGTGCGAAAGCAGAAAAATAAGAAAAACAGGATGGTGAAAGTTTGAAAGAAATCGGACAAGGACTAAGAAAGTTATGAAGTGATGTTTAAAAAATGAGATCACTACATCTATGCGAATCTCAAATTGACAATTTGGTGAGTCGATTGTGACATTTTTGTGGACAACTCTCCCGTTTGTCGTACACAAAAATATCATTAATTTGCGGTTTTCTTCTAGGGCTTTTACCCTTGGGGCAGTACCCAAAATATATTGGAGATAGTATATTGGTATAGGTCCTCATGAAAGAAAAAGATCCTACTGAGTAATACATTTTGAAAAAAGGCGACATTTAATTCATTATGTGTGTTGGAGCGAATGGGGAAGTTGTCCACAGCTACATCACAGTGACATTACCTATCCGGCCAATTTGAAATTCCCATATGTATAGTGATTACAACTTTCAAAAAATTATAACTTTCTTATTGCTTGTCCGAGTTCGTTCAAACTTTCACCAATCTGCTTCTCTGATTTTTCCTCTTTCTTTCAAAGCAATTTGCTATTAAGGTTTGATTTCCCTTTAAACTTAAATAATATAATAAATTATGTGAATATAATATATACGGGTGACTGCTTACTCTTGTAAATAATAAAAGTCATGTTTGATATTCATTTCATTTTATTTCATTTCATTTCCAGGAAAACAGTATAACAATAATTACATAAAATACAAAATACAAAGTACACAAATACAATAGCAGAAAGAGAGAAGAAGGAAAAAAACAAAAAAACAAAAACACCAGCTAATGCCTGCGGATTACCAAAAGAAAACACAAAAAAGGTTCTCCTCATTAGCTGGTGGTAGAAATGCATAAATATTAAATGCAATATCATGAACATGTAGACATAAAAAGGTTCACCAGTAAAATACCAAAAAAAGTACCCCCAAAAAATACATTTTTGTTGAACTTGATCACGATTCTGAGGCCAGTGTGGTATGATATAAATATTTAATGATATAACGGAAGACATGAAAGCGAAACATGACATGAGATACATTGCCTCTCAGACAGAAACATAATTCAAGGCAAGTTTGAAAGGAACGCTTTTATGAACACTTATCATGCTTAGTAACTTTCGATTCTGTATGAGTAACATGAAAATAATCTTGAATAATGTAAGTAATATACGTCACAGATTTTTTTTTAGATTAGTGCTAGTAACACGATAAAAACTATTTTCGAAAAATCAACTGAAGGCAATTTCAATAGCCCTGTCTATCACCTTTAGAAATGTGCGAACATTACAATGGCATATTACGTAATCCGAACCTGATTTCTATGGGCAGTACAATAGTCCTTTGAAATTGCCCTTGAGTTTATTTTTCGAAAGTAGTTTTTATCGTGTTTAGTATTAGTAGTAGTATTAATTTTGTAGTAATGATGTAGTAGTAGTAGTAGTAGTAGTAGTAGTAGTAGTAGTAGTAGTAGTAGTAGTAGTAGTAGTAGTAGTAGTAGAAGTCGTAGTAGTAGATGCAAAGGTAGTAGTAATAGGTGCAATGGTAGTAGTAATAGTAGTAGTAGTAGTAGTAGTAGTAGTAGTAGCAGCAGCAGCAGCAGCAGCAGCAGCAGTAGTAGTAGCAGTAATAGTTTAATAGTAAAAAAGGATACGATAGGAAAAGTAATAGGACTATTTATTATGGAGTATTAGTATATCAGAAGCCATGATTGTAATGGCTATAGCTTCCTGTAGGCCTATGAATGCAATTATTGTTAGGCCATAACGTTATCGCTGTGGTTCACGAGCTCAAATCTGGAGTCACTTACGTCTTATCACTTCAGCGCCCCTATTGCTCTCATTCACGCAGTAACGACGTTCTGCATCTGAAGAATTCCCTGCTATGACGTCATCAGTTCTCCCGTATCACCTATACAAGGTATGCCTAATGTTGTCATCAGGTCATTCAACGGTTATTGCTCGCTCCAAATTATTTAACAGCATCGCGGCCTCATGCCAAGACACCGACGATGTAATTATCAACGTATTGTACTTCCAGCTTACATAAATTACATTTTGACATAGAAGAGGAAGAGAGGGCAACAACCAACAATATTGTTATGATCATCTGAAGCATAATAGCCAACCTTCAGATTGTAGTTTTGTTCCTCATGCATTGTAAACAGGGAAAGTCCCTCATTTAGATAACAACGAAACTTCATTACTACAGTGCGTCCCAGAAAAAAAGTTAACAGTTCGAAAAATCTCCCCAAATAAATGTTTACAAATATTTTAAGGAGATTTTCATACCTGTGGACAGCTTATAGGTTCTCTTCTATCAATGGACACCAAAATATCTTACAATATTCTACGCTTGAGTGAGCAAAAGCCAATTTTGTGAAAGGGTGCAAAATCCAGACTTGACAAGGATTGATATTGGCTCTGGCCGTATCAGCCAAGCTGAGAGTCATGAAAAGGTTTAGAAACTTCCATATTCTGATCAATAAAAGACAATTTATAAAATAACAAGTTTTGTTCTTTGCATATTCTTACACATTCCATCAACATCTTATGCTTGAGTGAGCAATTAACTACTTTGTTCGGTGGTTAAAATGTTACTTTTGGTGAGCCTATACTCAACCATAAAGTTTTGATGGGATATATCAGAACATATAGTGAACGAAATCTGTTCTTTTATTAATTGTCTTTTATATTAATTGTCTTTTATTGATCAAAATATGACACTTTCTAAGCCTTTTCATGAATTTCAACTTTGCTGATAACAGCCAGAACGGACAAACATACATTTGTCAAGTATGGATTTTGCACCCTTTCACAAAAGTGGCTTTTGCTCACTCAAGCGTAAAATATTGTGAGATATTTTGATGACATTTGATAGATGAGACTCTAAGCCGACCACAGGTATAAAAATTTCCTGAAAATATGTTGAAATGCTTAATTAGGGACTCTTTTTTCAACTGTCAATTCTAAAATGTTTTTCTAACTTTGATGATACCAGCAAGAACAAATAGCAATTCTTGTCATGTCTGAATTCTGCACCCTTTCAAAAAAGTGGCTTTTGATCACTCAGGCATAATGACTAGTCAGACTTTTGGTGATATTTCATAGGAGAAACCCTAAGCTATCTACAAGAATTTATTGAAAATATTCTGAAATATTTATTTTGGGAGACTCTTTCCAACTGTTTTGGGACGCACTGTAGTATATTTTAACTAACCTTTGTGCGGGTTTTGAATGGCACCTTTAATTTAGTTATGTGAAGAATAAACCTTTTTAATGGTCATTGTACTGAAACGATTTACATATCAGAAAAAGCAATAATCTGTGGTTCGTATAATCTCTAATTGATATCAAGGAAACGAAACTGATAGGAAACTTCGATGACAGGAAATAAAGAAAGATATCCATCATTGATATTGGGGCGGGGGTTACGTAATATATCTAGGCAGCCCCGCGTATGATATTCATCTATTGCAAGTTGTATTGGCCCCTGTTGATTTTTTATTCTAGAGCTTTTAGACGGGGGAGGGGGTAAGGGGTAGGGCGTACGTTGGTTTCATGAAGGATACGCCATTAGCCCTAGATAGGAAACTATCTAAAGTCACTCAAGGAAAATGCGGTAACATTTCGAGATATTCGATCCAGTTGATGTTGTGGTAGTGTTTGATGTCGTGGTAGTGGGACTGTTGTGGTCTAGTGCCATCAGTATTGACAGAATGTTGGAGTGGTTGTGAAACCAAGATAAGTATATGGTATACTGCGACGGTGAAAACCCACTTGTTATTGAAATACAGTGTAAAAATCAAATTATCCTAGATCCAAGGAAGATGGGGGAATAAAAATGAAAAGCATGGCAAATAAAAAATACCGAAATATTGATTAAAAAAAAAAAACGACTAGGGGGGAATGACAAAGGTGTAGGAATAAGAATTTATTCGGGAGAAGGGATGAATATAAATCGAATATTATGAAAAAGGGAAGTAAAGGCGACACAAAACCTTAGCACGAGCGAGAGATTATAGGGAAATAAAAAGAAAGAGAAAGAGAATAAAAAACAGAGACAGAAAGAGACAGTTAAAAAAAAAAAAAAAACAGAGGTTAGAACCGTTAGAGAGAGAAAGAAAAGAATAGAAGATAGGCAGAAAGAGGGAGGAATGGGTGGCATAGTTTAGACCGAGACGGGAAAATAAATAACAGACTGAGGCGAATAATAATGACCGGTCAAATAGGGGCGATTTCCTCACCATGTGCAAAGGATTTAAAGGCTGATGTAGGCCACACTCACAATCGGTCAACGTGCTAAAGGACTTGATGCAACCAATAATTGACGGGGTGCTTGATGCTGTTGAACCATCGACAGTTTAACTCGCGAGTGTGATGGGTTTTATGTTTCACTCCTGGCACTGGCCGCATTTAAAGGGGAAGTCTACCCAGATTCCAAACTGGTTTTAGAAGAAGCAGAATTTAAAAAAAACAACAACAACAGATCAGTGAAGATTTGACCAAAATACGATAAGAAATAAGAAAGTTTTGAATTTTTAAAGTTGTAATCAATCAAACACAAATTGGCAACTTAGTGACGTATCTTGCGAGCCCCTGTACCCAAGAAATCATTAATTTCCAATTTCACTAAAGGAAATATTAAATCGTACATGCATCTTAGATATAATCATTGCTCATAATGTTTTTGCACAAAAACTGAATGAAACAAATTTATTCCTTCATCAAAAACTGAGAAAACGAAAATTTGTGAATTGTCTGAACTTAGCAAATGGGAGAGGAGCTCGCAAAATACGTCACGGAATTGCCAATTTGTATTTGATTGATTACAACTTCAAACATTCATAACTTTCTTTATTAATATTTCTTATCGGATTTTGCTCAAACTTTCACTATAGTCTGTTTCTCTCATTTTCGTTCATTTATTCAACTCAACTTAATACCAGTGTGGACTTTCCCTTTGAAAGTAGTATTGAAAATTTATACAATACTTTGCGGAGTAGTATAAACTTTGAATGTAAAAAAAAAAAATTTTAGAAAAACGATCAACATAAATTAGTATAAGGGAAAAAGTTAATGCTCATTGATTTTTTCTTTTTTTTAAATAAGAGATATAGGTATTGTCCTCGTATCGGTACGAATAACCCATTAAAGCACAGATTACGTTACGAGAAGAACAATTTCAATGGAATTTCATTTTTTTCATCACACTTTGGACTCATTTTACAACATGTATTTTGAAAGGTTAAAGAGGACAGGTCAAGAGGCAGAAATATGGAAATGGAGAATGGGAGACACAGGAGATAGGCAGAGAGGGGCATGTATAGATAGAGAGAGAGAGAGAGAGAGAGAGAGAGAGATAGAGATAAAGAGAGCGAGAGGGATAGAGGGGAAGAAAGAGAAGAGAGGAAAGGAGGAAATAAACAGACAAGGATACCGTCCTAGTAGACCAGTAGTGAGAGAGAAGAGGAGTTGGCATAGGCGGCGTAGCCAGGGGGGGGGGGGGCACAAGGGCGCCATTCCCCTCTGTTCACCCGCTAAAAATAAAAGTAATCCATGGAGCTTAGGGTCAAGACCTTAACCCTAACCCTACCCCTATCCGTACACCTGTGTGTGTGTACGTGTGTGTAAGAATGTGACTCCGTTTTTTTGTGTGTCACTCCCCGTCTGCGCTCCCCCCCCCCCCCCCCCCACTCCCACCTCGTCCAACACCAGTTGGAGTGCGTGGAGGGGAGAAAGTATTCCTCAGGATATCCTATATCATTTTGGGTTCTTCTTTTACGCATTTGAATTCATTTTATTTCGTCCTGAAGCACTTCATATAGTGAATGCGCTCAAGATGAAAGAATTTAAGTTGTCCCCTCTCATGAATACCTTCTCATATTTCTCCTTTTCATTGTAACCCTCATAAATGTATTCCTCTTTATTGTCCGGTTGCTGTCTCTCCATCTCACATTTTACTTCCTAAAATTCCTTTCTATGTACGATTGTCACTTTTCATTCCTCTTTTTATGCCCCACTCTATTTTCCACATGACGTTTCTCATATCCCTTTTTTTTCTCATTTCGTTTCCATCCTCTACCCCCTTCTCCCTTCCTGTTTATTCAGGTTTGATGTATGCTATCAGTATAAAGACATTTTTTGTCTCTAAAATGTATCCATTGTGTTGCAATGTTATGAGATGAACGGAATATAAAATCCTCATTTGTGCCGATCTTGCAGCTGTTTAGCGCTATTCTGGAAACAGTACGCTAATGCATTTAATATTGCACTGTAATATGTTTGGCTAATCTGACAATATCGTATTGACTTTTAATTGTTATGAAAATGAAAGATGTTTCTCACTTTAAAACGTTATCTTACAGTGATTAGATATAACACTTCAGCTTTCCATAAATATGATGAGGGCATTATATGCAAGATTGTAACAGCGTTGTATAACTTCGATTAGTCAATACAACTTGAAAAATGTTGACTGTTACAATAACAATAACATTATTGTCATTTTAAACAATACATACAAAATAATTAGTAAACAGAGGCTATGCGTTTAAAAGGTGTTTTATGCAATACGTGTTCAATAATTATTACGTAAGAACGATGTGTTTTAGAAGTATTATGTTTTACCTTAGCTTATTACTACCTCCCCCCCCCCCCCACAAACAAAAGAGAGAAATATTCTTACATGTCACTGTATAGTAATGCGTTCATTCAAAGAATGTGGAGCTACCACTACACACCAAATTAAAAAAAGGCATATTAATGTAGCTGAAATATGTTTGCGTTTTGAATAAGTAACTGAATACTTTCATATCTTACTCTGATCGTCATAGCCGCACTTCATACTGTCATGCTTGTAACACGAGATGGCGCCAGACATTATTGCTTTTTATTTCGAGAAGGGAATCTTCTTTCCATGAACGGAATCCTTCAAGGTCTTTCCCAATAGGGCGATTGGGATTTGACGGGGTGATTTAGTCATGCTGCGTTGATAATAGGAGTATTCGACTTGGTGATTGAGGTGGTGATCATGGCGATGACGACGACAATAATAACTATGACAAAAGAAATTCTGATGAAATGGTTGATTAAACTTGGCTTTGACGTCTGACAATGATTTATCTATGAAACATGGTTTTTGTTCATCACAACACCCCTTCCAAAGTAGTGGAATATTTCAAGTACGCATTCAGAGAGCAAGCATCTCTGTACCATTGGATATTATTACAGGCTTGTTATATTGCGTGCCTTCCAGTGTTTCATGTCAGAATCCGAGGCATTCATTTCACCCGCGCGTAGTCCTAGATCTCAATAAGGGAGTAGCGTTGTATATAGTGGCGCAGAAGGCATAGGCATTATGGCGGGAGGGGGGGGGGGGGGCAACTTATTAGGTGAATGAAGGTCGAACTTACTAGGCCACCCATTAGAGGAGGGTCTTGAATGGGGTTGTATCGTCTTCATTTGCCTCCCTTCTCCCTGTTTATCTCTTTCCCTCTTTCTTTATTTTTTTTCACATGCTTTTTTTTTTGGGGGGGGGGGGGGCGTCGCCCCGTATATAGCCCCCCAGGCTGTATAAGAAAACAAAAAGTGTTTCTCTGCAATTATTCATTTCGTACAGTCATCATTATTATCAGTTCATCATGAGGCACAGAAAACCTCCAACCTCTTCATTCCACATTCCATGCAAAGCTCCCCCCCCCCAAAAAAAAAAATAATAATTTTGACAACTTCGCGCTGTGCCTACAATTTTACAGGAATCACAAACACACCCCTCCCCCATACACCCACACATACAAACATTCCTTCTCCATTTAAAACCTAAACATCATCTTGATTGATTCATGTTTTAATAATCATGTACCTGTTTTATTTACTCTTTTCTTTAACTGTTCCTTGTTCATTCTCACAACCTTGTAATATTTATATTGTATTTCTCTCTGGAGCCTATAACCAACAAGCTTTGCTTTTACCTTAGGCTCCTTCATATCTTCATTTCCAATTATGTTAGTCATTATTTACAAGTAACGACAAGTAATCCAAAGTGATGTAATATACTTTTATTTACTTATGTTTATTAAAAACACCCTGTATTATTCTTATCATCATTATTTCTTGTAAACAAAACTGACAATATGTATTCTAAAAAATGAAATGTGAAAAGTGCATAAATATGAAATAAAAAGCGAACCAGAACCTGATCCTGTTTACTCTTTGTAGACAAGGAAGTGCACGATGCCCTTCTTTATAAACAAACAACAAATAAGTATCAGCGCCTACTAAGTCCAGATTTCACATCTATTAATTCATACTTCAATATCTATAAACCAAGAAGAAGGCAGTTTGCTCGTGACGATGTAGCTGCAAGAAATATGAATAATCTGCTATTACCCTTTGAAACGAACAACGCTATCACTGCTTGTAAACAGGTATTATATTTTGTAAGGGATATACACGAAAAAAGGTTCCGCACAAGGAACATTCTGCCGTAAGGCAATAGTATAGCCTTTGGAAATGGATAAAATTTATATGTACAAATCGAATCTACATTTTAATGTCCACTAATGCATACTGCATTCGGGGTATTGTATAACACTATATCTTTTGTTATGAATGAGAAAACAGATGTTTCTCCTTTTGATATATATTTTATAATTCAAACAAGGTGATCGCATTGCTACATATTAATGATTCAAAGAGCTTTATCAAAGTTAAGCAGATGCTTTCGTTTTCTAGTAATGTAGAGTTCAAATCAAAGTGTCTTTTCTATGCATGCCATGAGCATAGTTTGCTAAATTGGGATTTTTCTCCCACCACCTTGTGATTTTTTAAATGTATGACTACTCAAGGCAACTTGGAAATAAAAGGTCAATCATTAATGAAAGGCTCATGTCACACTACATTCACTATAATGATTGACAAAAATGTAAAAATTTGTAACTCCTGTATCCTCTACACTGTCATGTGAAAGAAGGCTCTATCACATTGCTAATTCAAAACGAAAAGAATTACTCATGAAAGTATCGTACATTTCAAATATAACTAGATTTTGTTGGGCAACCAAAATATCTCTCAGTCCCACGTGGGCATATCAGTGCATGTTCTTCTCAAATTTTCTCCCACATTCAACAATTTTGTCTTGATTTTTTTCCTGGAACGAACAGCTTCAACCGCCCGAGGATTTTTATAATCGCATTTGGAATTCTGAATATGTACACTGTATCTTAAAATGCAATTTCGTTGCCATAAACGCTTGCAAAGGCTTCCTCTGAAAAGAAAGTTGTGTTCTGTTAAAAGATATAATTGTGAGATTTTCATTCTTTTTTCTCCTATTTGGAAGAATATCACAGCGATAATGTTCATGCTTCTGAAATGCCCATATTCCAGAAAAGACTGAAAAATATTCTGGAATTTGGTCCAAAGTGTATTGCCACATGATTGTGGGTGTAGTCCCATATGTATGGATGTTTTTTCTTCACACCTCGTGATTTCGAGCCAGATTGGGTCATCATTTTTTTCTTCATTTAGATGATTCCAAAACATCACAAGTGACAGTTTAGAAACATTCTTAAGTATATACATAGTCAGCCTTTCCCAATAACTTACATACAGTTATTTTCACAATGTAATTACTTGACCAGTATACTCTCCTTTATCTTTAAAATGATATTGGGAATGATTTTTGAAGGCGCGGCAGTGTGGTCGGGCATGTAACCTTAGGCGTTTTCATGGCTGACAGGGCAATGCAAATCACGTGGTCTTCATGGTTGGAAAGCTGTCAAAATACCATGCATTAAAGATGAGGCGTGGACACGTGTTACTCATTCCGTGGCCAGTCGGTCTGTCCGAAGGAATGCCGGACTTGGGGGGGGGGGGGGCACACACTGGCCCGTGTCCCCCTAATGTTTAATACAAAAAGGAAAAAAAATGTGCCCCAACCTGTATAATTTTCGACCAAAAAGGCACATGAAATTCTAATAACTTTTTGTTTGTTTGCTTGTTAGAATGTTTTTGTAATTGCACCCCCACTCCCCTTGACAAAAACCTGGGTCCGCCCCTGGTCCGAAGTGTATATATTGAGAGTGTTGTCTTGGAAAGTAACAACATTGGTTTACCCCCTCACTGACACTGTGACCTCCCTAGTTATATGGGACACAAACATTCCAGTTGCAATTCACCTATAGGGGAGTCAATCCATCTTCAGGATTGGGGGCGGGGGAGGGGGTGAATGCACGAACTGTAGTTATACGCTTCGTAGTATTCGCAGTTAATCTCGACATTAGTGGGGGCCAACTGCCCTCGCACCGCTCTCCCCCTTCAGCATCAACGTCCCTGACTGCCTAGATAGTCTCCTTTTAATTTCAAACAGGGGTGCTAGAGAGGAAGGAATTACAAAGCGTTTTTTTTTTCTTTTTAAATATGTATTTTAATTTGGTTGTATTCTCAAGTGTGTTCTTTACATATGTATAAATTAATTTAGATTATTATGTATTAGAAATACTCCCGATATATAAAGATGGATACGGTAGCAAGAAGCGGCATATCGTAGGTCCATACATGGGCCGGAGCCGAGGGAGAGGGGGGGGGGGGGGGGGGGGGGAGGCACGTATACAGGCCTTACTCGATGGATGGAATGGAAATTAACAAGGCAATTTATTTAGGGGAATGAGCGTCGTATTATCTTGTTTTCACGTTTCCTTTCCCATCTTCTCTTCTTTCTCTTTCTCTCTTTTTCTCTTGTTTTTTTCGCGATTCAATGGAAGAGGGGGGAAGGGGCACCCCCTGTGCCCCTATAACTACGCCTCTGGTAACAGATCATGTATCGTCCTATAAGAGATGGATTGGTTGTATGTAAGGAATAAAGCGTCCACGTACAGGCGGTATTCTTATAAGCTGTTTTCAGTTTCTCATTATTAATAAGCTTGTGTATGTTTAAAATAGATACTTTGGCATGATATCCACCTGCTCAAGCTTGCATGCTTTCCTCTGCTCTTTATCAATATTAATTTTCCCTGCATCTGCCAATGATCAGCATCCACTTCGTCAGAGAGGGGGAGGAATCTAAATATTTGCAGTCAGAAGACACCGCAAGAAAGACTTATGCGAAACAAGATGCCAAAGCTCTAAATCAAACTTAACACTACTTGGGCAATACAGAAAATCCATCCAAATTGTCTTGGACATCCGCATAACCAATGGAAACAATCACTGGACGAAACATTTTTGTAATAGAAAGACATTTGGCTGCTATTTTGATGATGTGACCCCGGGTGCCTTTAAGAAACACAATCGGAACACAACGAAAGGATCAAATTTCTCTTCTAACACACAAAATAATAGTCTTTTTGCCCGTTGCTTTTCAAAAATACCTTTGTTCCCCCAAGTATTTTGACTTCACTAGATTTGTTCATAACCCGACCATTTTCCTTTCATTCAATCAAAAAAAAGTTGAAGAGTACCTTTAAGGTGAGAGCAAGCGTGTCGTGATCGAACTATAATTCATAAATATGGTAATTAGCTGAACATTGTGGTGCAAAGTAATTTCTTAGCGTTACTGAATGCCCTTTTATCATCAGTCAGCCATAAAGCTGTAGTGTTACATGGCGTCCTGCCCCTGGTAACAACCAGAGCAATGCAACTGGGGACTGGTGATAAAGCCGGCGAGCTGGCGGAACGAATAGGCGCGGTCCATTTTTAATTCAAGTTTTTGTCTGTATGTTCTACAACCAAGAGACGTCAAATCGGCTGGAATAGTAGTGAGTATTTTAAAACTGGAATAGGAGAGTTCGTCTCCCCCCTTAGGGCATATGAATAACCTTTAGTGATGATAAGTGTTGGCATTTAGTAGTCATAATAAAAGGTTATGTGAGGTTGTTGTAAACCAAGAGCTTTAAAGACGAAATGATTAAACTTGTATTTTATGAAGTAGTTATTGAATTATACCACCATCTTCATAATGGTAAAACTGTTGAAATTGAACGTTTACTACATGCTTAAGAAACTAAAGCGTCGAATCACCAATTAAAACGTCCGAGGAGTGACCGCACTTTCAAAATTATAAATATAATGCGTTTAAGATGATGGATGCAGCCCTTACAGTGTTGTATCTATAACAATGAGATACATTTTGAAAACGCTGTCACCCTTTTAAATTGTGAATTAACACTATCACATTTTAGAGTATAAAAGATTATCTTGTAGTCTTTTTTGCAGAAAGAGTTCAGTCAATTTGCAAGTGATTTGTTAATATGTTTGAACCTCTAAATTTATTTCATACATAATAACATTAGTTGTAATATTATCATTATTATATGAATGCATATGTAACAATATATTCTTTCATGGCATTCATAGTAGTTGCGTTTTTCTCTCTTTAGTGAAAGATGTGTTTTCCTGCCCGAGGTAATTATGTAGAAAGGTTGCTCTAACTTTTGATGACAGAGTAATGTATACCTGCCATCAAATAGCCGAGGTGATATGGCAAAACTCGGTCACCATTATAGAAAAATATCATACATCTCGCGACTTATATTCATTCATTATCATTATTATTTTTCTAATATAATGAATAGTCTTTCCGATGTCAATTATGGATACCCACAAAAGGCTACTCCAGTAATAATGGAAATGCAATTTCGCTATTTCAAGAGAAAGTATTATATTGTCAAGGAATTGGTTCATGAAATCAAATGTCATTTTGTATTGTATATATATATATATATATATATACTTTTTCTTATCTGTCTGTCAATTTTATTTTCTATTTTTCTTTCTATTTCCCATCATTTCAGTCTCTTGTTATTATGTGATTGTTTTCTATTGATTCAATCAAACATATAAATATTTAACAAATTCTCGTTTTATATCATTTGTCTAGTAAGTTTTATTATTCCATGTTACTGACTATAATGATTTGCATAATAATATTGTTTTGTGTCCGTAAAACCATTTTTTGCAAAATGAAATGCATATTATTTTCATGCTTTTCGATTTTATCTACTGGAATGGAGTATCATTCACAATTTTAGAAAACCTTCAAAGCCCTTAAATGATGCACTTGTTTTTATTCTTTCTCTTGAAACAACCAAGGAAACGCTGAAAAGTGTCACCGAGAGAAAATAAATCTAATTATTAATTGGTGATCTTGAATATGTAATGACGATGATGTATCTTAGAAGAACATCGTTTGGAAGAACAATAAAAAAATGGCAGTACTAAAGGAAAAAAAAGGTAAGTTTTCACCATAATGTCAATGCCTGTTGTGGTTACTCCCCCCCCCCCCCTCTCTCTCTCTCTCTCTCTCTGTCCCACTTTCTCTGAACCATTCACCTGCCTATATTAAGCTGCGGTTATTAATAGGCGGAGGAAATATAAAAAATAATAGTCTCTATTGCACCTGTACGAATACTGTCTCTTTACACTGAAAAGGAAGAAATTGGATAGACAACAAAACGTTATGTTATCAAGGTCATAGCAATCAGTTGTATTAAGTGACTTCTTTGATGATATTGGTATTGATTGGATGGTAAGAGAGATGGAGAGTGAGAGCGAAAAAGAGAAAGAAAACTAGAGAGAGAGAAAGAGAGAGAGAAAGAGAGAAAGAGAGAGAGAGAGAGAGTGCAAGTGCGAGAGCTGCGATGCCGAAAATACCTATGGAAAACAATTATGTTGCTATAGTAACGACGTGTTGTATCAACAACGATGCGTGCTTGAAGACTATATTTGCCGTTTCTTTATTCATTTATTAATAAGCAATGCCTGGAATAGAGCAAGGACATTTTATTGTTTAGAGGTATACCGTCTTTGTTTCCTCAATAATGTATAAAGTATAATATTGATATATATTTCGCTTAAGGTACGCCTTCAAAACTTCAAAACGCAAACGTGTAATTGTTACATACAATTCCGCTTTTGACCAATATTATTGTCTCATGGATATCGGATTTACATGTATATTAGCCATGGATCATCTTTCGAATACTGATGACTGACAAGTATGACGTCATGTACCTCTTTTTAAGTACCAAGGTTTAAAAAAAAAAACACCAAAAGTGCTATCGAGCTAAAGTTTGATATCAATAGTGCATTTCGTAGTTATTGGAACAAAATTTTATTGATATAGCATGAATGTTTAGGGTAGTAGCTATGTATTTATTTTTTTTTTTAGAACAGAACAGAATTAAGGAGGCGGTGTGCAAAAATCTAGACAAACTGGAGAACGGATGTGTGGCAGGGAGGGAGAGAGAGAGAGAGAGAAAGAGTTGAGATGAAAGAGAAAGAGAAAGAGAGAGTGAGAGGGAGTATCTCATTGACGGCCTATTCCATGTCGGGTGACATAGACGGTATCATTCTAACAACATAATATGATATATTATTCACATTAGACCCTTCCATGCTATGCCCAAAGGAGAAAAAGAAAGAAAGGAGAGAAAGTATATCGAGGGAGATCCGTGCTCTCTGACAGCGGAATACATCATCGCTCTAATATTTATTTTACGGACAGTTTTCGCTCGTTCTTATATCAGATTTGCCCGCAGACGTGTTCTATGAACACCGATATCATGCATATCGCCGAATTACTGTACGTCACTTTGTTTGCATTTGTCCTCATTGTCGATCTTTCCCTCTCTGACTTTCCTCCCCTTTAAAAAAAAATGGAGAAGTCAACCAGTTTGAAGGAGCACTTCTCTTTCTGATTCCTGTGAAGCTGTGATATGAAGAGCAGCAGATCGTTCTTTGTGAAGAGTTTGATTTGCATCTGTTGTTTTCACAAAGATGACACTTGAAATTGACTCCTAGACGGATTGGAAAGTGAATATCTGAAGAGCATGTCGATGTTTGTCATCAATATCCTTGTTATTGACGTTTTGGTACAAAAGGCGGCGTCATAATCATCATCATCGTAGTCGTGCTGGAATTCATTGTCGACACCGTCGTCGTTTGTAATAGCTACGATATTCTCTAGAGTGTCTTGTAATTGTTATCGTTCTCGTCGGTAAACAAAATCCTCGGTCGAACTCATCCATACTTGAGAAATGTAGGTCACTTTGAGCTAGGGCAGAGGTGTATCGACGAATATGTCGCAGGCTTTCTTTTGATTCAGCCCTTTCATTCTAATCGTCACCTCCTCATACGCGCATATTCTAGCAACTGCGCTGCCGCATTACCTTAGCCATCGTCA
Organism: Heliocidaris tuberculata; assembly: GCA_025618425.1. Lineage (NCBI taxonomy): Eukaryota > Metazoa > Echinodermata > Echinoidea > Camarodonta > Echinometridae > Heliocidaris > Heliocidaris tuberculata. Next base: position 21,179,749 of record CM046838.1, read on the forward strand.
CCAACCCCGCTATCACCATTACCACTAAACCACCATCTGCAGCAGCAGCAGCAGCAGCACCACCACCACCACCACCACCACCACCACCACCACCACCACTACCACCACCTATGATATATTTGTATCTTTCTTCTAATGTTGATTAGCAGTGTTATTAAAAATAAATTTATTAACCTCCATTTGATACTTAAAAAGACATAATTTTAGTGTATAGATAACCGTGATGCAGGAGGGTCAATTAAGTTGGAACCTATTTCTACGTGTTGGGAATATGCAAAGGAAAGCTATATGAACGTGCATGAGCTTTTAAGGGATAAGTTACAAAAAATACCTGATAGTATAAGAATATTGCGATAAAACAACGGCCACTTACTAAAACCCTACCAGCCAGTTTGAAAACGTAAGTTAGAAGATATATTTGCAATGGTAGATATTCCTGATCGTAGTAGGATATTTAAATGCGTAGACCCTTTCTCTAACACAACCACTGCTACCACCACCACTACCACTAACAACATCAACCCTACCACCACCACCATCATCATCACTACCACCAAAACCACCACCGCCATCACCACCACTGCCACTAACACCATCAACCCTAGCACCACCACCATCACCACTACCACCAAAACCACCAAAACCACAAAAACCACCACCGCTACCACCACCACCATCACAAGCATTCATCACCAATAACATCGTGATGGTATTAACACTATTGTTAAAGAGACGAGGATGGGTTTATATTAAATATGAGCTCATCATCTAATCGATGATCAACCTAACCGTGTAATATTTTCAGATAATACCGCTGCATCTCGGGTCATCTAATAAGAACCATTCATGTTGATGATGCTGTGCGAGTTGGCGTCAGAGGAGGACAACGGTAGAAGACTCTGCTTGCGAAGGACTCGATAGGTAGCACCTGTTTTGGATCCAGCGGTTTTGCCCCCTCTTCACACGCACATACTCCTTCCCGTCTTATCTCAAAGCCGCACGATCGTTTACACTCCCTTTCATATACCAACACACTTCATTCACGAGTAATCCATCCTTCGCGATTAGCGACTGTCTAGCAATCCTCTACCATACACCATAGACCTAGCGTGTAGCTATTTAGCGAACTGTCGAGCAAGTATATATTACACCTATTGGGATTATTATATGATACAAGCGACGTAATGTACTGAAAACAAAAGTGGAGACACCACGTGCACTGGATTTGTTTTCGGATAGATAATGCGGAGTATGATAAGTGGTGATAATTACTGGATCTAATCACTTCCGTGACCACACACGATGGAGGATGATCATGATGATTGTTGTTTCATATCTTCACCTGATGTAAGTTAACTAAAAATGTGATTATATGTATATATATATATATGTGGATGTCATGTTCTAGACCAGGTGCATTGTTTTCGGGAAGTCGGGGGGGGGGGGGGCACTTATTGACCAGTGGGCAGTTGCCCCAAATCATTTTAGATCTTTAACGTGCGTATCCTTGAAGCGTATTATTCCAGTTATGCATTTGCGGCACCCTATTCTTAATTAACGCCCTTGTTCATTCATTCATTCATTCATTTATTTTTCCTCTCATGGGGTGGAACACCCTAACAGCAAAAGCTGATTTCCACGGTGTTCTTGATTGTTTTTTAACGGATTGAATGATTTATTGATTGATAGTTAATAAATCAATTGATTCAATATATTTGCATCCTGCTGATACATGTACTGAAATATACTACAAGAAGAAGAAAACATTGACAAATTACGTTATGAAATGAAAACTTTGTTAATAATTATGTGTAGCGCTCATTTCGGGTGGAAAAAATCATTTTAACCGTTTCCTTTACTTGGTATGACCCAATTCACTGATTGTATTGTGTATGTTTTCCATAACGGATTATGTCTAACCCATATATCTTTGTCTGGCTTATGCTAGCTTTATTCTGTATCCTCTCTCTCCCTCGTCCGCCTACGCCTATTGAGCCGTATTGACTATGGCATGGTGAAATTGAATTGAAATTTACCCACATAGTTTATATGGAGCTGTTTGAGTAAGAGAGAATCATCAAAAGCACATATTCATGTATTTTCTGGGTTCCTGTATTGCATGTAGCTGGCTTGCAATTCTGAGAAATTTCTTGATGTGCGAGAAAAAAGGAAGATCATTTCCTGACGAGGAAGATTTTGTTGAGGATGAGGTATGTGTCGTGGCGCCATTTTCAGCAATGCTTGACCGTGACCGGAAACGCCTCGTGATGAATGTCCTATTTAGACTTAAGATTACCATCATTATTGCCACTACCTTGACAACCCTCGTGTCTTGGCACATCCAGGCACTGATAAAAAGGGGGCTTAATAAAGAAAACCCTGTCACGTGTAGCCCTCTATAAGTTTTAGTGATTTTTTTTCTGGGCCTTCCTATGGGGGAGGGAAGGAGGGGGTGGGGCGGACGCCATCTACACTCTAATTTCGCTGTACGCCGACTATCTTAAATTATTTTACAAAATTGCCATAAATATAATCTTGATGTCATGGGCTCGGGTTAGGATTAATTACAAGGGTAAAAACTATGCTATGCTGGATATACCTACGCCACTGCACATCGATTCCATATTCATATCCCTTGATGATATACTCATTGCATTCCTCCTCGTTGTCAGTATCGACCAGGGGCGGCGCCAGGGTATTTTGATAGGAGGGGCAAGACGATCTAAAAATGACGTCATATTTTTTCTCCATTAAATAACAGGGGTAATATAGAGTTATATGTTTAAGACCTCTCTTTTTAATACTCCTCTTTCTTCTTTCTTCCCTTTTCTTCCCTTTTCTTCCTCCTTTTCTTCTTTTTTCTTCTTTTTTTTTCTTTTTTCACTACTTGAAAAATCATAGGGGGGGCGGTCGCCCCCTCTGCCCCCCTGTAGCGCCGCCCCTGGTATCGACTACTCTAAGAGACGGTAGACACGACCACCATCATTATCATCACCTTCACTTGCCCTCATTACTCTGGAATCCGTGGCTCCGGCACCTTGATTATTGACATGTGCAATAACAGGGCACTGGGCCGTGACGGAGGGTCAGTCACACGTAATTAAGGTCCAAACTGACCGGCATTTCGACCAGTGGTTGCGGAGACCATTCGTGATCATTCGAATGAATGGAGAATTAAAAAGCGAAGCGTGTTTGAGCCAAAGAAACCGGATTTATGTGGCAGTTCCGATCGATTAAAAAAAAACACTTTCCACCTACATTTCAAAGAAGATACATCCTTTATTCTATCTTTTGATATAATTATACTGTTTATCTTTGTTTACGGGGTTAGTGAATCATATTTTTCAAATCACATGTAATGTATTGTTTTAAATCGCTTCGTTAATTTGCAAAACATTTTCATTTTCCCTCTTCAAATGATCTTCTAAGCGCGTTTTATCCTTATATTATTATGTCCTAATAATCTATACGTAAACCCACCTCCCTCTCTCTATCTCTTCATGCACTTGTATTGGACTCCAAAATTCTTCTTTCATCTTTTGGCATCCCCCCCCCCTCCACCAAGTGGACTTATTTTTCAATCCTTCCTCACTGCATCCCATATCGTCCACCACTATCTCTTTGCGATTTCCCCCAATCGCTTCGAATCTCTCTTTCACTTCCCAGACCCCTTTCCTTACTTTTTTGCATAGTGCACAAATCTTCCCACATCTCCCAAATCTGCTACCCCCCCCCCCCCCCCCTCCCTCAATACCTACATCCACCCCCTCCCCCTCCCAATTTTACCCCGCTCTGCCCCGGCATCTCACATCTCCTCTTACAATCTCTCATATTCATCTCTTCATCTCTCCCAGTTTTATCGTATCTCACTCGCCTATCTCCGCCGACAGTGGCGTAGCGTGGGTTCAGGTATTGAGGGGGGCACTAGCGCCATGGGGGGGGGGGGGGCTTCTTAACTGAAATGAGAAGAACAAGGCCGTCGATTGGGGTAAGGGTGTGAAATGGGATATTTCTTTACTTTTTTTTTCGATTAGGGGAACATGTGCCCCCGTGGCCCAAGGTAGCTACGCCACTCTCCACCGATATGAATAAAGAGTAAGATGAAGGAGCTATCAGATCCTCTTCTACCTTAATGACGGAATGTCACATGAGTACCAAGTGGTTGGACACTGATACTGGCTCTCGCCAATATGAGAATACTATACTCCCTCTGCTGTATGTATCGCCGTGTTGGCAATACACACACACAGAGTTCCTGTCCGTTTTGCTTGTGGAGTTTGACGGTGTTGCGTTACGATAGAGAGTCGAGTGATTGCCCATTGAATAAAAACCAATCTGAAATTCGCGACCATTCATTAAATTGTAAAAATGCGATCCTTACAGAGCGATTTAGCGTTTATCAATCCCGATCAACGAAGTCATGATTACATTTCAAATGTGACGAAAACTGCTTTCTGTCAATCTTTATTATTCTTATTGTCAAGTTTGTTTTTACCTCGTCACCATATTTTGGGCGACGTATTTGGAAAGAAGTTGGTCTACAAGTTTATGTTAATGTACAGAACTCAAGGAAAAGAAAAGAAAATTGGAAGATATTTTGTCGATTTTATTGGTATAAGTTAAGAAAATATCGACTTATTTAGAACTCACCCCCTATGGTGTCTCCTCTCCCCCTCTCTCCCTTTTCCACTCCTCATCTTTCTCTCTTTCTCTCTCTTTCTCTTCCTTCATTTGCACGATTTCTCATTTTCCACTTTTTTCCAGCTTTAAGAAAAAATGGAACCACCAAATTCTTTCTTGGGCGACGTGATATTCCCCATTCATTTGTGAACATCGGAGAAAGTTTAGCGACATGTGGATAACTACTTGAATCTGTAGATAGATCAAAGTAAATCACCAACATGTGAATTACTGTTTGAATAATATTATTATGGAGTATCAATTTAATATTTATGTCTTTCTCACGCGATTTGATCATTAATTTTTGAGAGAGAAAGCGGGCGATGCTATCTTCGCAGCTCTCAGTCAAGCTTACGCCTCTCCCACGCTCTCCGCTCTCATTTTTCTGTTGTTGTTATTGTTCTTATACGGTGTATTCATATTATCTTTTATTAAAGCCCATGTATAGAAGTGTTAGACCCAACAGTGTAATTTCTATTTAATTTCCTTGATTTTACTTGAGAAGTCACAATATATAGGCAGCTGCAAAGATTTTTTTCCCCCTAAGATTAGGTAATGAGCAATTAAGAGGTGAAAATCATAAATCAGGAAAGAAGTGTATTAAGTTATTATAATAAATCATAACTTTAAATCTTGATTTTGATAACGCAGTTTAGTGCATTCATTTTCATGATTAATTTCATTTAAATCTCTTATCTGAATAGCAATTAAAAAAATCACCAAACCAGTGATATACTTTCAAAATACTTTCTCGAAATGGTAAGGAAAAGATTAAAGTTTATTCAAGCAAGAATAATAATAATGAAAAAAAAAAAGGGATCTATAAATCATTGAAGAAATATTCTTCGAAATCCACATGATCATTATTTTCATGTAAAATAAACTTCCAATGTACATGTCTGCTTGTATGATTTTGATGTACGAAACAATTTTAATCGCAACTATGATAAGAGTATTGCAGGTGTAAAAATGAACGATGATGAAAATTATTAAGTAACCAGCTGGTATTTCGCGAAATAACTTGTACTGATGGGGGCCAGTGGTTCAGGGTGATTTTTCGTGGGGGGGGGGGGGGCAAAAGTGCATATCAGGAATATATGACAAATAATTGATTGAAAAATAACGTTACATAGGGGGCATAAACGTGGTTTACGGGGGAGGGGGCAGGTGTGTGTTAAGAAATATCACTTTTGATGGTGTGGGGGGGGTGCATACCCCAATACATCCTGGATCCGCCCTGCATATCGGGTGCAAGTTTGTCTATACCCTCCAGATAGGGAACGTCTCACCATGCCTGAAGGGACCCTAAAATAAGTTATCAGGTTATCTTCGTGACACTTGACACGTTTTGACTGATGTTTCGATTCCCGAGGAAAATCAATGATTCATGGTTCCCTAAGAAAGATCTGAATTATTTAAGAGGTTTAGGAGAGGGTTTGGAGTCTATAATACCATCCAAGCAAAGTCTTAGCTTCTCCAACCCTTCCCTATCTCTCTCTCTCTCTCTCCCACACCGTCTCTGCCTTTCTTTTCTTTCCTTTCCCTTTTTCTTTTTGATTTTCTTGACGAAAATCTTGATGACCAGTGCTTTTCTTTATATTCCTTTCCGTCTCGCTATAATATGTGGGTGTAGAAGAAACTTTCTTGGTCGATATCATTATCGTTTGTAAATCTTTCCTCTCCTTGTCTCCCCATCCCCCCCCCCCCCCTCCTCTCTCTCTCTCTCTCTCTCTTAAAGGTCATGCATATTGGTGGTGTCACAATAACGAAAAAAAAAAAAGCAGCATGATCCTGTTTATCCCCTAGATATAAACAATTTTTGAATCCATGTCATCACCCCTGGCAAGACTTTTATCTACATTTGCCGCTTTTGATACAAAGTGAAACTTTCTTTCATTTTTTTTCCGTCAAGCGGCTGTTAAAACCCATTTCACTTGAATATTGTAGCTTGGCTTTTGGAGTACGGTAATAAAATTTTGTTGATTGTTGTCACCTAATGCATCAAGACTGACATTTGAACAATTAGCAATGCACTGAATTAGTAGTAATACGATGAAACAAAGTGTAAATGAAATTAGAATTTAGAATATTTATCTTTAAAAAGTGTTAAATATTTCAGAAAATAAATTCAGTATCTTACACTTTTCGGACATCTTGGAAAGAGGATAGCTTGTCTATAAAAAAATTATCACTACAAAGACACCTGAAGGTCAGAGTCGATACTTTTATGAAAGCAAGTTGCCTTTACGAAATCAACGATGTTTGTGCAGATTCCCTTTTCGATATTTACGAGGTAGGTTGGGCCGTGGAAAGAAATGTTTTGTAAAAATCTACGACGATCAGTTCGAGGTTAAAATCGCAAAGTCAAATTCTATTTTCAAGTGTCATATTCTAATGATGTATGACAATAAATACCAGATTAAAGGATAAGAATTCTGTTTGTGCAAATAAACAAATAATCATAAATATAATCATAACTTAAGGAGTAACTTTAAAGAATTTCCATACCATTATCACCATCTGTTTTATTGTTTCTTATAACCTTTCAGACTGATCTTCTAAAATGCATTTTATGGAGTTTGCAAGCACGTTTTAAGTATGCACATTTGACAATCGTAGACTGTTTAATACATTTTTTCCTATTCCTCTTGGTGTTCTGACTGAAGGCGAATTCCCACGTAATTCTCAAAAAGTCTCTCCAGTCAAGTGTATTTTCCCGACCAAACGTTCCATCACCCTTCATATCAGCCAATATACCAAGTCCCTTGCGTCCTCGCCCCTTCTTTTCTATACCGTCCATATTCCCTTTCATTTCATTATTCAACATATTTACTCCCTTCAAATAATTTGTGTCCCACCATTCAATTCCTCTTCCTTCGTCTGACAGTTTAACAGATGCACATTTGTGTATTTAATCGTTTCGACACAATCATGTTGTCCGCACGGTGATATTTTAGTAAATATGATTTTAATGCATGTTTTTGCCTAACCGTAATTGCATCTAGACCCTTTAGCTTATTTATTTTAACGTACTTCATTAAAAAAAAGGTAACAGCTACATTCAATAATAAACTACCGGCTACAGCCAAACAAGACCGACGACCAAGAGACCTTCTTACGACATTTCTCAGAGTTCGGGAGACCGGCAGTGTCTGTCTGTTGGGCCGACAGTCGGCTGGAATGCCCCCATTAACCACGTTTTGGGGAATAAATAAGGCTACAGCCCACGAGACCGCTAGAATGCACCCGGGTCCGCTCGCTATTCATAAGGACCGCTATTCATAGAAAACCGCTATTCATTTAACACGCGCTATGAATAGTGGTCCTTATGAGTAGTTATGAAAAGTGGTCCGTATGAATGGATGTCCTTATGAATAGCGAGGAAATTTGTCTATGGTTTGCTCGCTATTCAGAAGGACCGCTATTCGTACAAAACCGCTATTCATTTAGTCACGAGTCATGGATAGCGATCCTTATGAATAGCGGTCCTTATGAATAGCGGTCCTTATGACTAGCGAGGTTACCCCTATGCACCTACATTGTTGGTCTCACGGGCCTTCTGTAAAGTTGTCAGCGGGTTCACGAGGCCGACATGCCACGAGACTGACTTTTTTAGGTCTTGCTGGCCCTCTGACATTTTTCCGATGGTTCACCAGACCGACATTGTCAGTCTCGTGGGCTGTCGGTCTACTGCGTTGCCCCGTGAAGTACATGTGCTTTTACGCAGAAATATGCACAGTGCATGGTCTTACAATCTGAAACGATTTCTGCGATTTCTGCGGCGGCGCAATGTGGAGCAGAAATCTCATCGTGGAAGACAACCTTTGAAGCACATTCTTGTGCCAAATGTTTTGCTTTCACGTACGGAACTATTGCTCACGTAGAAGTATAGTTTTCAAACCTCTAGGAAACGTATCATTTCCGCTCTTCTCCTTCATATTTAATTTCCTTCTATAAAATAAGACGACATGATACTATACAGGAATAGCAACCTTGATTTTCGTAAGTTTAACGATCAATCAAAATTAACTTTCGGCTAGACCAGAAAAACATATGATCATAGCATCACATTCCCCTGGCGTTCTTCATTATCTCTGCCACTTGTCCTTGTTGTGACGTCATACTCTGCAAAATCAATCCATATTTCTTTAAAATAGGTACACGAAATGTCGAAACCGGTGAGAGAGTCTGGTAGAATAATTTTCAAATAAAATAGATATCGGAGTAAGATTCAGTGTACATGTCTATTTGAGAAGTATCTGATTTGTTAGTATTAACCTACAAAAAATAATCAAGCACGACATTTTCTAGGAATTAAGAAACATAATATATTAGTGCTTTGTCGGCTGTCTCGGTTTCTATTCTCTCCCGTTTTTTTTTTTTGAACAGTATTCCCAAATTTTCTTTGTATTATTTCATTTTTTAATCATGGTGTCGCAAGATGGAAAAAAAAAAACATCACATAAAAAAGTAGCTGAATAATTTGAACTAACTGCAGCACATTAAAAGCAAATACCTCAATTTGAAACACTGACTAAAAGGTTGAATTTGTGAGAAATTCTAGAGCAAGCGCCATGAGCGCCCAGCAGAGGCAGATACTGGCGCTTTACAAGAAGCCATCATTATCAACAACGAAATATATAGTCTTTTATACTGTAGAGAGAGATCGATGGAGAGAGAGAGAGAGAGATAACGTGAGAAGAAGATGAAATTTCTACCACTAAAGAAGGGATATCCTTTGATGCCCATTGCCCCCCCCCCCCCCTCGGAGTGACCGAAAACACGCTTTGCAACCGATTATCACCATTAAAAAATATTATTGTTGCTCGGTATAAGTATTCCCTTTTGAATTATCAGGTCTTACAATCTAAAAAAATAAAAAAAGGTTATTACGTAGTATGCTCCCCTTTGCCCTATCCGATCTTTTCTCAGTCTCAGTTGTTTATCCTTCCAAGATGATCCTTGGTGAGACAGCTGTAGACAGAGAATGAAATCAAGCATATCTCGTTTTTAAGATCATAGGGCACGATTTTGGTCAGCGAAATGGCATGACCTTGTGGAATCGAAGTTGATATATGTATTTCGTCATGTGTGGATGACGAAATGCGCAAAACAACTCTCTTTTTCAGAAGGCAAATTTGTTATAACCTCTAGCGTACATTATTATAACATAAAGCATAAAGCATAAAAGGTATATTTCATAAATTTCATTAATTCAATGCAATTCGCGGCGTGAGTTGGTCTAGCGGTACTGTCAGCAGTACGGTCAGCTCTTTATCTTCGCCTACAAACTGACTCCGGCGGACTTCGGTTCGAAAACCGATTCACGTCTGTGATGGTGACGTTTATTGAAGGTCGGTCCACAGACGTGAATAATCATAGCTAATTGATACACATCTGTAAAAATACAAACACACACACACACCCACAACACACACACACGCCCCCCCACACACACAGTGAGGTTATCATTTTTATGCCAGTGAAACGCATGGACCAACTAAGATAGAAAAAAAGCAGGGTGAAATAGTGTCATTTTACCATTATATCCTTTACGGATTTTGTTAGACTCCACTTTTCAAGCAAAATGTTCAAGTCCCTACACCCTTGTCACTGGACATCCCTCCTCAATTAATCAATCGTCCATATATACACTACTCTTGATGGGCTCTTTACAATAAGTACAGCAAAGGTCAAAATAGTGCGTCTCTTTTTTTTTTCTTTTCTTCTCTCCCCCCCCCCCCATGTTTTTAAATTTCTCGACGCCGCCATATTTACTTTGACGCACAGTACGGCGTAGTATCAATACCCTCTGTACTTAGTTTATCCTGTCTGTATGTTCCACATTTGACTTTGACCCCCCCCCCCCACCCCCCCTCTCTCTCTCTCTCTCTCTCTCTCTCACTCTCGTTCTCTTACTCTCCTTCCTCATCCCTTCTCTTTCTCTCCCTCTTTCTGTCTGTTTGGCCTCCATTTCTATGCCTTTTGTTGCCTCCAACCTTCTGTTTTTCTGTGTCTTGCCTTCTTGTTCCTTTTTTCCCCTCCCCATATCTCCCCTCTCTCTCTGTCTTCCTCTCTACAATATTTCCTTTTAAATTGATTTTCAGTCTCTTTGACTCGACCTCTATTTTGTCGCGCTCTTTTTCTGCCATTTTCTATTTCTTTTGCATGAAATTCGATAAAATTTATACATGGTTTGCGTCAGAAAGAGTAAAGTTTATGTCAGGTTGCTTGTACTTTTCAGTGACGCAGTTGGAATTAATATTAGAGATATATAGCAACCATACCATTCATCTATTATTTCTTTATTAAATGATCTATTTGCTAGCCTGGTTGCTTCATCTGGTGAGGTCTTCGGTGTATCCTGCAAGAAATTTGATTCATTGGGGGAGTACGGGGAGTACCGCTTCGGATAACTTTTGAAAGCACCGTGGCAGGAAACGGCGTCCTAGGGTACCGACTCTGTGATGAATTGCGCACAAAGTTTGTTAATGACAACATCTATTAGCATGACGTCATTATGGTATAACGTTGTAAATTAATACCGAGCAAGTAGCAACGTAAGGTTTAACAGCACCATAAAACAACGGGGCACTATCCTATTTTGTTTTGTGAATTATACGGGTTGTCACGACAATCATTTATTAGACTGATATTGAAATCAAGGTGGTATAACTTATTTTTGGAAGTAATGACAGAGACGAAAACAGCTGGAATATGACATTAATGCAAATCGATGTGTTGAGTAAATTACTGTAATAACTGTGCAAGTTGGTGCTGAAGCAGTAGAGCTATGTAACTTTAGATGTACCTTTATGTTGCAGAATTAACCTTACAACGGGAATAATTTGATCACTTATTAATGTTTGATATTCAATCCGCATGATATACGCATCAGCATTATACGTGGCCCCCATACAGAATTTTATGAAAGGTACCTCTCCCAGCAGTAAGTTTGCAAGTGTGTTATGTATTAGGAATAATGATGTAATTTAGCTATTTGTAATTCGGAAGCAGGCTGTATATAGGGGGCGAGATAGGTGGATCCTAAGTAGGGCACGGGGGTCACACTCTCCTATCCTCTTTTGCTTTTCAGAGAATTTTGAAATAAAAATGCGCCTGGAATATGTGATATCATTTAGTTTTCAGTAACGTGCCCCCCCCCCCTCCTTACAACATTTTGACAAATCCAGGATCCGCCCTGAGCTACGACTGAGGTGGAGGGTCGCCTTACCAAAGTTTTGACCCTCCTTAGGCCAAGGTCTGGATACGCCACCGTCTGGACATGATTAGCGATTCGTTGTTGGTGGTAATGGAATCCAGCCTGACATTGGTGGAGGGTCGCCTTACGCATATTGTTGGTGGCTCGTTGAATGTGAATGAGGTATACGGGTAACTGGTGCGTGCCTGCTTCGGTTAACCTCACGTTTAATTGGGCAGAGACTGGTATTATGCAGGACGTTGTGGGAAGATGAGGAGGAAGAGATAGAGAAAGAGAGAGAGGGAGAGAGAGAGAGAGAGAGAGTGTGTGTGTGTGTGTGTCTGTATATACGGTTGAGAGGGAGAGAGAGATTAATATTTAAAGGGGAGGAAGAGGGAAAGTGAGAGAATAGAGAGATGAGAGAAAGCGGAAAGAGAGAAAAATAGAGATAGAGAGGGGAGTGATGAAGAGAAAGTGAAAGAGAGAGGGGGAGAAAGTGAAAGAGAAAGGGTAATAGATGAAGAGAGAGATAGCTAGAGAGAATGAGGGGATCATCAAAAGATAAATAGGAGAGAGAGGGGGGGGGACAAGAGGGACACGGAGGGAGGGAGATGGAGAGAAAGATGCATAGAGTGTGGAAAGATAAGGATGAAGTATAGGAAGGAAAGAGAAAAGAGGAGAGGGATGATCGAGATGGAGAAAAGTGAGACAGACGATAAAATAGAGACTGATAAACATTCTGAAATGACGACACGGAGTGTTGAAAAAGCAGAAAAGACAAGACAGAGACAGAGACAAAGACAAGTCGAAAGGAAGAGGTATACCGACAGACACAGTTTGGAGAGAGTGAAATCGACTAAGAGAAAGTGATAACAGAGGGAGTCGGGATAAAAGGGCTTATTGATGTAGAGGGAGGATTTGAACTGTAATGTATAGACCAACATTATGAGGGAATAACATAGACAAAATGATGGCTATGACGAAAGCGAGTGAAGTGAATGATAAAAATATAATATAGATTGTGGGATGAAGGATGAGGTGAGGCAATAGATACGTGATAGGTTACGTACAACCCAGCGGTTTGAGGGAGTATAGATCCTTGCCCTATAGGTTGAGATTTAACATAAATGGATATCGTCCATAGTTGATACACCGAAACAAACATGGAGGTTTGTACATGAATACGTTACTATTGTCAAATTTAATGTATCTAAAGTTTTAAGAAATATGAATCGTAGCGATGTTTGATAATTGTAAATTTTATTCATAAAGCGGCTTTTCATGAGATACAAAGTGCATGACAATAAATAACATAAGATTCACTATACTATAAAAAGAATACGGGAAATTGTTGTTGAGAAATTCTTATACCTATACGCAGGTAATATTATATGATGATTGTTTTGTTAAGATCCCTGATTTATCCTGTAATAGGTTACTATCAGTAGTAGGTGTAGAACTATTTCTACTAAGAACGTTTACTCTATCACGAAATCACGAATAGACAAAAAAAATATCTCAAATATTGTGTTAAATCTATGATTATCGTATAATCAAAATTATGTTTATACGCCTATTACTCACACTGCAGAAAACGCTATCAAGAGTAGATATAGAACTGTTTCTCCATGAAAACGCATTTTTAGCTCAATATCCAACTTGTATATTGTTTATAGTGTAACAAATTATTTCCTGTTTGTGCCTTCCTGTTTGACATGTAGAGGAAATATAAATGTAATTAAAATTCTAAAGGCCCATATCTTATCATCCCAATATGTATTGTTACTCTATATACATGTATATATATGTATAGGTATAGTTTATTGGCTGCTTTTGACAAATTATTGTCATTGTTATTTGAAATGAAATATTTTGATAGTAATGTTCAGTCCAAATAAGGTTTGTGCCAAGGTATACATGTGGAGCTGTTTTAAAAACAAAATCCAACAAACGCAGAATACACACTTTACCAATATATTTCATCTAAATAATATTAATGATTACATAGTACACGATCGCAACGACTCTCGAAAATCAAATCAAGTGCAATTTCAATACCCTATTGTATTGCCTATAGAAATCATGTTCACATTATTTATTGTAAGATTGAGTTTGTTGAAGGTCTTTCCGATCGTGTGAATAATTAGTCGAAACCACTTTTTACATCGTGTGAAAGTACTACGTAGTAGATATACAGTCATCCCTGTATATAAGGACCACTGGAAGGACAAAGCTCCCTTTTATACAATTTACAATGAGAAACACGATATCCAAAGGAAACAAAAATGCAGTCTCTATAAACAGGTGGAGTTTTTTCTATACAAGTGGTCGCTGAAGCGGGTTTGACTGTACTATCTTGCGTAGATATGGAACTCTTTTTAGGAAACATGTATACTCTACCTCAAATACATACACACATTTTAACCAAAAACAGTTTTCTGCCACATCAAATCAATAACCGTCGGGCATATATCTTTCGAAGTACTATTTCGCTAGATGAATGGTTGCATTTTACATAATCTATTATATTGCCATACTGAATTACATTTTCCAGCAAAAGAAAAACAATGTATTGCATTCGTCTTTATACGAATGACGCCTCTGTAAAAAATTTTACGACCTTATCCCACATCGTCGGCCATGGTTATGATAATTGGCTTTTCCCATTTTTAAGTGGCGCATGAAATTAACCGCCATCCTGGCAGACCTAATTTTCCGTCATGCTCTTAAAGAGGAGATAATTGATGAGCTGAGTAAAAACTATTAAGTTACTGGTGGAGTGAAATTCATTCGGCCTTCATGATTTCCCGGCATTGAATTTGAGTATTTAAATTCAGCAACAAGTTGTATTTACCGCAGACAATCATCATCGTGCCGCCCGGTCATGCCGTTTGAGCTGTGGTGAAATAAAGTGCAAGTTGTTGGCGGTCACGTCCATGAAACACAGTGCACATCGTATTCTTGCGCAGCCATGTTGGCATGTTCGATAGGCAATAAGGTCACATGATGTTTCCCTGAAAAGGTCTAGGTGACCTTCCGCATCCTAACAATAGCAATCAAATCAGAAACTGAAACGTTCCTGATGATGTCTATGCGCTTTTATAAATGCTCCCTGCACTGTCACAAAATGAATTTTTCCCCTCCATCTCAAAAAGGGAAACTGATCTATTCATACAAAAGGGTTAAGTACAGGCACTTCTTTGATTAATGACAACAGGGGCCGTGGAGCGTTTTTGAAAGGGGAGGGGGCTGATTTTATTTCACTCATTAATGACAATTTTCGAACCTTTTTTCCGAGGTTTTATGACACGTGTCTACTCAAAAAAGTGTGTGGGGGGGGGGCTGCAGCCCCCCGGGTTCCGCGGTCCATGCATGGACAATGGATGATTTTATGTGATTCAGACAGGTGTCATTTTTAATGTTTTACATCAAGTATTGTTCGTGGTGAAAATGTATCTTGTGGTGTGTTAGTGAGGTCTTTTGTTTAGTCGGGGATGGCGAATTAAAATCAAGTAGATATCTTTGCATGATCATTTCATTGTGAACTCTCTTAATACATACCTGACCCCATTTTTAATCTCTCCCATTAGCTCATCCCTTTATGACTTCCATGCTGCACTTTTCCCAGTAAATGTCATTTCATAATTACATCACATTCATGTTTAATGGTCTAGTGATTTGTCTGTTGGCCTTCGTTCCCATGGCACTCTGAACTTGAAATGTTGGATAATAAATATGTCCATTAAAAAGGCGTTAAAAGCCACCACCATTAATAATTTTGGCTTAGGGTTGTTCACATTGCCTTTGTTCTCGATGCTCCATCTCATAATTCGACGCGAGTGCAATGTTTGTCCTCTTTCCGTATGCTTCAAAGGCATTATTCCAAGGCGCATTCCTTTACATATGACTGTCACGCTGTTGGATGGGAGCAGGGCTGCAAAGACCACTGCGACTAATCAATTGACGTCAAAGGCCCAGTCACACTGTTGCGATTTCCCCCGAACCACAACGATCTAATGTATTTCTTTGCCATATATCCCTCTCACTTCACGACTGATACTTGACCAGAACCGTAGCATTCTGGCATATCTCTCGGTTTGATGAGGCACAACGCCAATGTGGAACATTTCAAAATTTGCGAATCCAGAAGATTCCAGATGAAGTGCACGATGCGCTAGGGAATGCTATCCGTACAAGAACGAACCAACAAGAATCACAGCGATTCAGAACGTCCACAGGACTTCTTTTTCCATGAACGCTAGATCGCATTATTTTTTTTTTCAGTTTTATCTCAAAGAGAGATGGAAATTTGACTAAACAATGAACTATATCGTTTTGGGTTTGTTTAAAGAGATCGCCATCATGTAACTATAGGCCTTGAGGTAAGGTGCGCTCTTTGGATGCCCGTCGATACCTGAACACATGTAGCGAGTTCCATCAACGTTCGGCAGATTTGGTTTGGTGGCGGGGAAAGATTCGCAGGTTGATTAAACTTATAGCAAAAAGTCAGGGCATCATCCGAGAGCTCTGCATAGCATTACCACGGATGGCCCCATTAACATTTTAAAGTTTAATATAACTTTCTTTCACAATTCAGGTACCTCTAAAACTCACCTTTAAATTCAACCTAACTACAGTTATCTGCTCAAAACGGAGAGTTTCTATGACTTTCGATATATTTGCATGAATACTGTTTATGTTTCAGCTAGTCAAACTCGCAATGCCGCAGATAAGCGTTGAATGTAAACCAGTAATCCCCGTCATTGTCATTGACGAATAAGAATAACTTTCAAGGAAGTTATTACATTTAAAGACAGAGTTGAGTTCTGGTCATGCAATTATGTTGTGAAAGAAACTGTTTCAAAGCAATTGTGAAGCGTTGATCATGCCTACATAAGAATTTGTGTATACTGTGAACTTTTGAAATCATCAGAATGATAAGAAATCAACCCAATCTCGCTGAAAAGCACATGCAATGACACAGAAATGGGTATATGGGACTGCACACACATGTTGTATGAATGTTCGGCCCGAACACTTCAGCTATTTCTCATATTTCGAATACGCGGGCATCAGGGGATATTTCTACTATGTTCTTCCAAACTGGCATAAAAGGTATGAAAAAGCTCAAAAAACATCTTTCCCAGAACTCAATCTTCATACATTATTGGTATTTTATCAAAGCTCTGAATTGATGAAATACCTAAAAATGGAAGAATCAATTACTTGAATTTTAGTTTGCGTCACTGTCAACCTAAAGTAGACAGTAAGATTACGGAACAAAACGTGTTTCTGATTTCTCTTCGGTCCTTGACAAACTTTTCAGACCTTTCTATGTTGAATAAATCATCGTAAGTATAATCTTACAGTTTATGTCAATGTCAGTATTGCAATATAAACCTGATAAAAAGGGGGACCTGAGTAGTAGGAGATGGGTCTTCAGTCCTTTCCAGTCCATCGAAGTCAACTTTTACAGAGGTTGAGCACGTCATGGCAAACGGGGGCTTGAAGGGAAGTTAAGAAATGCTTATTGGTGATTGGATGTTTGGTTGTATGACGAGTGCTTAACACGCATTCTTGAAGCCAGTAGGTGACAACGTCCAGTCCATTGACAAAGTTTTCACTCACGTATCTCCTTCATCGTGCTCCATCAGAGGTCTAAGAGAAAGTGATGTGATTAATGTGACATGCCATTAAAAGGACGGCTACATCATGGATGGACAATCAGTTGAACTTATTCTTTAGAGCTTCAAGGAAGATCTGAACGAATTATTTTTGTAAGAAAAGGAACATGATAACTAGATCGTTTTCCTCTATTTTTATTGAGTTGCAGGCATTCGCGACAATACGTCCCCCCCCCCCCCCGCATATCACTCGCAGCTCGCAATAGACCTGCATGGATCATCTTTTGAATGTGAAGCAGTCCCCACCTTCATCAATTTGATGACATGACAGTGGATTGTTGAGGGAGCATCCCAGATCGAGCCGCATTAACCTCGACAGTCCTGCATTAACCCAGTGATGAATTAATGCCTGTTTCCTGATATCCTGGCGTCCGTATTACCTTACCTCATAATACCACGCGACATTTTCATTTCCACTCTCGCATTTTTGTGGCGCGAACTCGGCCAAAGTGGACATTTCGTTCTGGTCGTCTGCACTGCATTCATGACGTTGGGTGGAAGCTTTGTTTACGGTATGGTGAGCGATCATGACATGAGATTGTTTTGTTGACAAGCCAAAGGGAATATCCTGGTGTGTGATGAGCGATAATCGGGTGGAATAGATAATGGATGATACTCCTATGATCATGACGGATCACTTTGCCTGCATGCTGTCAGACTGAGGGTCCTTAATTAGCCTATCACTCTACGTTTAGCGAATGCTTTACTGGATATTGCTGGGATATGCATCAGTAGATTGATTTAGAATTGTAAACATTCTGGAATACAGGCGACGTATCTAGGCTGCAGAAGGTATTATATTGTCTCCTCCATTATCCTAAATTGATAAGCCTGTAGAAATTTTTTTCTTCTTCAATTCTGTTTTCATCACATTACAGAAAGATTCCCTCGGACTCACTGTCTGCTATCTCTCCATCTAGCAATATCTGTTTGATTTATTCTTACAATTCCTCCTTTAATAATTTGTCCCATCCTCCATCGTTGTCGTGACAAATAGATAATATATCATTCTTTCCTTGTTTATTTCACCACATCACAGAACCATCTCTTCTGATCGACGCACTGCCATTTTCCATCTTGCAATTTTCTCCATTTTTATACTGTCCCAAATAACTTTTCACCATGTTTGCACCATTTCACATTATTAACTCACCGTTTGATTTATCTCTTTTAATTCCTGGCATTGAAGAATTTAGAGAGCGGCACAACCTCGCTTTACCCCCTCCCCCTTTAAAAACCTAATTGGTATACCTTAATTATACAACCCCAAACGTGTTCCCCGTTTTCATTTTTATTAAACACGTGAAAATACTTTTATACTTTTTGAGTATTTTTTTTTCATGTGACCGAAAGTGTGATAATTTTTTTTCTTCTTCTTTGTTTTTTTTCTGCTTGTCAGATATTTGTCGGGATTGTGCCCCCTGCTTTTTGCCCCCCCCCCCCGATCCTGCATACGCCCTCTCTCAAAAGTTATATTCGGCGCGATTGATCAAACAAACTTACACCCTGTCGTATGAAGTTCATGTAGCGTTGCTGGCGGATAGATCCCAGTTCTTAATCCCTTTGCCTAAACCACTTGACCGACATACGCCGATGCTGCCCCAATAAACATGTCGGCATCGGAGAGAATTTCTTAAAACGATACGCGCAGGCGATGGGATGGATATCGCCACGGTACTCCCTCTTTTCCCTAAATTCCTTATTTCCCGAAAGAGTTGATTTCATCGTATTGCGTAATGAGACGTAAAATGGTGCCTTTTTTCATCTTACAAGATACACCAGAGCATGACAAGTGTACTCCAAATCTATTAAACAGACCGCTAGAAGTGTGAGGACGCATCTTGTTTTATTTTGTTAAAACATTTTGGGTGGGAAATTAAGGAATGGCATAGGCAGACGACAACGTGCCGACGACAATTTATAAAGTTTAGACATTTTACCTTACATGTCCTCTGAAGTATAATCGGGGTTTCAATCAATTTTATTTATCCAACACCCCATAGAAATAAAGTGAAAGGACTAATAATGAAATGTATAGTATAGTCGATTGAAGCACGACATGGGAATGGGAATGTACGTGAAATATCTCTCATTCATAACTTATGTGGAAAGGTATATAGCTGTTTAAATATTAAGGTTAAAAATTTAAGATCTTTAAAAATGCAAAAATATTTTGATTTCATTTTCTAGGCCAAATCACAACTATTTCAATTTCGATTTCACATTTAGAAATCGGTGATTATTCTCCATAGTGATATCCTGGGCAACCTTTCAGTCGATTTATTATGTATGATTGCCATTCGCCCAAAGAAACATGTAATGGGCTTTGGCTGGGATCTTTGCATACTTGCATGGACTGTACCTGTGGGATTTGGCGAACTTTATAAGATCTAATGTAGAATCAGAATGTTAAAGAACGTCTTGATCAGAATGTGCATGCATCGGTGTCCCATACAATCGAATTTAATTTTGGTTTGAACTAGGTTTGTTAACGCGTGTTAATTTGTTGCAGTCTGTATATTGTTATTCATTAAGAATAGAATCTTCAGGGTGTATTATTGCGCGTATTGTGGTGCCACGTATGCATTTGACTATCAATATTCGTATGTGTGGGCGTTTCGTGTGCGTGTGTTCATTGCATGTTAATGCCCATGTCTGTGTGTGGGTGTAGGTATCACTTTTACCTCATATTAGCATTCAGAAAGAGTGTTTATGAGGGTAAATCACACGAGTGACATTTCAATAAAGGGTAATGAAAGATTTAAAACATGGCACTATTCGCATACACGCATCATGACAGTCTTTCTGCAAATAATGTTGATATAAATTTCCCTGTTATTTATATTAGATTTTATACCTTTTTTAATGAAACAATGATAATATCGTAATCAATTTAATTTATGATATCTACCTTTGTAATGCGCAATGCACAATTCCTGCATTTATACTATCGGAAGAATGTATATTTACACACACACACCCACACACACAAACATATACATACACACATTATATTTTAATACATACTTTATTTATTGAAAATAATTCAGTAACAAGCATGGAGAGAAACATTCAGCCTAGGATACTGCCTGTGTTACAGGACGGTACAAGGCGAAAATATGTACAAGGATTGACAAAACAATACACTAGAAAATTAAACATTACTTTGAGCATAAAATTTGGTCGCACGTCGACAGAGCTTGATACTGAAAGTGATAATTAATAAAGAAATAGGAACTGAGAATCGCTTAATTGCAGTACTACGGTGATACACTGTAGATCGTGAAAGAAATTAACACTGTACTAAAACTGTGACTGCATATATAAAGAAATGTAAATAAGTAAAGAAGTAGGAGCAAGTAACTGTAACAAAAAATATTAATAGATATAATGATATAGTCTTTCCATATAAATATATAAAGCAAAAAGTATTAAGTTAATATTTTCATAGTGTGAGGTTATGAGAATCTTATATACGTGATTAAAGTAGGACATTTTGAGCAAGTTCAAAATTTTACTGGAAAAATGTATTTTATTGAAAGTATTAAAAAATGTATATACATATATATATATATGTATATATATGGTTTACTTATTATGTTGAGGGGATGAGCTCAATATCAATCATGTAAACTATGTTTTCTTTGACAATATGAATTATTTGAAAATGATGTGTCAATTTGGTAAAGTTGTCATGCCAGTTTACGTAATTGTTTTGTTTTAACCGAATGAAATGAACGTATAAGCTCTCCTATTACTATACTACAAATTCACTTCTATCTTTTCTCGAGAATGGCAATGATTAATAATTCAGCTTTATTATTCTTTTCAGCATGTTGTTTGGTCTAGCTCTATTATTCTACGAATTCGTACATAAGCAGCAGATTTAATGTTTTTAATGCATTTCGCGTATGAAGCCCACCACACATACGATCGACTGCTATCCGATTTTTGAAGTAAATCGCAATAGAATTAAATATAGGCATTTTAACAAAAAAAAAATCAACCGGATTCAGGTTCTGAACAATAATATCAATACTAAGCATAGGATTTTGGTGCGCTGTCGGCTTTATACCCGGTATAAGGACCGAATCAGTTTCAAATTTTAAACAGTCGTAGGACTGCTCTGACGTCAATACGACTCGGAGCCGATTTGGCCTTTCCTCCGACTAGAAAGCTCACAGTAGACCGTATTTTCGATTTTAACCCTTTCAGGACAGGGATTATTTAAGGGCTAAATTGATCACATTTTGTTCTTCAAATTGGCAACAATAATATTTTCCTTTTAGTGCTACATGGTTCTTATATGGTGTAATGTCTTTGAAAACAATATACATGGTTAGAAATCTGTTGAATAGTAGAAAGAAATTGCCAATTTTGATGAAAAACAATTATTTTAAACCTCTCAATGTGTTGCCAATTTAAGGATCTCAGAGCTTATTCTTGTTTTTAAAATTCCTGGCATCAAACGCAATATGGTCATGCAATAAAAATGGACATAGTGTGTGCAGAAAATTTTGCTCTTTCTACTCGTGCATCTGGTATATTTTTTAGAGCTCTGGATCAAAAGTTATTGAGCCAAACCACAAAATGTGGTCAATTGTCTCGAAAGGGTTAATATCTTTACTACTATTCAGAACCTCAATCAAAATCATTTGATGTGTTTAAATGTTTATAACAAATGCATTTACATCTGCTTCCCAAATCAGATAGCAGACTGATGGTATAGGGTGCGGTGTGCTTAATATTTATGCATGAGTAAGAGAAGGTTCAATGATTAATTAATGGTCTTATATATAGGGTGAACGACACTTGTGACTTTTGTACGTTCATATCATTAAGTCAAATTCGTCTGCGATACTGGCAAAGGTACGCTTGGAAATACATCTGTGAATCGAAATACTAGTATTTGATTTTATCTTTTCGATCAATATCTCATCACACGTGGGCATTTGAAATACATTAAGGTCGTTCACCATGCAATCCAATTAAGTCACTGTAGGGCATGTAACTTCTGAATGGTTTGTAGAAGTCAAGGACCTATCGTGTGCAGGGGAATGTTTTTCCCATCGGTTGCTGCAATGTCGTGAAGCAGATATTGCACAGTTCAAGAAGCTTCTGAAGTCACATTTTATTTTGCTAGAGAGTAGAGAATAACGGATTGTTTTGGCGCAACTGGTTTTTGTGAAGTGATGTATAATTGTTTAGGAGGCCCAAACATGTTGAGTAATGCATGCTGATATAATATTTGCGATTGGATTGGATTAGGATATATATAGTGTATAAGGATACCAGTATGCAAAAGAAAGCAAATAGATTAGATTTCTGTGGCTCACGTAGAGTGTGAGAAGTTCATTTGTTAAAATAAAATCAATTATTCCCCTACTCTACGATTTAAAGTCCAAGATGTGTTTTTGGTATAGCATACCCACATGTGTGAGGCCACGCTCAGTATTGGCGTTGGAGTAGGAGAGCTTGCCGTTGTAGTAGGAGAGATAGCCTCGTTCTTTTCCTTTTTAGCTGCGTTTGTCGGTAAAAATGACAATTGTATTTAATCACAAAAAATACATACATTCTCTATTCCATCTGTTGATGGAATACAGACTTACGATGTAAGTGAATTTTTAAAGTTATTTTGAAATTGTACTTGATTTTTTGTAAGAATCAATACTACTATCTGTGGACTTAAAATGGATAATATTAATGGGCAGAACAACTCAGAACTATTGGGTTATTCAACAATCCTCAAGTTTTCTTCAACTTTGAACGAGCTGCATTAACTATGATGTCACTACTTAAAAAATAGAAAGACAAAAAAATAGATAAATGTTAAACACCTTAAGAGTATTTAAACAGCACATATTGCAGAACTAACGTTTGTTTCTATTAGCAATATAATTTCCTGATGTTCTTAATGATGATTAGATTTGACTATAGGCATGATGGTTTATCCAGGCTGCTTAAACACTTTTCTGATAAATGAAGAGTTTTGTGTTTTCACCCATTTCCACTTTAAATGAACGGACACAACATTGGTTGAGTAACTTTTCACATAATCTGAACAAACCCATTTATTATTTTGTTTGTATCTGGATAAACACATTGTAATGATAACGGTACATTGCAAATGGGGATAGACCTATAAATGGCAAGGCTTTCGTTATGCATGCGCTTCAATGTTATGCATACAATATCATAATGTTGTGGTATATTATGATGAATTTATCTTCCATTAAAATGTAATCCGAAAATTTAACAGCAGCATGTGTGGCACTTAAAATTCAGACACTTAAAAGGCTGAATTTATTGCTTATTGATGAGCATTAGCGTGTATAAGTGACACAGAGTAAATACCAGCAGAAGTTAACGTTAAATAGTTTTTACTTTTCACTGAGGATTTTATGTACTAGTACTTTTCGAAACGCGTGGGATAGAACGGATTGAATGTATAATAGGTGAATTAAAAAAAAAAGATTTATAACCTTACAACTTTATTATTGTCATGCTTAATGTAATATTACAATTGATATTCGATGTTAATGATGTTAATGATATTAATAATGATAATCAAAATACAAGGTGATAACGATAAGCATTGGTATTGAAAATTGGTTTTGAAAAGTATCTTTCACAACGGCATTTACTTCATTACCGACAACCCGTTCACTGTCATAAAGTCTAATTTTTTTTTCTCATCAAGATATAGTTTACAAGCTTTCAATAAGGTATATACATTCTTTAACCAGCATGCAGTGTTTTTTTCTTGTCATTACTCTATTCATTTCATACGCATGGTATAATAGGGGTATAAACCCCGATGCTTTTACAGAAGGTCTTGAAAACATATTGGGCTCTTTGAATAGAGAAACTAAACCCGCCTTTATAATGGGAGATTATAACATTGATATTCTTCAGCCTGACAGAAATAACTCGTTCCAGCATTTTATTGATACATTATTTAGCAATAGCTTCTTTACCTTAAAGGAGAATGAAACCCTGGGGAAATATCCATTTTAATGAAAAAATAGGATAGAGAGAAGCAATTTAAAAAAAGTTCTATCAAAATCGGTTACGAAATGAAAAAGTTATGAAAGTTTGAAAAGTCGCAATTTACTTTCTATGGCGATTCTCTAATTGGCATTGTTGCTTCAAAATGGCAGGTTTAGTAGTGCAACTCTCAATATGTTTTGTACACAAAATTTCATATTTTCTCCATTATCTTTAAAGATGCTGTTTGTCTTTTTGTGAACTCAACATATGTTGTGTCAAATACATTTTCCCATGATATATCTTGAGCTGTGACAAGCTGCACCTTGAGAGAAGCAACGTTGCCAATTTGAGGATCGTCATAGAATGTAAATTGAGACTTTTCAAACTTTCATAACTTTCTCATTATTTTCGTAACCGATTTTGATGGAACTTTTTTAAAAAATTGGTTCTCTCTATCCTCTCTTTTTATTAAAATTGATTTTTCCCCAGGGTTTCATAATTTTTATATAGGCCCACTCGAATAACGGGAACTATAATGCCACACATCTAGATAATAGTTTAACTAACCGACATGAGGTTGGGTCAACAAGACTGGTATACTGTATTGCAGAGATGTATGCAAGTCATTTTTTGCAAGTCCAAGTCAAGTCTCAAGTCATTTGCTGCAAGTCCAAGTCAAGTCACACGTCTTTTGGCCATAGGGCAAGTCAAGTCAAGTCGCAAGTCATTTCAACTCCTGTCAAGTCAAGTCACAAGTCATCACAGGTCAAGTCAAGTCAAGTCAAGTCACAATATAAGTTATCATTACCACATAATGTCTGGTTAGCATGCATATGGAGCTGAACTACATGAATCTTGATACTGGTGGTCACTGGTCATATTCATGTTTGAATAGTTTGAATCTTAGTTTACAGTAATCATTCGTTAGTAGTATGAACAAAATTTTGCCACGTTACAAGTTATCACAGCCTAAAAGGTACATGTATGTAAATTGTATGAAAAATTGTTTTATTCCATTCGGTGTACAGTGTACAATGTGTATGTGTTTGTTTTGTGCAATGTAAACCTATTCTTATTCAACTACCACATCATACAGTATATCGGTGAAGTAGTCATAATAGCTCAAATGAGAAACATTGTTTTGGATTTGGTAAAGATGAAACATAGGATTGATAAACAAGAAAACAGATTTTTGCATATTTTTAAAAAACATTAGGTTACTAGTATTGCTTTTAACAATAAGTTAACTTTGCTGGGCAAAGCTATATAATATTATTATTTTGAACTGGATTTTCTGATCTTTGTAATTCTTATAATTATTGTTTTGCAGAGGACCTTAAAAACAGTTTTTGTATCTGATCGTTATCATGTATAAAAATGTTTTGATAAATAAATAAATAATAAATCATAAAAAAAATCTGTAAAATTTACTGAAGTTAGAACTGCACTTTGGTCAAATTTATGACTGAATGAGTAAATCCTTTACTCTGTTTAAAATACCATGTACATTTATATTGTACCTTAAAAGCTGTTATTATGAGCTTACAGATACACTTTGTTTTCTTTTTCTTTTTTGAATAAATAATTTTCAGATTTAATACATGGATATGGAATATCATCAGCTACAAACTCTTCAGTGTTTCTTTGTCATTTTTCGAGTATCCTAAAAACGAGCAATCTATGGCAAAAAGTTTTAAAACCATTAAAAAAACAATTCAGGCAGTACAGGGGGGAAACTAACAAGAAGTTCCCCCCCCCCCTTTCCCGGGGGGGGGGGGGATGACGCTCACCTGAAGTCATGCAACCTCTCGGTGGTGTCTGTAGAGATGCAGAGAGTAAATCATCAATTGCACATGAGTTTTGGCCCTTGGAGCTTTGTAGGCACCAGTGAGGCTACATGAACCATATTTGAAAAACTTTGCATTTTCTTGACATACAGCTGATTCTGCAAAGTAAAATTAAAATCTGAACATCCATTTTTGTAAAGATGACAATGTGATTTTCCCCTTGCCTCCCTTCTCCACCCCCCCCCCCCCCCCCACGTGCCATTCCCCTCTGGGACCCAATGGGACCACCCTCTGAACTGTAATTAACAACTTTTATTATTTACATACATGTATGAGGGTATCAGTGTTTTAAATAAAATTTGGGCCTTTGGGGCCCCTGATCCTGGATCCTTAGGGGGCCAGGTGTACCATTTGAGGAACCTTCAATCCACTTCCCCTATAGGGATAATTCGTACCAAGTTTGGTCTAAATACAATTGTGTGCCTTAAAGAAGATGTAAATGTGAATTATCGGCATAGACCCCCCCCCTAAATTGTCATCCCCATCATGGGCCAAATAGGCCACTCTGGGCATAGAGTTATATGGTCTGCACCACCTACTCGCACTACAGTTTACAGTAGAATGATAGGTCTGCGCATGATAATAACGCAATAACGTGGCCTTTTTTTTTTTTTTTTTTTTTTTTTTTTTACCCCGGCCCCGTTTTGCACGTATCAAAATTTTTACGGTACGTGACTTGAAAAATTTCAAGTCAAGTCACAAGTATTTTGTCGCAAGTACAAGTCAAGTGGCAAGTATTTTGTTGCAAGTCCAAGTCTGTTTCCTCAGAATGTTCTTCGAAGTTTGTATTGCTCTTTAGTTCTCCAATATTTATCGTATTGCACACTTGTGCGGGGCAATACCTATGCATCTAATATATAGTAAGCTAACTACATTACAAAAGAAGATAATAAGAACTGTCTGCGATGTGCCATCTAGAACTCACACCAACCCCTTATTTCATGACTTGAGACTCTTAAAATTTGAAGATACTGCCAGTTACCAACAGTACATTTTTATGTATAAGTGCATTTACAAATATCTTCCCGAGCAGTTTTGTAATCTGTTTGATCTTAATTGTTATTTTCATGATTATCCAAGACGATCTGTGAGAGACATCCATATTTCTAGACATAGAACAGTTGCGTTTCAGCAAAATAGTCGTTTTTTCTGGTCCCAAACTCTAGAACAACTTAAATGACTTATATGCTCTTCACTCCATACATTTACTCGTACTCTAAAAAAAAAAAAAAAAAAAAAAAAAAAAAAAAAAAAAAACATATATATATATATATATATATATATATATATATATACTTCGTACATTGTAGTCAGTAGCACATATTGCAGATTTATTTTTATTCTCTTTATTTTCTATTTTTTATTCTTTTTTTTTTGGGGTGTATGTTATAAAATTGTATAATATTGTATAATGTAAATATGTATTGTAAAGGCGACCCCACCACACTCTAAAAAAATCTAGTCAAATTTGAACAGATACCTTATCAGAGGGACACTTACAAGATTCTATTTTTAAAAAATGACTAGATTCTAGTCAAAATGACCAGAATTCTAGTAACATTTAACTGGAATTCTGGTCATTTTGACTAGAAGCTAGTCATTTAAAAAAAAATAGATTCTAGTAAGTAACCCTCCGATAAGGTATCTATTCAAATTTGACTAGATTGTTTTGAGAGCGCACAAGCCATGTGCTTCCTGGGACCCTCGGCTCCTTCCACCATCATTTTTGTGTGAATGTACATTTCATTTTGTATTTGATTATGAGAAGAAAATAAATGTATTTTGAATCTGTTCTGAATCTGAATCTTACATCCGTGACCAATACTTAGCTATACACAAGAACATATCAATTAATAATGGGTATTCTCCCATCTCAGCCAAAATGGCTATATTATTACTTTTCTTATTTATACCAAGAGCATATCTGAGCCACTGTAAGTGAACAGATTCAAAAAACATTTTTGAAGAACAGTTTTGGGTGAATTACATCATTTCTCTGTTAAAGTTTAAGAATATTAATTGAAGGAGGGAGCGGAGCGACGGGGTGAGAGGATTTTCTATTTTGAATAGTAAAAGTTTGCATTCTAGAGGATTTCGAAGCCTGACTAGCGGCTGTAGCTTTAACTCATTAATCACTTTAGAAAATAATTGACTCAGTTGCGAAAGAAATTACGCGATAGTGTGTGAGGCTATTGGCCTAACAAAGGGGGTTTTGATAAAAGTTCCCCTCCTATTGTAAGAAAATTGTGATAAAATAAATACGACTTGCATGCAAAAGAATCATAAATATGGAAGGGGAGATACTTAGAAAACTCAGGCATTATTTTGTATGTTCTAAAAGACGTACTACTGTAATCAGAAATCATATACGCTTTCTTCTTTCTTCTTTCTTCCCTTCTTCTTTTTGTTTTCCTTTATTTTTTTTCGGTCGTGGAACTTTTGGGGGCTGCAGCCCCAAGCCCCCCCCCCCCACCAGTACGCCAGGGAGCAGAAGTAGTAGTAGTGGTAAAAGTAGTAGTAGTCGTAGTAGTAGTAGTAGTAGTAGTAGTAGTAGTAGTAGTAGTAGTAGTAGTAGTAGTAGTAGTAGTAGTAGTAGTAGTAGTAGTAGTAGTAGTAGTAGTAGTAGTAGTAGTAGTAGTAGTAGTAGTAGTAGTAGTAGTAGTAGTAGAAGAAGTATAATTAATATAATAGTAATGATAGCAGCAGCAGTAGTAGGAGTAGTTCTAGTAACAGTAGAGGTATATAGTAAATGTTGTAGTAGTATAGCAGATGAATAGAAGTAGCAATAGCAGGAATAACAGCAGCAGAAGCAGTATTGTTAATACAGTAATATTAGCAGCAGTAGCAGCAGTAGTAGTAGTAGTAGTAGTCGTCGTCGTCATTTCAGTAGTAGCCATTTTGATCTTTTTATACTCACATAGCGATGAGCTACGTAAACTATATGACGGCTACTTCTTACGACTGGACCTTCTCTTCCTCTTGCTATCGCAACTCATACTATTGTTGCTGCGACTCGTACTACCATTACAACTAGTGTACCACCTTCCCTACTAAAACAACAACTGTTACTATGTTACTACTATATCATCAGCTACAAACTCTTTAGTTTTTCTTTCTGCTACGACTACGACGACTACTAGATTACTAGTTCTACTTTTACCGTTACTTGTGATAATAAAGGGGAAGTTTAATGTCACAAACTGCACCAATACATATCTCACCTCACTAATAATGATGATATTAATAAGGAAACGGTTTGCAAAACAAATTCCCGATCACTAAGCAAGGTGACTTGAAAGATATCAATCAGAAAATATGAAATGCTTTTGCAAACAAAACGTTCACGTACTGCCACGCATAGCTGGATTTCAATGACATAATGACCACCTATGCGGGGGGTCGTCGGGTTTACCAATGCATATAACAATACATTGGGTAAATCCCTGATAGTGTTTTCTACCGCGGATCAGCCACTTATAATCGTATCCTTGTCTGTGTAATTTAGAATATCATATACGTTTGGAACTCGACAAGTATGCCGTATGTAATGCTCGACGCTCGTTTTGTTCTTCGTAATTATAGAACTACCGCTGCCTGAGCATTTTAGACGGATATTGTTTTATTTCTGAGGATATCGCACTAACATCACAACAGTGGTTATTCTCTTACTGCTAAGGCGTTTCAATCATTACTGTCATGATGAAGAAGCTGAAAGCGGTAAATAGAATCGTTGTTATCAATTTTGATCTTCATGTTTGTTTACATGCATAATGGTCGGGTCTTAATGTATTGATTGGTAAACATTGTCAGTTCAGGTACTTGGCACGTATAAAAAGTTTTAACTTGTTGCTTGCCTTAAAACGGTATCATGGATTGTGTTTGGAACAATTACATGCGCATTTTTAAATCACGGATATACTAGCTGATCGTGCTGAAATACATGAATACGTTTCCTTTACAATCTTGAATACTGTCGATATGGAAAATACGAGGAAATGTGATTCGCGGTAATAAAACGTTGTGTTATTGTGATGTCTGTCGTTTTCAGTATCTGAAATATTCATGATTATGATATTGTGCATGCTGATTCCTATTATTGCACACACAATAATTGGGTCGTGCTCGAGTCTGATGAATGCAGTTCGTAATGCATTCAGATCGAGAGTGCGTGTTAAAGATTTTTAGTGTCAGTTTTGCATGGATTATGTGTGCTGTGATGTTCGAAATATCATACGCTATGACTCTATAAGAGTGAATCGTTTTATTATAATCACATTTACATCATAAATTTATATTGGACTCTCTGGCATGCAGTGATGTTGGGATCATAGATGAGCGTGCAGAATACCGTGCGTTACGAGTTGGCTCAAAATAAAAGACGAATGATCTTTTTTTTTCTAAGCAAAAGCATGCCTGAAGAGGGGAATTAAATTGGACTTAGGTACAGGTTCACTGAGTTTTTTATCTTGTGGGAGTTGAGGGGATCGAAAATTTGTGATGTGATCGAGAAAGTGTGTGCATGACTGCATCTTCACTTGGTCTGTATCACATTTATCAGCGATGCGCTTTTCGAAACATTCGTCCTTCATATTTTAATGGCAATTCTGCAATGTATAGCCTTATAGAGATGTGTGAAAAGTTTTGATCACACGATATTTCACTTTTCTTGTAGCTAGGATGCTTACTTTTTTCGTCATTGTTTAAAAAAAAGGACAGACAACTACTACCACCCCGCCTCGCGGCTGATTGAAAAAAAGAGAAGGCATGCACTTCACGTATGGTTCTCTCTTTTATTTATTAGAACGAGTTACAGGGGGCTTTTGCAGTACTTTAATATTAGACGAAATAATAGTATGCAGTACAGACGAAACAGTGAGACGAAATGATAATTCGACTTCGTGAAAATAATAATAGACCAACTTGTAGAGAAAATGACATGCAGTGGACATACTCTGTACAGACAATATAAACGAGGGATTACTAATTTATCTATTTCTATACTATCAGCTAATTAGGAGAGACTCTTTTTGTTTTCTTTTGCTGTTCCCCAGGCATTTCTTTATTTTCTTATTGTAACCTCGTATTCTTGTATTCTTTGTTATTGTTATATGTTTTTTGTATTCCTGGAAATGAAGAAAAGGGATAAGTATATACAAGACGAAATGTGATTAGACGAACTGGATAATAGACGAATTTGGATTGGCCCAAATGGTAATAACCCATTACACCCTTCCATCCCCCCTTTCCCTTGTCTATTCGTGCAGAAAAAATAACATGCGGGGGAATGAAGGACGATGTGCCTCCTGTATGTTGAAATTTACTGTTGTTTTGTTTTATTTAGTTGAGTAAGCCATTATTAATCGCAAATTGATCACATGCCCGCAGCGGCCTTCTTCAGCTTCGCTCATATCGATGTGGCTTGCTTCAGTGAGGGGACATAATAGGAACTCGCCGGGTTGAAATGTGAAGAAGCAGTGTCCTGATCCATGATAAGGTGTGTGTGTGTGTGGGGGGGGGGGGGGGTAAGAAGAAGGGAAGGGGCGGCTGCGTTTTCAGCTGTTTTTAATATGGTTTGGGGGGATCCGTATAAGCTGTGATAATGGGAGCTTGGAAAATTGGATAAACGGTCTGACATGTTGTTCCTTTATCTCTCACCAAGGAGGTACTAGGCAAGCCCTTGGTCTCACCATCTCTTCTCTCTCTCTCTCTCTCTCTCTCTCTCACTTTCCCTTTTACAAGTGATGATTCTCTCTATCTCAATCTCTTTTTTTTTCCTGCATGTCTCTCCCCCTCTTGCTCTCCCTCTTATCCTCCGTTTGTCTCAATTCGTCCTTATCCTCTCTTTCTCTGCCTGTATTTCCCTCATTTCTCTTACCCCTCCCACACACACTCACACACACACACACACACACACACACTCTCTCTCTCTCTCTCTCTCTCTGTGCCTCCGTCTCTGTCTCTTAACTTTGGTCGTTTTGCCTCTTACATCATTCTAATACACCTTAATATTACATGTCTGGTAATGGTCTGTCTAAAGAGATCTAAAAATCCATTTATTTTTTCCTTCCCGGGGGACTTTTCATTTCTAACCTCCAACAATGCAATGGGGGACTCGTATCTTTTCAACCTTATCTTCGTGGATTCCGCGCAGGGGCGCCACTTTTTTTATGCAGAAAATATGCATCTTCGCATCCTTATCAGTTTTGATTATAAAATGATAAATAACATTGACCTTTGCTTTAGACAAAAACACTCATCCCAGTCTCTATAAAACAAAAATGTTTGGTGAAACTTGCCCAACGTGAAGGTAACTATGTGTCCGATCAACTTTGGTCAATATTATGGCCCAGCTTGGGTAGTGGTTTGCCTAATCGCAATCGCCTTTTAGTAGAAATTGTACAAAAATAATTACTGGGTATGGAGTTGCTCAGAAGTTGGTCAACCAAATAATTACCCTCATGTTTCAGGGCAATTTCTTACCAAACTGTTTTTTCACAGTATTACAAAAAACATATAACAATAACAAAGAATACAAGAATACGAGGTTAGAATAAGAAAATAAAGAAATATAAATGAATATACTCATATTCCTGATAACTTTTTAGATTGAAATTTGATTGGATTGAACTGACTTTGCTTTCATTTATTTTTGGCCTTCATGATAAAATTCGAATTAATTCTTTAATTCTAATATCTCCGTATAAAATATTAAAAGTGATCGATGATCGATATCAATCAAAATAAATGATAAGGAATGAAGTTCAAGTTGAAAAAAAAATTCAACGACGTTGAAATGACATTAAACTGCATGTATTCAAGTTAAGGTACCGGTATGTGAAATGGTCAAAACGCGAATAAACTCGACCTGTAAAAAGACCCTATATTCTGGCCTCATCGCCTTAATAAGACTTTACATCATTATCGAATGCTTCAACATGTTCATTACTCAATGTCCCATAGAATTTTCTTAATCCATTATGTATAATTCATTCCGTGTGGGCGCTGAATTTTGAATTCATCGGTGTTTGTCCAGCGAGAGTCGGCCCGGCCAAGTCGAGGCCTTGTTGATCTCAGGCAAGGTGTCATTTTCGCCCCACAGACGACTCGTCGTATTAAAACCACTTCTTCGGGGAAGGCATCTCGTTTTGGCGCGAAACTCATTGCTTAGTATATACGACTGTCTGAATGACAATAACTAAAGACGTTGGCAGGTGTGATCTTGCCCTCTTCGTCTCTTCGATGCCGTTTTCTTGAAGGGATCTTTTTTAAATTTTTATTAAAGGCACTAATTCGTGATTTAAGAGTAAAAGATGAACGTGGTTGAATTGTGCAGTTTCTTAAACTACTTGAAAAAGCATTATTGGGAAGTTCAGGCGAAAAAGAGATCCGCTTGATAGAAATCTGCCTCGTTGGTTCATTTGATTTCTTAAATGCTTTGGGCTTTCTTAAAGAAACGCAAATTATCTACAGATTTGAAACATGTATTTGACCTAATG
Organism: Heliocidaris tuberculata; assembly: GCA_025618425.1. Taxonomy (NCBI): domain Eukaryota; kingdom Metazoa; phylum Echinodermata; class Echinoidea; order Camarodonta; family Echinometridae; genus Heliocidaris; species Heliocidaris tuberculata. The sequence goes on from CM046838.1 coordinate 21,213,647, forward strand.
TTAAACTGTATTTATCTATATGTAAATTAGATTTCACATTATTGCCTCCAAATTAATGTTAACCAGTACCTTTAATGGTTGGCGACACGAGCCCATGAGAGTTCTTCAACACCATTTCGTGTTTGTGCTATTCTGTTACCGTTCAGCTCAGCGGAGCAACGTTGATTTAAGGAGCACAGCATTGAGAATGGTCGTATTCGATAACAAAGTTGGACTTCAGATAGTCTCTCAAATGTGCAGGTACTCTGGCACGCGTCAAAGTAATGACATTTGAAGCGGAATCACAGTATTAATCGCTTTGTTGTATCTTTGTGCCATCACTTTGCTTCATTTTTTTTTTTAAATGCTGGATTTCATTGAGGATTATCTTGACGTAAGTAACAACACGCTCGTAAAGTTGTTATATGCAATAATTATTGTGTTCGGATTTCAAAAGTGTCTCGTCCCTCCAATAACCATTCTTTTATGAAAACTTTTTTTTTCTTTCTTCAATATTTTGTGCAAATAAGCTTGCTGACTAACTGTTACGAAAACCACACTAATTGTTTTTGTTCAAGCAGATATTCTATGTAAACGTATAGAGTCATTAGAGGTCGAGTCATTTTGAAATTATTTGATAATTTAATTCCATCTCAAAATCAGTGAATGTGAATGTGACACTCAACAAAATTATACATACATATATATATATATTATATATATATATATATATATATATATATATATATATATATAAATATATATATATATATATATATAAATATATATAATTATATATATATATATATACACACACACACACACACACACACACTCACCCACATCCCCCCACACACATGTGTACATCTCTTTTTATTATGGATATACATACTTTCCGCTATATCACGAGTACTGATTACTATTAAACATTTAAATATTTCGTAATTTTGATAGTAAATGTTAAAGTCGAAACTAAGAAACTTAGCATTATTATTTGTGTCTGTGTGAGTAATTCTATACCCTTGAACTTCTTCCGCTTTATATTTTAATTACCACTGTCTGTTTCAAAGATTTCTATCTCAGTCGGCATGATTATGAAAGTTGAAATTACTCATGATATTTTGGCCTATGCATTCATTAATAAATGAGGAAGTAAATTAGCAAAGTTATATAGTCTGAATTAGCAAATACCTATTGTACTGTATATATTAAACTCAAAGTATTAATTGGGTAGCAATGAACTCAAGATTTTATGTTATTTTTTTTTCCTGTTGGCTACCTTCATGCAATGAGAGAGTATTTTAATTTTTATGTTTAAGGATTTTTTATGATAAGCCACACAATGTAAAGGAAATAAATCCGTCCTATCGAAAGCTGTTAAAACTAATAAATAATTTTGAGTAAACCCGCGCTAAAGATAGATAATGTATTTTATACATGCAGGTGCAGTTCTTATTGCGTTACTCTAATCAAGCCCGATGTTTTTCACCTGCTCATATCTCGAGTGAATAATGTTGCCTCTCCCTCCTTCTCCCTCCTTCTCCCTCGTCTTTAATTCATAATGGCAAAATTATTGTGCGCGAAGTTTATAATCTGAGGATAAATATGAAAACAGAGAGAGAGAGAGAGAGAAAGAAAGAAAGGAGAGAGGGAGAGAGGAAGAAGGATAATACAGCTCAGAGCTTCTTTATCATATTAAATTGATTGATTTTGAATGTCATGATGTGAGACACGAACATGAAATACAGATATGAATTGGAGTTGTTGTTGTTGTACATGTATTGTGATATTGACTGAAATGAGTACACGAAAAATCACATTCTTGTCTCTGTTACCCTCTGGCAATACACGAACAAGGCTATATGGACAATTTCAAATATCAGTGACTATGCCGATTTCTTTTAAATGATAGATAGATGCTATGAAACGGAAATCTCTTCAGAGGAATGTACACATTTTGTTTTCATATTTACGATTTTTATCCCATTTGAGGGGGAATATTCCTGACAAACAAAGCTTCCTTCTGTTGTTGTTTGTGAGAAGATGACCCGATATTACACACAATCATCCTAACATTCAGAGGCTGCATTTTAGATTAGTAAGTTTAAAATAAATTTTCCATTAGTAACACTTCTTTTTTTTTTGCATATGTTGGAGCCAGTTTGTTTAATGCACTGCCTGGTAATGTTCAGATGTGTACATCGCTTTGTAAGTTTAAAACATTCTGCAAAGCTTTAAATCTTGACTCAATGGAATAATAACATCAATATTCAAATATGTACATTTTATAATACCATTAATTCACTCTCCATTTTTTGTTTGCTTGTAATTTACCATGTTAACTAATCGTTATGTATTTTGTATTTTCATCATGTTCATGTAGAATGATTTGTTAAACTGCACGACGCCTTCGGAAAGCAGTTTTCCAACGCTTCAGTATATAAAATAAAGAAGACAAAATAAATATAAATAAATAAATAAATAAGTTGTAGTTGTCTTGATATTGGGGAATCTCGGGTTTCAGACATACATTAAAACCTCAATGTACAACGTTTGTAAGTCTTTTATAATATCAGTAGCGGATCTAGGATTTTACAATAGAGAGTATACGCCCTCAAACTCTTAAAGTAAAGTAATGATGGTTATTGGGCAAATTAAAAGGGCGTGTGCTTTATTCCACCCCCTCTAATCCGCCACTTGGTGTAAAGTGATGACCACACTGCAAGGATGGTGCGTGAGGGTCACTGCTAATTTTGTTTTAATTGCCTAAATAATTGCAATTTATTGCAGTTTTATACCATTTCCTAATTGTCCATTTGGCAACAGTTGACTTATTTACTTATTCTAGCACATATACTCAAAGTAAACATCAGTGAATTATATTTAAATCATGACTAATTTGAACTAAATCTGAACTAATAATCCAAGTATAAAAATCCGTTTTCTTTGTGTACATTGTAATGTCCAGTGTAATCATGATATTTCAAGGACATTCATTATTGCATGTTTATTTCCTTGAAAACAAGTGGTAATTTTATCACACAAAAACACTCAAATGTATATAGACATGGTTACATCTCAAAGAAAGAAAGGATACTATCTTACAAGAAGAATTGAAAATGACTGTCCTAAAAAGGGGTTGAAAAGAAACTACGCATTTTGTGTTGTATATTGAGGATAGAGAAAATGAGAGACAAAAATGAAATAGTCAAAGTCAAAAACAGAAAATACTAAACATGGAAATTTGCATGGCATGCTCACATCATGACCATAATTTCGTTGTTATATTGTCCTCCTTTGTAGGTAGAATCCAACTGAAATTTAAGTATTTGGGGAAGGTGTTATATAGAATATAGACTGCTTTCATCGTGTGTATATACTGTATATTCGTTATACAAGGAAACTTAATAGCTGCACATGTCGTTAACTTGTTCTTTGAGGTTGTTTATGTTGATGTTTATTGTCAAACTCCGATATCACTTCCAAAGTTAGTCTTGCTGAGTATAAAACGGTATATAGGTCTATTTAAAGAGCAGTCCTGATGAACAGTACTGTTCATTGCATTGAAGTCCATCTTGTTTAAGAGTTTGTATACTCAATCTAAAAGTTAATTTATTTTCAGATCCTAAGCTTGCATGTCTTTGAAGGAAACGTAATGTCATCTGGGTGGGCTAGTGTTCTTTCGCTGCGCCATCTGCTGTAACACAATGATCAAATTACGACAATAGGACGACAAAACCTTTCTAACTGACAGTGTATTCTGCTCTTGCGCGACTATTCGTACGTCGTAGTTTTTTTAATCAGTAAATACAAGGATAAAGATGGGGTTTTTGTATTTGAGCGAATTGCGGATAATTATGATTCACTAGTTTGAAAGATTTGCATACATTGGATGACGTATATATAATTTTCGTCATAAACATTAAAAAGTTCGGTGACAGAAGTCTCTGATATCATCGAAATAGTCCATTATTAGTTTCAAGAATATTACAAAATAATATTTGCCGCCATTAAGGTTATTTCCCTTTATAATCATCAAATGACCTTTCAGTAAGCGATCAAGAAGGCAAGATATCGCCCATTCCAAGCTGTTATAGTAGAGTATCTACCCGAGAAAGATTTTGTATAAAGTAAAAGTGGTTCAAAATCATATTTATCGTGCTCTGACTTTAAAATATTCTACCAAAAAAGTAGGCTTTTGTTTGTCATTTTTATTTGTTTGCTTTTGTCATGTGGTTATAAGCTTCTTTGAATATATTCATGTCAGATCTTGAGCAAAGAGAAGGCATTAATCCTTAATCATGGTCATTTCAAATGAAGGAACGCAATTTAGCCCACGCCACGCTAACAGTAACACATTCACCAGGAAAGGTTTTGTAATATTATGAAGAAGAAGAAGAAGAAGAAGAAGAAGAAGAAGAAGAAGAAGAAGAAGAAGAAGAAGAAGAAGAAGAAGAAGAAGAAGAAGAAGAAGAAGAAGAAGAAGAAGAAGAAGAAGAAGAAGAAGAAGAAGAAGAAGAAGAAGAAGAAGAAGAAGAAGAAGAAGAAGAAGAAGAAGAAGAAGAAGAAGAAGAAGAAGAAGAAGAAGAAGAAGAAGAAGAAGAGGAGGAGGAAGTTGGGGGTGAAATCTATTGTGCTTTGACTTATCACCTCATCAGCAATAATTGTGTTGTCGTCATTTGTTTTTGTTAAACATGGGTATAATCCTCATTGTATTATGTATGACAGATCTTTTAAGAAGGTTGAAGATGGCGACAATTTGTGCTTACAAAATTATGGAACGAAGACTTTGCTATCTTCAAGCTCACAATATTTTTTAAAATTTTATCTCGGAAAGGTTTATATAAAGTTGAGATGTCGGTTCTACGGTTGAATTCCTTTCGACAAGAGGAACAAAGGTCGTGGGTTCGAGCCCTGGCAGGGCACCAATGTCCTGAGTAAGACACAATCAACAATTACCCCTCTCTCAATCCCGATGGTTACCTGGTAGAAAATTTTCTTTGAATGATGTGAACATATTGGAAGTCCTTGAGCACCCTTTTGGTGGTGAATATGCACGCAGGTACAATACAAGAAGTCAATTGTCTTATTATTTTAATAATAAGACAATTAATATACATTTAAAAATACATATCGTGCATCATTATGATTATATTATTGTTCCTCACACCACATGGGTTCTCCTACGTTTTATCCCACCCTATATACCCGTGCTTTAAAGCTTTCAAGAGCATCTGTATACTAGAGAAGAGGAGTGATGGAATCGATTTTAAGTTACTACTTTCAGATATGTGCTCGTACGCGTCATTTGACAAGTGGAACACCCATCAACAATAATAGAGTAGAAAGATGATTTTTGCATGTACATTTTTGCCCTTTAGAAAATTCATGAGGGAGGGAGGGGAGGGGGGGGGGGGGGCTGTCAACTTCTTACCCTCTGCCAGAAAAGTGTCAGAAGATATACAAACATTTTTTTTGGAAACCCTCTGATTGAACAATTGTCAAACTGCTGGTCCGAGTCGTTGTATGATTTCGAATACCGCCTATATACAGCTGACAGACATGACCGAGTTGCCAGTTTGTGCAGTGATCTTCATATAGGTTTTCACGGCATCAAAATATTCATAACGTTCTTAATAGTTGTCCGATTTTCTTCAAACCTTTTTTGATCTGTTTGGCTAATTTTACTGCTTCTATTAAAATGAATTTATTATTGCACCAGTCTTCCCCTTTATAACTTTTGCACATTTTCTCATCCCCATGTTTTACAAAGTCCAGAAATCAGTTGAGATTATTTTTTAATATGGTGTTGAAAGAATTTCCATGTAATGAGATACATGCACAAACCATTTTCACAATCATGCGTCCCAAATTCACCAATTTTGTTTTCGGTGTTGCTATGTGGTGCTTAATGCATATAACGTATCCATCATGGTGTGCTTTTATTTTAAGAAGTATATATAGAATCATTAGCTATCATTCTTATTTCTCAATCATTTTGCGTGTGAAAAAAGCTCTCCTTGTGCGTTTTCTTCTTTTTCCCCTTAAACTGTGTTCTCTTATTCTTCATGTTCATTATTCATCAGTTTTGTTTTTATACGATTGATTTTTTTTTTGGAGGGGGGGGGGGGGGGACAATTCTAACTATGTAATCTCTTCGTAACCAGACAGTTGATTTTCAAAATGAAACTTTAAATATAGCTAAAGTTTTCTTTTTTGTGGTGACCTCACGATTTGTAACTAAATCTTTTATTCATTAATTCATTGAAAACCTCTTCCATACTAGGGACTGTGATTTTATCAGAGATAAATGATGACATAGACCTTTATTTATGTAGACTGTATTAAACTCAATAACGTGATAATAGGCTCATATAGATGCACAAACGTGTCCAGAATTGATTCATAAAAATTATGATAAATCTGCGAGGTGTGCGATGAATAACAGATTATATGGTGTTTTTCTACATGAGCTAATTTTTCTGTCATAAACTATTTATATAGGCCTATATGATATTCATGGTGATAAGCGTTTCTTTGTTTGTGGATCCGTGGATATGAGTTTTAAGATTAACCGTCGGGACCCGGTTTCTCGAGACCGAGACCAGAAGAAAAAACTTTTATTACATTCATCATTACTTGGGGTCGAGTCAGAGACCCTGATGATCCGCCACATGAGACTGATCTTGCCACATCTCTGAAGATCTTTTTTCCTCGAATGACATTGAAAAGGTGTGATGGTTTATTTTAACTGACTGCCAATTAAGCATGTGTATGCTTGTAAGTAAGCAACAGGGGACCAGCTTTAGGGCTTTAAGTCCTCTCCGAGGGACTTGGTGAAATCCCTTTCTGACTTTCCGACTAACTCAGACTTTGAGATTTTTGCTTTCCATATTTATATGCATGTTTATATTTATGGACCCCTTTTTCCGGATTCATTACGAAACTTTACGAATTACGAAATTTCTTGATCAAATCAAGCGAAATGAACGTAAAGACGCAACCCATAATAGCAGTATATAGAACAAATCCACTGCGTGACATTAAAGTGATTTGGTAACATAGAGGCTTGATAAAATCTGAGCTGCCTGGTCTTACATGCTATCAATGTATGTAATATGGTGTAAAAATGAAGCCCAGGAAACAAAAAGCACTTCAAAATCATCATGTGCTTCACAAAAGTAAACATATCCAAGTGACCGGAAATGCCAGACCCATTTCCCCCATAGACTCAGTGTTAGACTAAAGCGTATGGCCTACGCTTTCGTAAATGGGAGTATTCAGTCATAGATATCTTAATAATAGCATTATATATTTGAAAACCTTCTATGCCTGGCTATTTATTTATCTTTCTGAACATCATTATACAAGACAGATATCAAAATTCAACAATTTATTAAATGAAGCCTCCACAAAGTTACCGAATCCCTTTAATGTTCAGGTATGTTCGTCGGGGTATGTGGTTTGTCAGTATTATGTAGACGGCGCCTTCGTCTAGTATTGTATACGTTCCCTTGGTAATACTCTGGTTTCCCATCAATAATGAATGGAAAGGTATTAACATGCATTAACCTTCGAAATTACAAACACGCGTTGACCTTTTTCTTTTTCTTCGTTTCATGAACTTTTGTCTGGCTCTTTTGACTTTGAAATTCGCTTGCACGATGTGAGATGGAGACACGCTTGATGCGCTTTTGTAAGAAAACACAACAACCCCAAAACAAACAGATTTCGTCCCTCTCTTAGGTACAGTTGAAATTTTAAATGACAATATCGAGAAACCATTTCAGATACAGGCTTATTGGATCGTTATAGTCATTAATTTATCAAGACGCACGTTGACTCTAATAAGTCAAGTATATAATCAACAGTATGTATTTATATATACTTTAAGATACTCTCTTCCTATTCTCCATCATGTTTGCATGTGATAAAAATATCCCAAATGATACAACCCCCATTCATCTGAACTTGGTGATATGCTAATTTGCTATATTTTATTATTTTTCTGATGCATATAATAAAAATAAATTCAACATGGCACATTATGGGCGTGATATTGGCAACGTTCACATAATTTTTTTTAATGAGTGTTCATTAGTGAATCAAATTGGCGCCACATCGTGATCATGCTTGACCCGTATTATTATACAGTCAACATGCTGTAATCAATGAGCTCGATGTTTGGTTTCTCGTAACAGAGGCGTACCCATGGGGCACCCCACCCCCCCCCAAAAAAAAAAATCGAATGGCGATTAAAAAAAAAAAAAAAGAGAGGGAAAGGGTGAGAGAGGGGCAGAAACAGAGAGAAAGTAATGGAAAGGGAGCAATGGAGAAAGAGAGAGAGAGAGAGATTGAGAGAGGCAGAAAGAGATCGAGATAAAAGGAGAGAGATAGAGAGAGAGGGGGGGGGGGGTAGAGTGGGAGGTTAAACGCGACCAGAAGATGACATGCCAAACATTGAGGTTGATAGTAAGGTATCCCCTCCAAGACCCTCTCCCGTTAGGTCACTCAGGTAGCTTGCAATTCGTCCACCGAGGAAGACCGTGCCCCCCCCCCCCCCCACCCTCCGACTGAATCCATGTTATTCCACAATAATATTTTGTACATTCTAGCGAGATCCCCGTTTAGGATTCGGTGTAAGAGCGTGTTGGGATTCTAGCATGTATGCCGTGTATGCCAAAGTAGTCCAGCAGATTGGTGAAATAATTGTGCACTTTTTCATAAAAGCATGAAATTTGGCATGTATGTAGAGTTTTCGATGTCAAATAATTCTGGATATGGGGCCAACAAAAATCGGGGCCCTGGGGCCCGTTGTGCCCATTTTTTTTTTGAATTGGCCCTCTCAAGGTCTTTTCCCTTCAAAGTTGATGTAATCAAATCTAGTTTGATATATATTATGTAATATTTCACGGCCTCTAAAATCAGACAAATGCTTTAGGTGCCCATTTTTCTAATAAAGGGCCACCCTATATATCAAAATATTATGAAGTCACTGATTTGTTGGATATAAGTGAAATGCTTCGAATTGTGATCAGTTGACATTACGTCTTTCAGATCGATGAGATATGTGGCGCAGGTGCCCATTATGACCGAAAAAGGCCCCTAAAGGCCCAAAATAATATATATGCTACATAATGTTTTTAAATCTTTGTTTCTAATTTCTAATGGTATAGACATCAATTTTGAAAGCGAGGTTATATAAAAAGCTCACTTTAGCAGGCCACATAGGCCCATCGATGGCCCATTCGAGACAATTAAATTTTATTAATTTCCTCACAGAGGTTGGCCAAATTCAACAAATTCAAAATAGCTGCCAAAGTGTTAAAATACCTACTTGCAAGTAACTTGAGTTTGGGCTTTAAAGCAAAGCTATTTACAAGCTGGTTATTATAGGCAGAAAAGTTGGGTCACTTCATTTCATCAAGATGGCCGTCATATTTAAAATGGCCTCCGTTGTAAATATTGGCAATTTAAAGTTTACGTTGTATCTGGAAGCATATAACTTGGTATAGAAGTGTGGAATTTAGTACATATATGTTGGAAATTTCTATAAACAGAAAATATTAATCTAAAATTTAAAATTTGTTTCTCTTCTTATTGAAGAGTTATTTATGAACAATATACATTAATATCCTGATGAAGCAAAAAAATACTCTTCTTTTACAAATAAATGTTATTATGCCGATATAAACCTATAATCAGATGCAAAACAAGTAAGTGATAAAACTGCACTTTCCTCTTTTTTCATCTTCGTGGCCATATTGAAAAAAGACAAAACTGATATCCTTACGAAACAACCTAGACATCGTAAGATTGATAAAGATGCCAATTAATATCTGTATTCTTTATAAACATCTGCAACACCTATTAAAGGGCACTCCAAACTTTGTAATAAGTTGATTTGTGTAAAATTAGAAAAAGATAAACATAATGATAAAAGTCTGAAAGAAATCTGACCAAGAATAAGAAAGTTATCGATGTTTGAGAAATGAGATCACTATTTTAATCGCAAATTGGCAGTTGTGTCAGTCGATTGTGAGGTATTCCCGGTCAACTCTCGATTTTGTCGTACACCATTAATTTTTCTTTTTCTCATAAACTCTCTTCCCTTGGGGCACTGCTAAAAATATATTTTAGCTATATTTTTTGAAAAATTAACATTTTAGTCACTGTGTGTTGCAACAAATGGGAGAGTTCTCCGCCGCTACATCACAGTGACATTACCGTTTCGGCCAATTTGAAATTCCTATTTGTATAGGGATTACAACTTTCATATTGCTTGTCCGATTTCCTTTAAACTTTTAACAATCTACTTCTCTAATTTTTCTGCTTTCTTCCAGAGCAACTTGCCATTAAGGTTGGATATCCCTTTAAAGAAATAGAGCCTTAATGATAATTCTTTAACATTAACCATTTTGCATTTTGATGCTTTATGCCAAAATGCAAAATTATCAGATGCAAATTACATTTCAACGCGCACTTATGCAGTATTTTTCTATTTGATGGCAATCTTGGAAATGAAATTCCCCACTATTTCAAAGTTTCAGCATTATAAGATATACCTTTACTTTGGTTTCATTTAGGCTCTTTACACTTGATTTTTTTAACCCCGTACTATCCTTAACCCCGGCCTATATTTTTTGCTGTTCTCATTGGCAGTTTTAGTCTCGTACTATTGCCCTAGCCAGAGCGCTTGTCCCCATCTTTTTGACATTTAGCCCCACCTTTGGTGGGGCTAACCCTGCTTTTTTCCAGGGCTAAAATAGTCCCGTACTATCTTGGAGTTAGCCCACTTTGGTAAAACGCAATGTGAACAGAAAGTGGGCTAAGCTTAGTCCCGTACTATATCGGTGGGGCTAAATCCTCGTTTAGCCCCACCGATAGTACGGGACTAATCCAAATTTTGCAAGTGTAAAAATCCTATACTAGTGTCTCAACAAAATACACCATGGTATTTCGCTTATGTCTATTATAGGCAAAAAAGTTCCAACATTCATGACTTTCTACCTATAAGAAATAAGCTTCAAGACACAGCAAACTTAATGCAAATAACCACATCTTGAAACAAACCAATGGTTATTTTTAATATGACGGCCATCTTAATGAGAGAAAGTAACCCTACACTAAAGGTATTCTGCTTATAAAACATACTACCTATATACCTTGCCAATAGTTATACTTTAAAGCCCAAACTCAAGGTTATATGCATATTCAAACACTTCGGGGGCCGTGTTGAACCCTCTTGTAGGGGGAAAGAATTGTCTTTGATGGGCCATCAATGGGCTCATGTGATTCCTAAAATGGGATTTTATATGACCGTGATTTCAAAAGTAATGTCTACATTTAAAATTTAAACCAAATATTTTTTAAAATCTTATTTTGCAGATAAATTATTTGGGCATTTATGGGCCCTTTTTTGTTATAATGGGCACCTGAAGCACCTATGTTGTTGATTTTAAAAAACGTAATGTTGACTGATCACAATTAGAAGCATTTTACTTATATTCAACATATCAGTGACTTTATGAGATTTTGATATATAGGATGGCCCTTTATTTGAAAAAATAGGCACCTAAAGCATTTGTCCGATTTTAGAGGCCGGGAAATACTACATGATATTTCATTATATCAAACTAAATTTGATTACATCAACTTTGAAGGGAAAAGACCTTGAGAGGGCCAATTTTAAAACAAATGGGCACAACGGGCCCCAGGGCCCGAATTTTCGTTGGCCCCATATCCAGAATTATTCGGCATCAAAAACTCTACGTACATGCCAAATTTCATGCTTTTATGAAAAAGTGCACAATTCCATCGATTTTCTGCACCAATCTGCTGGACTAAAGGAATTTGTCAACATCGAGGCAAGTGTTAAATGTCATGTAAAGTTTTGGTAAGCCCTCAAAAACTGTTCGTCAGATTTCTTCAATTTTTGTTGATAAATAGCAAGATACTAGCAATACTAAGACACTGTGAAGATTTCGCCTCCTAAAGTTTAATATTAAACAAATAAGAGGCAAAAACTAATTTATGTGCCGGGACAGGCACGTAAAATCCAAACAAAGGCAGCATGTGCTATACACTGTAAACACACGTGTAAAACCAATGATGAGCAGCTACACACAGTGCACACACGCTGGTCTCTATGCGAAGCCCCAAGATTGCTGTGCGGGGAGCCGTCGGGGTGGAAGGGTCCTAGCATAATGGCAGTGATCAAGCCAAGCATTCCTTACAGATATTTACACTGAAATTCACCAGAAATCATAGATGGAATACCAAATGATCTCTTACAGACATCTTTTGATACAAGGGGAACAACATGAGACTATATTTGACATGTTTCTTTCCAATTTCCTTCTTGCTACCAATACTGTACATGAGCTTTAAAATGTATGTCGAATCAAAGCAAATGGTGGAGATTGTGTTGACAGGGCGTCAGTTCAGAGAGCAAGAGGGGGAGGTACTTATAGGGCAAGTCGGGAAGAAAGAGCGTGTATCCTCCGTCTCTTGACATGCTGGAAGGAGTTTTCTCCTGTTTGTGACGTAAATGCTCATTTCTCTCCTTGATTGTTCCTATATTATATCCATTTCCCACTCATTTATTTAATATTCTTTTGCCATGTTTTGCAGGACAAAGACCGACAGTCCATGAGACGGACAGTGAATCCTCAAATAACTTTTCAGAAGGCCCGCGATCGCGAAACCAACAATGTCGGTCTCTCTCTCTCTCTCTCTTTCTCTCTCAACGTGGCATTTTCTTGGGGGGGGGGGGGGGGGCATTATTCTTGTCAATGTTAACTAAGATATTGAAGACTGCTCTGCCTGTGCATGTGCAGTAGTCAATTTCAAACACTAACCGTGCAGGTCAAAAGCCATCATTCCCCAACGTTTAGTCTGCATTAGCTCATAACCAAATCAATGTGACAATGTTCCGTGCCATGGAGGCACTCTTGCCTGGAACTTGTTGAACTTTGTCCAAGATTTGGAATGGATCACTACGTAAAAAATTATTGAATCATAATACCTCGAATTGACAAACAACGAAATAAGGACATCACACTGCTCATAACACTTCAGTCAGACCGCAGGTCGTATGCAAATGAGCAAAAAGGGCTGATTTTATTTCCAGTGCCTGAAATGGCACACTCTCCTTGTTGCCAGTGGGCTGTTTTGCATGGTCATATTCAAAGTTAATTAAATCAAGAAATATCAATGCTATGCTCATCAAATTTTCTGGAAAGATAGATGGATAGTTTATCAATGCAGACATACCCTGTTTCAGTTATAATTCAAATAATAAGTAGTTGAAAATTAGTGATAAAATAGTGACACAAAATACTTTTCCTTGTAAGATTTCAAGTCAATAAAAGACATATAAAAAGTATATGAGCCACTATTAAAATGCATATGTATGGAAGCGTTGAAGTTTCATCTTTTACATTATCATATTCAAAACATCCATACATTTATGACAGGGTCAGGATCCAGCAATATTCAACCCAAGTACATAATTTATCCTTGAAATTGTCAAGACCATAGAATCCTAGCACTGTGATTGGCTGGCGAGGCCACCCTGCAAGATTATGGCGCGATATTTGAAACCACATGCCACCTGTTGGGTGAACTCTTGACCTCTTGTGCAAACATGGTCCTGGCTGTGACAAACATGTTGATCTATTTTTGGGAAAGGGCTTGTGAAGTAACCAATCAGAGAGCTGGAATCAACTGTTTGAAGGATACAATGTGTACTTTGGTTACATTTTGCTGGATCCTGACCCTGTCATTAAGTGTACATACATATTATTTCAATATTTGTAAAGTATAGATATTGCCCTTTACACTCATGTCAAATTCAGCCTGGCTCATAATAAAACCATGTGAGTTTTTTACAGGTTTACTTTTCATTTCATTTCCATTTTTTGCTCATAAAATACATTATTTTTCACCAATTTTTTCACATTTTTCATAGACAAATAGAGTATGTCATGAATCTCTAATTCCTCCTCTTTTATTTGATGTATAAATCATGAGAATCAGTAAATGTTAACCAGTCCATTCAATCATTTGGAAATCAGATGTTCCCAGGGATTCCTGCTCATTATGTATTCAGAGACTGACCCAGTCAAGCAAAACTGGAAATAAAATAGAGCACTTTTTGGGGACCTGCGGTTTGACTGACTTTGCATAACAAAAGTAACAAGAAAATTCATTGTCAACGCAGCCACGCAGCCGGGTTCAGGTACTATATAACGGAATGCTGTTTTGTTGGCTATTCGATAATGACAGCCGGTATTAAACAAACAATGGTCAAGGGTATATAGTGGTGATTATTTGCAGATACATGTACTTGAAAAAGGTGGCTGAAAACTACAGTCACGCACCTATGCAATAATGTGGACACGTGCAATGTATAACTTCTGTAAATAAAGGCCTACTGTAGCATAAAAGCTTCTGCGTAACGTGGGGCCAGTCGGGGGGGGGGGGGGGGGGGAGGGGGTTGGAGGAGAGTATACCTATCATCCTAGAACTCAGTTCCCCCCCCCCCCATCATTCTTGACTCTAGGCTTTACAGCTCTCTCTTCCTTTATGGGGCCATCCAATGGGGCAAGGGGGGCACAGGGGGAGGGGGTGGGCAAATTATATACCAGCACCCCCACATCTCCTTTTCTTCTTTTTCTTCTTCTTCTTCTTCTTCTTCTTCTTCTCCTCCTCCTCCTCTCCTCCTCCTCCTCCTCCTCCTCCTCCTCCTCCTCCTCCTCCTCCTCCTCCTCCTCCTCCTTCTTCTTCTTCTTCTTCTTCTTCTTCTTCTTCTTCTTCTTCTTCTTCTTCTTCTTCTTCTTCTTCTTCTTCTTCTTCTTCTTCTTCTTCTTCTTCTTCTTCTTCTTCTTCTTCTTCTTCTTCTTCTATCGAGTATGCAGTGGTGCGGGGGGGGGGGGGCACAGATGCCATTCCCCATGAGCTAACCAATGGAAGCCAAGACACTCCTTTATTCAATCAATAAATCAAAATCTGTACCGTTCAGAGATCGGATTATGAATCAAATACCCAGAAGAAAAATCCTAAGAAATTATTCACTTGGGCACTCAAAACATTACCCGACTCATGCACTTGTTACCTTTTGAAGAACTCATAACCACAGGGAAGACTCCCAGACTGGTGGTACACGTGCCTACGAACTGAGTCATAAAATAAAAAAATCACAGTAAATCATACCATCATACAGGTTACACACATGGGCCATACAGGTTCACCGGTTCTAAGTAGTTGCACTTTTCTACGTCTGAATGAATGGCTTTTGAACTTCCGTATTCGAATTGAAAGTTCAATTGAAATCTAAAATCACGCTGTGTAAATTTATGTGCACGAATTGAATGTATGAGAACAGTGGGATTCTCTGCGGAATAGTATGAGAAAATGTCGTCTTGGGGGAAACAATGCTCACCGGCCATGAGAATACCTGAGAGGAGGAGACGGTCATACATTTATGATGATTTCTTTTGTTCGGTTAGTTTCCAAACACCTAATTTTAATGCGAAATTTTATCTACAACAAGTGCATGACAAGAAGCCGTAGACAGTAGCGCTTTTGGCCGCCGGGCCATGCCCGATATAAGGACCCTATGGTGCTGGGATTCGAAGCTACGTGCACGGCGTGGTTGAAAGGAGTGCATGCATATGGTGCGGCGGGATCGAAATCATTGCTTGGCTTGGTCGGCTGTGTCGGCCCGTTCCTTGAGTCCATTCACAATAAGCTGCCCCTTTTATTCCTCACCTAGTTAATACGATGGGAGACAGTATAAGGGAAAGTAACTGAATGTAACGAGAGAATTGTATAGCGATTTAATTCAATACCTACCCTCTTGCTCGCTATTCACAAAGTCTCGGCAACTATTGATTTTTCCCATTTCACCGAGTGTGCAAATACACTTTACCGTAAGCGCTGCGCTGCTCGAAGTTAGTTTATAAAGTTATGAACTCTTCTTTTATTTGTTATGGAAGTAATATACATTGATGACGATGATACGGTAAGAAATATTTTTATATAATAATATAGCAGTTAGTTTCAGTTGTTATTTTATTCTTCTTTAAGGCCAGGGTCACATTTGTGACATCGACTGAAACTCACTTTTGTTGACTGTTGTGTTGTTGTTTTGGCAGGAGAATCGCGGGGAGTCGGCGGCAGGGTCGGGGATCTTCTACCCCATATCCTCGGGTTCACACAGCGTTGGAAACCCGCCGGAGAGCCCGAGGCCCAATCACCACCACCCTTTTCATTTTCACCATCATCATCATCACCATTCGAGGGACAAAGAGCACCACCCCCATCCTGGTGGTGAAATCATGTTAAAACCAAACTCTTTAAAAATTGGCCCACGGATAGAGGTTACAGACTCAACAGATTCTTTGGACAGAGAAGTAGAATGTCTCAGCTCTCGGTGAGTAAACAAACGATTCTCCTAAAAATATTTATTCATCATTACATGTATAAGTTTGATATCATTTTGTTGTGAAAGAGGTGAGAGTGTTGTTATGTGAAATGTATATATATATATATATATATATATATATATAGTATGTGTAGATTTTGATAGTAACTTTAAGTTCAATCCAGAAAATCAACAGGTGGAAGACAAGTGGGACATGCCACCCTCCTCCTTTCAAAAGTGTGTAGGAAACATAACATTTGACCCCCCCCCCATTTCAAATTTTTACTCTTGATGCATTAAAATTTTTAACACCCAAAATTGAAAAGTTCTTAACCATGGTGGGGGGGGGGGGGGGTAGCCCCTTCATTTCCCTCCCCTGCTTTGTCAGGAAGTTCCACTCCCTTGCAAAGTGTCTCCTCCCACACATTTTGAAGAATGTGTTGATTCCTTTCTTGAGTTCATGTCCTCCATTGATTTATTTTGAGATAACTTAAGAGTTTATTTATATTATAACTACAAAAGGGTCAAACATTTAATTATGTTGTACATATGTTTTGTATTGTTGATATATTGTCAAGAAGTGTATGTTTGTATATCATATCAATTTTCAGTTTTTGTTTTCATCAGATTATTGACTGTTTTCCTATTACATTTTTAGTACTTGTATGTTTGATAGTCTATACAGAGCGTTTTGGTGCTGTGTTATGGTGCTATGAAAAAAGTAAATTGTATGTGTATACTATATCAATTTTTAGTTTTTGTTTTCTTCATCATCAGCTTTACCGGTTGCTGTATAATCATACTATAGTAGGGGGGGGGGGGGGGGGGTAGGAGGGTAATTCAGAATGATGTTACAGACAACTTGGCCTCCAATCTCTAACTAGCAATAAATGAAATAATTGCCCCCCCCCCTCCTGATATACCACTTTGTAGGTAGTTTGGAGGTAGAAAGTAGTAGTAAAACATGTGTATTCAAGGACAGATTTAAGCAGCTGTTCTGTAAAAAATCCTGCCAGCATATCTTCACTACCATATCAAATATCAAATTTCCTTTAGGAAATGTCTCTCTTCAAAGCTGATAAATCATTGTCCTTGATTCAAAGTCCAGAAATAAAAAAAAAAAAAAAAAAAAAAAACAAAAAAAGCAAGCAAACAAACACACAAACAAAAAACCAAGAAATAGTCCAAGAAGCATGAAGTAGAGGTACGTTTAACAATTAGTTGTCAAAAGATTGAATGTTCTTGGCTAAGTTTTGTCATTTCCTCAAATGGTAAATGGTAAATACATTTGGAATAGAAAACTGTACAAATAAATAAAGTGACATTATACCTTATTACAGAGGTAGAAAAAGATTATTTACACTCCTGACCAATTACTTACTGATTTTGTTTTTGCTTTGAAGGCACTTCCCTCAAGAATATATACATCCTCTGGAGGCAGAAGGGTGTTAACTCACATCTTTTGTACAGAGTTAATGCCTGTCTGGCGCCAACAGACGACATCACGTACTACCCGATAAAATCGGTATAATTAGGGCAAGAAAAAGACAGAAGTATAATCAGAGAAGGAAAACTTAAAGAAATACAATTTTTCCCTATTGAAAGTTCTGAGAAACGAATTAAGTTCAAATTACAATTAAAATTTGTTTTGTTAGCTTCCATAGTCCAATCTAGTATGAGCATGGTATTCCTTGGTACATATCGTCTGCTGAGAGCCAGAAGGGCGTTAACTCTGTGTAAAAGCATATGAGTTAACGCCCTTCTGGCTTTAAACAGACGATATATCAGTGAATCTTATTCACACTTATATTCTGGCCCATTATGTAGTGTACTGAGATTGTGTAGTGGATCTTAGATCTTGTGGCAGATTAACTCTGTGCTATTCAAGTTATTCAATAAAATCAATCGTACATGTGATGTATGGTCCTACTCGTCTATTACTGCTACTATTCACATTTCACAATTCAGAAGAAAAAAATATATGTGGTTAGATGTGACCAATTCCAGTGTAAATGACCCCATAAGGGAGCACTTTGTTTTCAGTCATGTACACTACCAAGGGTGGATCCAGGATTTTGTAAAGGGGGTGCAGGGGGGGGGGGGGGGGGGGGGGGGGAGGGGGCACAATTCAAAAAGATTACACAATTAAGCAGAGGGCAAATGTTTGTGTTCCCATAAGATATGCCAATTGGGTTTCAAGGAGTGGGGGGGGGGGGGCTGAGCAAGTTGTGCCCCCCCAAAAAAAAAAAAAAAAAAAAAAAATCTGCCTCTGTCAATAGCATCTGGTTTGCAGACCAGTGGCTGCTGATACTGTGTATTGAAAGCAAAGGTCTTCACAATAATCTTTTACTGAAAATAGTGAAAAGGAACTTCGAATAAAACATCTTGCTGAGTATATTGATATTCTCAACTTCTCATTTCTATTTGTACATGTATGAAAAGAAACATGGACATGTGTCAGATATTACTTCCATCCATGATATCTAATGTCAGACTGAAAGAAATTTGACTAAAAATGCTTTTTAGGCCTTTAAAATACTTTTTTTCAGTTCAATGGGTTTACCCTCTATAGTCTTTATGTACCATTGATCCAACTGCCCATCTGACACATGTACATGTTTCTATACCATTAGTGCTGCCAGCCTATACATTGTCAACATGAATGGGGTCCTGGTGCACATGGGCACATGGACCCTCCCCCCCCCCCCCCATCCACTCCTAGAAAAAAAGTCCTGTCTTGCACCAACCTTAAAGGTATTAGATAGTTTTGGGAAGCCCTCAAAAACTTTTTGTGAGATTTCTTTGATTTTACTTAATAAATAGCAGGGTACTAACATAACTAAGATGCTGTGAAGTTTTTTTCCTCCTTAAGTAAAATATTTATTGAATTAGAGGTGAAAAGAATAAAAATCCCTGGCCCCAAAAAGAGGGGATGTAAATTCGAACAACGGCCACACACATTACTCACATGAGGATTGCTGTGTGTTATAGAATACGCTACACATAGTGCGAAGCACTGGGTTTAACATGTGGGGAACCTTCGGGTGGATATGGTCTCAGTGTGAGGCAGTGAAAAGCTGTTACCAAGTGTTTCTTACAGATATTTACACTAAAATTTGTTCGAAATCGTGAATGGAATGTTAAATAATCTCGTACATGTGCCTTATAATGATAAAAGGAGAATAGTATGTGACTATGTTAGATAAGTTTCTTGCCAGTATGATTTTTGCTACCGAGACTGTCTATGAGCTTTAACCCTAACTGTAGAAAGTTAATGGGCAACGAGGACCAATGAAACTAAAGACCATACATACATGTAATAAGAACCATTAGGGTGATGACCACCAAATTAGTAATCCCCTTCCCCCTAAAATGAATAACCATGGTTTACTGTGTTACATGTAAGTCAGAAAGGGCTTTATCAGGCCTACTTGATCTGCAGTGAACTGGGTCTGCACTCATAGACTAAATAGTACACCTGACCTCACAGTAGTATAGAACTTTGTAAACTTTTGAACATCTACAACAGTACATGGAGATATGTAACTGAACCTATTCCACTTACAGGGATGTCATTTGATAGAGAGTGTGCCTATCACATGTCCAGGGAAGTCTCCTTGAATGCAGCTAGCTACATGTACATGTACCCTGTAGTAACGGAAATATGATTTGGTATAATCAGGTTCAGTAGATGTCATCTATAAACACTGCCTAAACCTTTCTCATGTACAGTACATGTCCTTGTAGAATATAATGGAAAGTCCTCTCGAGTTAAATGCCTAACTTTGGGAAATACACATTGAAAAGTTGTAAGTCGATGCAAAATATCGGAGTTGGCCAAAGAATGGGGGTGGGGGGCATACACGACCTGGAAGAATGGGGGGGGGGGGGGAGGAGGAGTGTATGACTGTGCCACCTGTACAGGTGGAGGGGGTAAAGGGATGCAGGTCCCCCCCCCTTTGTATCACTACTGCTATTGTGTGTCGTTGTTGTTGATTCGTGTTAAATGGCAATCAGTCAATTTTGACGACTATCACCATTCATTTATCTCTTTTTTCACAACAGATTTTGATACAAAATTAATAATATTGACATCTCTCTTTTTAGGTAGTTATTTTGAATGTTATGATTTTTAAAAAAGATATGGGCCTGTCATTGTTGTTTTAAAAGCTGGAATGCAAATTACATGTACTGTACATGTAGATGAACTATTGTGCTTTTCAAAACATTGTACCCATATGGCAATGTACACGACCTTGTCTGAATTATGGCTCTGGGTTTATTGAAAGCTATGAAAGCACATCCTGATTGATACCTGCTGTATAAGCACTGAACTCTGACCTACTTTTATTCAGAATGAATAGAGCCTTTTACCTTGTATTATAAAGCACTCTGTTTTTTGTTTATTAATAAAAAGTCATGTAATTTCCATTGTGTAAACAGTTTAATCTGTTAATTAAACATTCTTGGCACTAATATAGTTAGTACATGTACATGTACATGTAATCAAATTAGATTACATTAATCTTACAAATCGATATATATACTACTGATGAAAAATAATGATTTGATATGATTAATAGTGATGTGTTTGCCAAGTGTACAATATATTATTCTGATATTGCAATTCTTTTTACCTGAAAAGAGGTATTGTATATAATGTCTGTTTGGAGCCAGAAGGGCATTAACTCTGTACAAATGATGGGACTTAACGCCTTCTGCCTCCAAATAGACGATGTGCTTGAGTTCTGTACTACAATGTACATTGCATTTTGCTTCTAAATAATTTCCCAGGTTTCTGTATAGGCCTACTTCAGAAATATCACTATATGTTTACCATTCTTCTTACTGTAATTCAAAGATTCTCATGTTTTTTAGAGTGTAGGCATATAGACTATATACTGTAAGCTTTTCAAAACATTTAGAAATAAACCAAATCAGACTGCCGGAAATAACAACTGAGTTTCATAAAACCTTTTCAAGAAACTTTGAAGACCCATTTCTTTTGCTGGAGAACATAGATTTTTATGATTTTTTTTGTTGGTTCATCTGGTGTTTTTAAAGTGAAATTGTGTCGTTTAAGTGGCCCATATACATTCTGAATCATGTTTGAAACCATGTGGAGTTCATGTTAACTGCTAGGAGAAGGTGCCATACTAAACATTGTGTTGATTGGATTGGATTGATTCAAATACAATGAAAATGTAAGTATACATGTAGCTACAATATGTTGTACCATTTCCTTGGTATGTACATGGACTTTTCCTGTACAGTCAGTCTCATCCTGTTGCAATCTGAAGAAAAAAGGACACGTTGTAAACGGAACAAATAGAAAGCCTCTTATTGATTTGGGTTCTTCCTGGCTTTTATTGAAGTGAGGCTGAAATGGAAATGAAAGGATTTTAGCCCACTTTTGACAAGCTCTGAGTAGAGATCTCTCATGTTTCGGGTGAGGAAATCTATTTTCATATAGAGGGTGTATGTACATGTACATGTGTATTTTATTAATTATACGTGTATACATGTATATACATGTGTATTAATTCTCGTGTTCATGGGGGGGGGGGGTATTTTATGAAAAGATTTCATTTAATGTTTTCTTCAAATTTTTCGAATTTCAATTATTCATTTATAGAAAATGTTACAAGAAAATCTGTTTTAGTTGTCATATGCATTTACTTTCATTGAAATGTTGAAGTATGATTTATGTATAATTACTGAGTGGAATCGAAATAAAGATCATTGAAAAAAAAAAAAAAAAATGTAGCATGGAATTAGCCCGTTAACTACTAAATTATCCCATTCCCATAGACTTAATACATGGATCACCCGGTTCCCGTAGGCATGTGATTAAATACACTGGGTCAGAGATATTGGGTGATTTCAAGTTCGGTGTTGGTGTTGGTGTTGGTGTTGAGAGCGTGAATTGGGCTGCTGATTCTAGCCCAAACACTGAATTCGGGTTTATAAAAATATTACCAATCACATTATTGATAGCTCAACACCTAGGGAAGTCAATCCCAACACCAGCTTCATTTCAGGTTCGGTGTTGTGGCTTGTGCTAGTTTTGCCCCAACACCAACACCAGCTTTCAACACCGAACTTGAATTCACCCACTGGGTCAGAGATCTGTTTACATGTAGGTCTAGACCCCCCCCCCCCCATTAAAAAAAAATGGACAAAAATTGAGGTAAAATATTAGAAAAATTCCTGTTTTAAAAATATTGATTATCTGTAGCAAAAATAAAAATCTCATATGAACATAGTATACTTTAATACCTTGGTATCTAGAAGGAATACAGTAGTTCATCAATTGGTTTCCATTTTATTTCACTTCTATGATGTACATTTAGATAAATTGTTAACAATAATATCATGTGCTCAAAGCTGGAGTGGTGCAACTCATATCGTTTGAGTCCTTTGAGACAGGTTGAATGGCTCTCAACAGATGATATATATGCTTTTTAAACTCGAAATTCCTAGTTCCTATATTATGTTGTAGCCCCAAACAACTGTTAGACAATACTTCTTTATGAACGTGATCTTGTTATCCCCGGAGTGTTGATAATAGACCACTGAGTTTGTGGGGGTGGGCACTGTAATTGCTTGACTACAATACACCCTGTTTATTTCCAGGGTCTGATATTACGCTTCATTTGTGGTGCTAGCTCACCTTAGAAAAATGGAGTGTGGACAGGAGGGGGCTAGGGCTAGCCCCCTCCCTGTGTATACAGTACATAGCCATACATGTACATATACATGTACCATTAAAACCTCAGCCCCATCAGTTACATGTATGGTAACAGTTGATAGAGGTTTCCCTTTTGTACTTTGACTATTTTTCCTTGCATGATATCTTCCACTTTAGAGTTCAGAAGTACATTGTACATTTCATAATTTTATTTTAAAGTAATTGCTCTTGTACTGAAGACACATACCTCTATTCTATTGTTTTAACTGACAAGCACTGAACAATTTCATGTTTCTTAAGGTAAGGAATAGAATAATGACCTCTCTAAAAGATTTTCCACCTGATGAATTATAAATGGTCTGTTGAAAAGTTGCTGTGATTGTTCACCTTGCTATCTTGTACAAAGAAATTACACATAAGAGAAGAAAATGTTTCGTGACTACAACATTTCTGTTTACTCATACATATTACATACATCGTACATTGTAGCTCCTGTTTAATGGACTGTACTTCCCAACTCCAGAAACTTTTTGACATTTATACAAGTCACTCACACTATACTGTAGGCATTTTTTAATGGGTGGAAAATGATTATTTGCTGTACATTATCTTACATGTATAAGTTGCATGAAGCTTGAGCATAAGAAGCACATGTACATGTAGATATAGCATTGTACATAGACAATAATACAAAATGTAGGTTTATGGTGTTGGTACATATTCAATAAATACTTGTGCGTCGTTTGTTACCTTTGTTCGGCTGAATAAAGAGGATTTACACAGTAGGATGCCTCATTTCCTCACTTTTGTATACAATGGAGCCCTCCCCCCCCCCCCCCCACAAAAAAGAATATAATGTACACATGGAAATTTTAGACACTGCTTGTATTGTTCAGCATAAGAAATACAAATCATTATTGTTACTTTTTGTAGACTCTGTGCAGATCTCTACATGTACATCTGTGTACAGTCAACAGCCGCATAATGATTTCAATAGTGCAGCAAAACAAAAACACTAATAAATCAATGTTGTGCTTACATACACATGTATCATGTGCAAGTCCTCGTGCATGAAATTGATACATTATACCAGCATTTGTACATGTATTCCATAAACTTTGAGTTGTCTACATGATTTACTGGTACATGTCCACTAATAATGCTATCTTTGTAAACTGGCCTAGCACTATTTTATTGCAGCTGAAATGGCATGGTCATTGTTGAATAGTCCTTTGAAATGGAACTATTACAATGTATTTTCCTTCTTTTGTCGAGGATCATTTTCTTTTAAACATTTTCTTTTAAACATTTTCTAGTAATTGATGTTTTCTACCAGGTATACATTTAGGTGTATGGAACAGTCTAAAAAATGACCAGGAAGCCCATAAAAGAAGGACTATATCATCTGTTCGGAGCCAGAAGGATGCTAACGCAGTACAAAATGATAGGAGTTAACACCCTTCTGGCTCCAAACTGATAATATAAACCATAATGAGCATGGATAAATAGGGAAGAAGGCAAAATTGATTTTTCAACATGAATGTTATTAGTAAATGAAGAAGCTTAATGGGAGGAATTTTAATTTGTAAACATATTTTTTTTTTGCATTACTCCCAGTGTTAAAAATCGTATGCTCGATCTGTAATGAAAATTACAAGTCAGAAAAAATTGGAACCAGTGGGATTCGAACCTGTCATCTACTGCTTGCCAGGCAGTGACTTAACCACCAGGCTATTCTGGTTCACGGCCAAGTCACGATGAACTGGAATCAAATACCAAGATCCTCTTCTCTCTGACTCATTAATATTCAACGGTCTGCCGTGGGCAATAGTTACATGTAGAAAATGTCATCTCGATCTGTAATTTACAGATCAAGCATACAATCTTTAACACTGGGAGTAATGCCTAAAAAATTTGTTTACAAATGAATGTAATTGCAAAGTGAACCTGTACCTAGATTAGCATAGCATGGCTTTAGTCATTGAGGGGGTACTGATGTCATGGAAAGGGGGTGGGGGCAACTGACTTGCTACATTTAGGTTTATGAAATACAAGAGAACAATGTAAGGGAATGAGGGAAGGGTGTGGAAGTGGGCATATCTTCATTGCCTTTCTTCCCTTCCTTTCTCTTTCTTTCCCTCTTGTTTCCTCCTTTCCCCCTATTTTACCATTTGATGGGGGGGGGGGGGGGGGTCAGCCCCTGTATCCCCCCCCCCCACATAGCTATGCAACTGTGTAGGTAACAAACATGCTACATGAACACTTATGTTGTGATGCCAAACACACAATATAAATGGCTGAGTGCCAAAATATTTGTGTAAAATACGTAGTTATGCTGAGAAATGTAAATATCTTCTTTCCGTGAGTAGAGTATTCACAAACAGTAATATTTCAAATCTTTCCTCTTGGCCAGTCTTGCAGAGTAGACATGATCTCTGTCTTGTATACACTATGTACCATGGCATGCTCACTGCAGTTTCAAATTTATGTAAATCATAATACATTACATGTACTTTTTAACCAAGTGTATGTTTCCAAGTTCCACCTGTGAAAGGCAGTGTTACTCTTTTGCAAGTGGCATCAGCTGACATTAAATATATTGCATGTAAATCCGGAAAATCCCTTCCCTGAATTTGCTATCAGAGATGTACATGTATGTATGGTATATTTACCTTAAACAAGTAACAGTTGTAATAATATATGTACTTATTCAAGTGACTTACATGTATTTCATTTTTCAACGAAGCCCACTTGATGCGATCAAGGAAATTAGATGTACACCAGTATTCTTGAATCCCGGAAGTAGCGGTACATATGTAGATACATGTATGTAGAAGGTTACATTTAAATAATACAGAGACAACTCGGTTCCTATGGTGAATCAATGCTCCAAGTACATAACTATGATTGCTGCCCTCTTGTGTTAGCAACCAGAAATATCTCAACATCACAGTCTAGAAATGAAGCTCTTCTGTATAAATGGTCCAAAATATTGTCCCATAAAAGTTTCAGAGTGTGGAAGAAGGAATGTATGCTTCGTCTTTCTTTGTAAATGAAGAATTGCTTATTTAAAGAAATCACCTGGTTCAAATCCGAACTCTTCTTGAAAAAATGGGACTTAATTCTGCAAGTGTATATGTAGGTTACTACATGTTTTCTTGAGGTCATGCTATTGACATTGTTTGATAAAAATCAAAACCATATTTATACTTGTGCATTAGGATGTTAAAGTATTTCTTTCCTTAGGGAAAGTGGTCTTCACTGATCGTAAACCATTTCCCTTTTTTATTGGTGAAAACAAATACACTGAAGAATGAAGTGGCACCTCAATTGAGGAAAATAAAATGTTGTTTGTCAAATCTGTTTTGCCCAACATGGCAAGTAATTTTTACTTTTTAAAAAATTATTTTTGAATTTGTTATTTTTTAAGATTTATTTTTATTTATTTATTTATTCATTTATTATTATTATTATTATTATATTTTTTATTTTTTATTTTTTATTTATTTATGTATTTTATTATTATTTTTAAAATTTATTATTTATTTATTTATTTTTTATTCTGTTTTTTTTTTTTTTTTTTTTTTTTGGGAGGGGTGTTTGTTTTTGTTTCTTTTCCATTAGTACATTTTGGTTTTCCTGAGCAAGTGGACAAGTGGGTCAGTAGCTATTTTATATCTTATGGATTCAGTGTAGACTTGAATTAAAGAGGAAGAAGACAAGCTCTTTAAGTCCAATGATATGTATACACAGTCAGATACTAGATTGGATTTTTCCACGTACAGCATTGAAAGGTTTTAATACAGGTCTATTATTGTTTGGAGCATTCTACTATGACCTGGATGAGATAACAATAGCAAGAGATAAGAACTCTTACCAAACATGCTAAAGTATATTTGTAGTTAAGATTTGGAGAAACTACTGTAAGGACCATTCATTGTGTTTTCTATATATCTAGGTAATTACTGCACCAAAATGTCTTTTTGAAGTGGGGACCAAAGTGGGTCTATACACATGTACATGTACTGTGCTACTAGTATACATGTAGCGTTCTGAACGTAAGTTTTACATTTACTACAAGTTGTTACTCCTACAGTATATAGGCCTACAGCTTAGATTTTCTTAGTGTACAATTGTTGTACAGGAACTTGCATAATTAAACCCTTGAGAAAGTTCTTTCAATCCTTGTGATGCTGTACATGTGATGTGTGTGGAGTTTGATATGGACATACTGTAGATAAACTTAAAATGGACAGGGAAAGAGAGATGAAGAAATCAACTGATCCAGGATACAACTTGTGAAAGGAAATATTGGATCTTACAATAACTTTGTCCCCGAAAATAAGCTGTGAAGAGAACTGATTGGCACTTTGACTGACATCCATTGGAAATAATTAATTAGTGTATAGAGTGAGGAACTTGATTTTGTGACCTACAAGTTTTATAAAGCCCCTTTCACAATTGGTCTGCGACCGTTTGCGACCATTTGGTCGCACGACAGGCTGCAACAGGCTTCAATCGCCATCGATCTCATCAGGTCGCAGAAAGGCATTCACAAATGCAACAGCGGTCGTAAAACAAAAGCGACTAGAAGAGACCGTTGCACGAGTAAGTCGCATTTGCTCGCATATGCTCGTGCGAGTGGTCTTGCGTTCACATGCGAGTGTTGCACGAGTGATTGCGAGTGGCTTGACGCCAATCACAATAGTCGCACGATCGATTGCATGGTCGTGCGAGTGGATGTGAGACCATGCGATCGCTCGTGCGATTGAATGAGACCGGTGCAAGTGGTCGTGAGAGTATTCGTGCGAGTGGCGTGGGGTATAAAAACCCCCTCGACAATTGACCGGTAGTCAGTTTCAAGTTGGCCTTCTTAATAGTCAAGATGCCAAAGAAGAAAGTTACAAAGAAGAGAAAGTTGTTAGAGGAGGGCCCTGTTGCAGAGGATCATCTCCATAGTCCCCCTATATATATACCCCCGAGGAATAGTCGCATACAGTCTCATACAGTCGTGCAACGGTAGTACAACGTTGTAAGATGTGCTGCGATCGGTCGTGCAACAGTCTCATGGTCTTAGCACAATCGCACCCATTCGCAAGACTGGTCGCTATAGGTCGTTAGCGCACGTGCGAGTGTTGCACGACCTCCAGCCCACCCACTGCGACTATTGAGTCGTGCGAACTCTCGCATCTAATCGTGCAACGTTGTGCAACACTCATACGAGAATCGCACGACTGGTCGTACGACCTAATGCGAGTGAATCGATCGCATCTGGTCGTGTCTGGATTTTGAGCATGTTCAAAGTTCAGATGCGACTAGTCACGACCGCCTCAGGTTCGTGCGACCGGCGGTTGCAAGACACCAAGCGATCGGTCGTGCAACACCCCGAAAAATCTGTTGCAGGCGGTCGCAAACTGGTCGCAGACCAATTGTGAAAGGGGCTTAACCAAAAACTTTTAGGTCATATACCGCCATCAGGAATTCATTTTCAACTCTCCCAATTTTATTCACCATTGACGAGACAGTATGACTTCTCCTAGGATCGTATGGAAGTAAGTTATTTTATATTAAGTAATTGAATACTACAAATGTAAGCCTGTGATAACTCTGGGGAATATATGTTGTAGCAAAATCAAATCGTATCCAAAATCTTAATTATTCAGATTTCAGTCCAATATTTTTGTTGGGGGTGCAGGGTGTAGAGGATAAATGTTATATTTTTGAAAGGTGGTAAAAATGAGATGATTATACATGTATATTCTTGATTTTTTTTTTTTTTTTTTTTTTTTTTTTTTTTTGGGGGGGGGAGCCGATGTGACCATTTATGAAATAGATAATTCAAATTGCACATGGAAGAGTATGCAAGGAAACAATGATGTAGGCCTAACGACAGTATTTTATTTTGTTGAAGTGTTTTCTTAAAGGTAAGAGATAGTTTTGGGAAGCTCTCAAAAACTTTTCGTGAGATTTCTTTGATTTTACTTAATAAATAGCAGGGTACTAACATAACTAAGATGCTGTGAAGTTTTTTCCTCCTCAAGTGAAGTATTTATCGAATGAAAGGTGAAAAGTAATAAAAATCCCTGGCCCCAAAAAGAGGGGATGTACAGATTCAAACAACGGCCACACACATTACGTACACGGGGATTGCCGTGTGTTATAGAATACGCTACACACAGTGCGAAACGCTGGGTTTATTGTGCGGGGAACCTTCGGGTGGATATGGTCTTAGCGTGAGGCAGTGAAAAGCCGTTACCAAGCGTTTCTTACAGATATTTACACTAAAATTTGTTCGAAATCGTGAATGGAATGTTAAAATAATCTCGTACATGTGTCTTATGATAAAAGGAGAATAGTATGTGACTATGTTAGATAAGTTTCTTGCCAGTATTTTTTTTGCTACCGAGACTGTCTGTGTGTTTTCTTAATAGGCCATTCTCTATAAAGTGAAATGAACAGTCTCACATGTAACCATCTAATTGGACCTCACTGCCAGAAAATCAAATTACATGTTATTGATTTTGTTATATCACAGGTTTCTTACTAGACCTATTTCTTAACATGAAAAAGATTTCCCTTTCTTTGACCAGAAAAAATAATTTCCCAACAATAATGTTTTTACGGAGACACTTAAAAATGCCCTTTTTTTTTTGAGTGGTCAGACCTGTCACCAACATGATTTGACCTCTGAAAGAAAATGATGTACTCTCATTTACAAAGTGAAATAATTACTCTCTGTTGGGGTTAGTGCCTGGGGTTAAGGTTATTTGAAAATCCAAAATGATAGACTTTTGCTACAAGATAAATCCTGAAAGTGGGTTTAAATCAACTATTTTTCAGGATTTTGGTCAAACGTGACTGAGAATGGTATTTATATGCATGATTGATTATGAAACATTCCTAAGAAATTTTATATTTTTGGCTAGGAAAGGCAAAATCAATGTAATATTTTGTTAATGTTTCACAATTTTGATTTTTTTTCTACAGTCATACAGTACCTAGATGTAGAGAAACTAGCCCTAAGAGAAACCCATTGATTCTCTTTTTCAACAAAATCAAGCTGAAAGCCTCTGTACAGAAATGTTTCTACATTCTTCATTTCTTCTTGTGACATTTTCTGATGGTATATTTTTTACCAGACTACAAAAAGGTCCAAAAAAAAAAAAAAATGCATGATATCAGTCAAACACTTGTTTGCTATTCAGACAAATCTCAAACAGAAAAGAAAAGTGCAGAAGCTCTCAATGTTGAAAGTTGATGGTAAACAATCCACTTTCCAGCCTGCCGACATCTGTCATACGGTGAAGTGCTTGCTTGAGAAAAGTGCACACGCCATGGTCAATATTACATTTTACGAAGTCTCTACCAAATTGAAATATGCTGCACAACTTGCAAATGAATGCTTTTCCATGAGGTACATGAAAAGGTACTCTGTATTATCGTCTGTTTGGAACCAGAAGGGCGTTAACTTGCATCTTTTCTAGAGTTAACAGCCTTCTGGCCTCAAACAGATGTTATATTCACTTGATTCTCCCCTTGTTTAGACGTGTAGAAATATATGATGTTTGGTACGAAAGCAGTGAAGCTTTTTAAAGCAATATGTTGTTTTACAAACAATTGAGGTTCAGGCAGCATTGTACATACATGTACATGTACTGTCCTTATGGTATAGCAGTGTGTCTGCATGTGTGTAATGTTTATTTTAACAATTTTCTTCATGTGTGAATAGGTTCCTCAGAACTTTGAAATATCCAATTAAAAGTTTACATGTACATGTAGGTCCATTTACACTATATGGAGCATACAGTACCTTGTAAATATTAGTTGTTGTGTTGCACATCATTTAAACAAAGTCGTGAGTATAAGTGAGTGCCTCTAATTCCTTAATCAGATACATGTATTAGTAATGTTATAGGTTATTGATGTGTTATTAAAAAAAGTATATTCAAAACATCATTTTTCATGTACATATATGTTAAGTTGATAATTCATTGTTTATACATGGAATACATCAGAATGTCAGGCTTATGATTTAGAACTACCACAATGTCCCACCCTCCTTCTATATTCCTGACTCATTATTTGATTCCCAATTATTGGATCATCACTTTTCAGTCAAAGCTTTCAAACTTGCTCCCTAATCAACCCTGCAAAGGCCACAAATCAACTTACAATGAGCATCAACAATTGTTAATTGAGAAATACCAGGGCTACACGTGCCTGGGTTTGCAATGTTCTTATTGTAGGGGAGGATTTTTTTTAGTGAGAAAGTTGATTAAAGCTGATAGGATTTAGATTGCTTATTGAAGAATGAGCGGTTTCAGTATTTGCGAACGAGCCGAGGCTCGTGCGTCAGCAAATTATTGAAGCCTTTTTACTCCGTAATGTGATGAAAGTCAAGTTGACTTTTTACAGGAGAAGTGATGATACTGTATGCATGGATGGCCTCATGTTAAAGGCAGTATTGATGATGGATTCACCCTAGATTTGTTTTTGTATTTTTTTTTCTTCAAATTTCAAGTTCACATGAAAGGTACAAATAACATTTAGACATCATAGGAGTTGAAATGTGTTATTGATTGGCTTAAAATGTTTTTTAAAAAATGCTTGAAAGTTTTAAGAAAATGGATTAACTTTTAGTAAACATAATAAGAATTCTATTGGTAAAAAATGCCAAAATCATAGATATCATTACACTATTATAGGAGTAACTTCACAGGCATTCCATACTCTGTTAAAAAACACTCAAAGAATATAAAAGGTCCAAAAGGAAACTTTTGATATGATTATCATGGATTGCTTTAGGCACAGACCTCTTGAACTTTTTGGTTCTTCACTAGCATTCTGCAGTACAGATTTCAGCCCTTCAAATTTTTCTCATTTTCAATATTTACATGTAATTATGAAGATAATCTGCCAAATCTATCTTCATAAAAATATATTTTTGTTTCAATTCATATTCTGTACATATTAGAACGATATACAGGTCTATGATACATGTATATGAACATGCATACAGAGGCGGATCCAGGATTCTGTAGAAAGGGGGGCACAAATCTCAGAAAATTTTCTGACAAGCAAAAAAAAGAAGAAGAAGAATGTTATCAGTTTTAAAAGGGGGGGGGGCACAATGTACAGTTTTCTTTCAAAAGGGGGGGGGGGGGGTGCATTTGCCGGAAGTGCCCCCTAAATCTGCCACTGCATGTATATGTATTTGAGTGTGCATGTATATGTATTTGAGTGTACATGTAGATGTTCCTTTTAAGTGACCTGGGCTCCATAGCATAAAGCTTAGCAATGGGTTGTACTATTGATTACTTAATCATACAATTGACAATTGGCGATTAATTGATTGCACATCATAGCAATCAATTACAAAATAGCAGTCAAGCCCTAACTTATTTCTATGTTACAGGACCGTGGTATAAAATCTGCCCTTAAAAAAAAAATCACATAAACAGAGAGAGAGAGAGAGAGAGGGAAGAAAAAAAAGCAATCTAACATTCATGTATATGTATTTGACCTACATGTACTTGTGTATTTATCACATGTTCAACTTGTCAGTACCCCTAAATCGGTATTCTTTATGAAGAAAAATCTATTTGTTTGCAGAAGAAACATTCAGTTCATCAGAAGTCAAAAGTACAAACTAGTCTTGTATCCAGGTTTGGTGAATATATACTGAGGGCTCTCAATGAAAACTTGTTAAATTTAGTCTTATATTATCTATACTGTTGTAATACATGTATTGGGCTTTGATATATAATTATTTAAAGTGTGACTAAAAGTATATTAGAAAGATAAAACTTTTTATAATAACCACCAATTCTGCCAGTTTTCCTATTTTCTTTTTTTTTCTAAAGAGAAGAAAAAAAAGAAGAAGAGGCAAATACTTAAGAAAACTAAAGAATTAAAAAAAAAAAAACCTTTAAGATAGATTTTTGAGCAACTCGACTGCTTTCAAGTTTAATATTCTTGAAAATGTTAAAATACTGCTACATTACACCTACTTGCATTAAAACAGCGAGAAAGTATTGCTTTCTTAATTTTATACCTAATGATAAATGTACAATTTGAACATTGGTGAACCCATTCTATTGGGAAGAAGACAAAATTCTGCCTTCCTGAAAACCAGGTTAATATGTCATATATACTGTCAAACTTCCTAAACACACATTTGCATCTTACATGTCCACCTCTGATTCTTGAGTTTTGACTATTTAGACATGTATTTGTCTTCTTCATCAATAGAAGTGAAGGATAAAAAAAAAAAAAAAAAAAAAAAGGGAAAACTATTTATAGCACTGTCAACAACAAAAAAATGTGGGTACTTTTGACCTCCTGTGTGAAAAGCTTGTGAAGGTATTTTTTCTTTGACAAATCTGAAAAGAATAGCTTTTGCAACTGGGCTCTTCTGAATAATAAAAATGCAAGATCGACTTATAAATAAGTTTGATTTGCAGAGAGTTTAGAAATATATACAGGAAAATGATAGAAAGAGATGCAGTGACCCCGACCGACATGTACTGAAAGTTATCATTTGGGCCTACACATACACATGTATGTGAGAATTATTTTCCATTATTCTCAAATTGTATGATTTAGGCCTGTACTCTTCTGTGATGTCATTGGTCAACCCTTGGCAGACAAGGAGAATATTTTTTTTTATGCAAGGAGATCCAGAAGAAATATTACCTTCAGCAAACAAGAAAATAATTAAAATTACACTGGAGAATAGGGAGAAATGAGAGAGAGAGAAAGAGAGAAAGAGAGAGAGAGAGAGAGAGATAAAAGCATGGAGATAGTAGTGGTAGAGTCAGTGATAGGCCTATTTAGATAGAAAAAAAATGAGAGAGTTTGAGAAAGAGAGGGAGAGAGAAGGGGGGGGGGGTAAAGAGAAGGAGAAACAAAGAGAGACAGCTCAGACATAGATGGACATAAAGCTTGAATTAATAAGAAGAATAGAATTGAAAAAGAAATGGAGAGGAGAAACAGAGAGACAGAGAGAGGGGATACATGTAGTACAGGACAGAGATAGATGGAGAGGAAATTCCAGGAGAGAAATTAAAGCACTATAATGTTGCTTTTAGAAAAATTAGAAAAATGATAGAGAAAGAAATAGAGAGAGAGAGGGAGAGAGAGAGAGCAAAGGAAGGAAGAAAGCATGACAGACAGGCAGGCAATAAAATAGAGGAGCTGAGCAAAATACAATATTTATTATTTCATTTTTGGACTCTCATAAACAAGTGTCTCCCAGCACACTGCAAGCGCAGAGACACACACTCAAACAACCTCCCAGGTTGTATAAACTCCCGGCCTGCCCTTGTACTCTTGTACACAAACTGAAAGGCCCTGTCATTCAGTGAGAAGCTAGCGAATGAGTGAACATTCTCACCAGGGCCCACGTAGTTGCCTCTTTGGACAAATCAACAGATACATGTAAGTTGTTGGAATCGACTATCAAGTTGGTTCCGTCAGAAGTACATCAATGCTTGGGATTCCTTTGTTTTGGTTTTCATCGTAGAGTGACGGCTTTCATCGTTGATGAAGTGATTTGAAACAGTGTCGTCACCGGAAAGCGTTGTCGTTGATGTGGGAGGTGCTTTAGTGGAGTTGCAAAGTAGCTAGCATCTCTCTTGTTTTACACCTAGCTAGGAATCTAAAACAAAGACCTGTGGAATCAATAGTTTGTGCTTGTAAGTGTTAATGATTTGCCTCTGTGGAGCTTAGCTCAGGATCTGTGATATCATTAATTAGTCCTTATCGGATAAAGCCTAATGTGGAGCTTTGCCCAGCCTGCAAGAATTCTACGTGAATTCAACCTTTGGCCATGATATATGAAGATTGTGATGTTTGTTTTGGCTGCCTAGAGAAGAAGATAAAGAGCTATTTTACTACTTTTATTGTGATGAAACAGGCTGTTGTGGTTTTTGTAGTTTTACAGTGTATGTGTTCCCATGATACCCATATAATGCATTTTACACATGTACGTAATTACTGTACAGGTTGCCTTGAAATTGAAGCAGTTTCATTAGTGTTGCAAACTGGGTCGCAAACTGAGCCCTTATTCACAGAGTGTAAAGTGTCAAAAGTTCATTATTCATGACTTTTATGTAACATTATCGTTATGCAGAGGCCTAGATACAGTACAGTGTAAAGTAGACCTGGCATTTTTACTGTTTTAAAAGATAAATGACACCAGTGCTTCTGAAACAGTGGTACAGTATAGGCATAAATAACAGATGTGAAAACAAATGCTCATATTTGTAATGAGAGATCTTATGTGGACTTTGCAAACTGGTTTTGTAATTCACAGATGCACTGCTGTACATTTATACAATGAAGTCATTTTCAACTATGTCATTCTACTAAGTGTTGCTAAGGTAGAATATCCTCATAAAAGTTCTCTGTTCATGCAGCAACATACATACGAAGGAGGTATACATATTGTAGCATGGAGTTTCATGTTGGCATAAAAACATATATGGCCTGAATGATTTGTAACTTCAAAGGTATGACCAATTTTTTTGTTTTTACACTTTCCTCTTTAGGCATACATGTATGTCATTTTACATGTACAGCACTTGCCATATTGTCAAATCCTCAAATCAAAACAGAAAACACAAAAATGAAAATGTTGGTCTGCCATTACGTTTTGCACATCCTTGTTGCCTCTGGGCCAGTGGGCTAGTGCATCTTTTTATTTAACCGAGGCCTGTCTGTCCAAGAATATGGCTACTGGATTGCCATCATACTGAATAGGGCCGGCTTCTCAAAAACGATAAAAGTACAAACTCCTCTCTGTCCACTCTTTGATGCCCATAAGTGCTTCTTGACGCATCAGTGTGAAGCGATGGTGCCGAAACCTCTCAAAGAAGCACAAGCTAGGAGAAGATGCGGTCCCATGAGATGCTAAGGATGCAGGATGATGTTTGAGCACCTGTGCTTTTGCATATTTTTGCTCCTTTGATGTGGTACTGCACATTCACACAAATATAGAATCCATTTGTAAAGCATTTCAGTGTTAGAAATTTCACTCCTTTGCTCTCTGGTTTACTGGTTTACTTTTGGTTTGAAATTATACTGTTACCATCATTATTCCCTAACTTCTTCCTTTTCTTCTTCTCCATGTTTATTGCCTTCCTCCCTCCCTAATTTTACTGAATTTTTATAAGATTATATCATTCTTTTAAAACAATACAAAAAAGAGGAAAATATTGGCTGCCTTTCCAGCCACATGAGCATAATTTTAAAGAGTTTTGTAAAAATTCATAACTTGAGAAATTACATGTATGTAGTGTTCTGGATTTTTTTTTACTGGTTCTTCAAAGTAAAATATAGTTTATGCAGTCTAACAACATGATTGGTGAAGTTGATGGGAAATCAGTCTTGATTTCTTCAATATTTTGAAAGACTGTAGAAGCTGATATTGTCTGCTAATGGTGGAAAATCACATGAATAGTTTGAATAGGTCAACATTTTTCTTTCTTATTTCTGTCTCTTACGATCTGAATGTTACCTGCACTTTTCACCTTTCCGTAATAAGGTGCCGTATCCCCAGGCCTTTTACCTTGTAGTTTAATAAAAGGAACATCGTCAGTGACATATCTCATATTCCCATCTCCTTTTATTACACCAGTATTAGATTTTTCTCCTCAAAATATGAGAGGATAATACGCAATAAGGAATTGTTAGTGGGCTGCAGTTGGAGTGAGCTTCAGGCCAAGACCGCATCTGGTTGCCTGTTATTAGATGATGAAAACACCTCATGCATTTTTAAGGTCATTGAATAATACTTATATAGTGTCAAAAGGACATTAATTTCATGGATGTGGATAACTAGAAAGAGGTTAAGATTGAGGCAGAATCTGATTTCCTTTAGATATAGGCACATGAAATCCAGGTACTTGTACTTTTTCTTCTTATTTGAAAAAAGATGAGCCTCTTTTTAATCTTTATGTGGATGTTATGTGCCATATAGTAGACAGCCTGCTTGACTTGAAGATTGACAGCAATTTATCTTTAGGTGTCTCTCACAACCCAGGTTTAGAAATAAGTTCTAGATAGAAGAATAATACCCTTTGTCTGCTGAAGTATTGAAATTCATTGTGTTTTTTCCTAAAAAGTGTAGTACATTGCATTTATTAGTTTATTTTAGATGGTTTGTTGTTTCGTTTCTTTGTTCTCTTTTTCTTTGGCAAATTGCAACATCACAAAAGTTTTCTGTAAATATGAAATTCAAAGTCAGGTTACTAACTCTTCGAGGTCGAGGGTAGAATATTGACCAGTTGAATACTAATCCAGAGGTTGCTCAGGCTGGACAATATGAAAAATAAGTGGTATATCAAAATCAGTTTGTATCCAAATCATGACTTGGAAATGAGCTATAATGTTTGCTTTCTTGTATAACACTAATCCAGCAAAAATATCGTAATCACAATTTACAGATCTCCTCTATAATATTATCATATCACGTTCTTGGTGTAATTTTGATACCTACATGTATATGTACATGTCTTACCATAATCCTTCAATTCCAAATTGTGAGCTATGGATTATTGACTGAACAAAGATGTTTCACATTGTTCCTCTCAAATGTGTCTGTCAGTATTTCCCATAAACATTGCTGCTTGAGATAAGATTATCCAAAGAGTTCAGTCAGTCGTAACTCTGATCGATCGCAGAGACCCTGAGCAAACAGGGCCCTGTCATCAAACAGACACTAGAGAGCAGGGTGTCCTAAAGGAAGTGTCTCCTCATCTTCGGTTTTAGAGAGTATGGCGGGAAGGAAGTCCCATGATGCACTTTCTTCACTCAAGATTTAGCCCGGTTCTGGGATGGTCACAAAGGTTTCACCCAGAGCACCCTGTGCTAAGGACATCTTGTGATACCGAAAAGCTCCTTGAAAAAGCTCTTACTTGGGAAGAAAGTCCCATGAAAGTCCCTTGATGCCTTCATTCAATCTAGAGGTATCCTAGTTCTGTGATTGACAGAATGCTTAAAGTTAGAGACACCCCCCCCCCCCCCCATTCAATGCTTAGAAACATCACAGCAAGATAGAAAAGAAAAGCTCCTTGAAAAAGCTTCTTTTTGCAAGTTGTCTTATATAGCATCTTGGGATGGAAGTCCCATGATGCTCTCCATTCAGTCTTGGCATAGCCCAGTTCCGTGATTTGCATTGGCATAAAGCTCGAACTAACAAAATCGAGATACTGCCCCTCCTCCCCTCCTCACCCCCACCCCCATGTTAACCCATTGCCTACAGGAACCGGATGGTAACTGTATTAACCCTATGGGAATTCAAAAATTCAGTAGCCAACGGGTTAAGCAGCATCCTGGTGGACTAGAAAGGCTCCTGAAAATGCATCTTCTTGTGTTTTATCTTGGAGAGCATTTTGAGAAGGAAGTTCCATGACGCTTTTCATTCAGCCAAGATGTCCAATTTTGTGCTTGTCATGAAGCTCATCTGTTTAATAGCTGCTTGCATTTTGTAGCAACCATTGATGACTGAGTATCTGTTTGAAAGAGAATGCTACTGGAAAGTGCACTGTGATATATTTTATAGTAAGGGTGAGCTCTGTATGTAACAGATACTTTGTTTTGTTTTCTGCTCACATTTCCATCAGTATTTGAAAATCTGTGCAAACTTGAAATTGAACTGTCATTCATGTTATGTCACTGTTACGTATTAAGCCCATAACTGTCAAATCTGCTGCAATAAGGATTGGAGTCGATTTACCTTTAAACGAAAGGATGCAGTTTGTCAAAAACACCTACTGAAGCTATTAATTATCAAAAAGAACCTTGTAATCAGTAGCCTGACTTTTCCGGATCATTTTTTCTCCCTAAATGAAAATGCATTCTGAGTGTGGAGCACAAAGAATGCTGCCAGTTCTGTTTATGAATAGTGGTAATGATGGACACTGTGACCAATACAGGGTTGTAGCCAGTCCTAAGGAAATACCAAATTGAGCTTCAAATTGCTTGTACTGTGTCAGCCTTGTTAACCCAAAGCAATTAATCATGGAGGCATTGAACCGCAAGTCTGGATGATAGAAAACTGTGTAGACCTCTCCATCTCGTTGTCCAGGAGATGCCAACCCTGTCTGGATGGGGGCGGGGCAGGCAGCCCGGACATGTGTGTGTGTGTGTGTGTGTAATAGACACCGACATGCAATGAGCTCTAGACTGGAAATGATGTCCTATTGATTAAATATCATGCCCAACCTCCTGTCCAATCGTGCAGAAATTGTATGCATTGGCCCCAGAAGGGCGTCCTGTCGGTGGCAAGGATTGGAGGCTGAAACACCTTTTTGGTTTGAAACTGCCTTGACCTTATGAAGCTACAGAAAGGTATGAAAATGTGTTGAAAAGGAGTATATACATGCAAAACCTCAGACAAAGTTGATAAAATGGTTCAAGTTCCCTGTCAAAATATTTCCAATTGCTGCAAGAATTAGAATTGATACATGTAATCAGTCTGTACAGGTACATGTATGGCCTTTTAATATTCCTGAGCAAGTGACCTTGTCCGTGCACTGTTGCAGCATATTGCTACCCAGGAATGATCGGCACGTGTCTGTATGAATCACTGACAAATTCTTGCAGGTTTACAAATTCATAAAAAAATTTATTCAACCTTTAATTTCCTCTATAGCCTGTCACCCTGATAACCACATGTAATTCTTTGATTGATGCAGGATAACCTTCTACCTGAGAATGGGGGAAAAAACCCAGAATTTTACAAATTCTCTGAGGGACAGAATCAACCCACTTCTTTTTTGAAAATGTGGCAAGTTCTATCATAATTCGATATAAGAACTAGGGCGATTTTACAGAGTTATCACACAGATTTATCTGTTATGCCCAACAAATCCAGCTTTGAAGTATGAGTTGAATATACTATTCATGA
The DNA here is from genome assembly GCA_025618425.1 of Heliocidaris tuberculata. Taxonomy (NCBI): domain Eukaryota; kingdom Metazoa; phylum Echinodermata; class Echinoidea; order Camarodonta; family Echinometridae; genus Heliocidaris; species Heliocidaris tuberculata. The sequence goes on from CM046838.1 coordinate 21,253,658, forward strand.
TCAAATATAGTACCTGATCTGCAACTTCATTTTTTTTTTTTTTAAACCTAATTTCTTCTTCTTCAGGATACATTTACCTCCTTCAGGTTTTAAGATTCTTGCAGACGGTTTAGTGTGTGTGAGTTGCTGAGGTTGGGTGCATACATGTAGTTCAAGATTATGTAAGGGTGCAATTAAAAAGCCTTCTCTGGTTTAACTCTGGCCTCTGGTCAGTCTTTGACAGAAGGCTGTTGAGATGGGGCATTGATTAATTTGATCAGTTAATGATTGAGTGGATAACATTGTTTTGTCATTGTGACCGAATTCATATAGGAGACATACAGAAAATGTTTTCCAAATGGTGAGAAATAAAAATTTCATTTTCGAGGACTATTCTTAGAAGTTAAGTCAAATGATTGTTTTCTATCAATTAAAAGATTTTCAACCAACTGATAATTTCTTTTTACAGTGGCAATTTTCCATCTACAGAGAGTAAAGTATGTAATCTCAGCCAACATTTTTTCTTTAAAAGTGCTGTTTTCAAAACATTTCTTAGTAGCATCCATTTATTACCTTGAAATATCTTCTTGAGGTACTTAGCATTTAACATGCAGAATAGCGAGCATTGCATCTTTGCTTATGGACATGCAGTTGCCTCCTCCAGTTTTATTTTTGTAAATCAAACTCAAATTTAAGGGTTTGTCTTTTAATAGTTATCGATACAGACCAATGCTTGTTGTGTTGACAAACTTCATTATAATTTACCTCAATCATAAAAGCTCGGAAGAAAAAAACAAACTCCTCAAACTCTTAACTATTTCAGCCATCACATCAACATATATACCATTTTAATTATTCTTTTCCAGTGACCACTGTCAAATTCTGGAAGACATAGTAATTTATTTTTTATGAAATTAAGTTGTAAATTCACCCTCCAGTATCTAATTGCTTTCTCTCCTTGAGACCTAGGCATAATTGGCTAATCAAGCGAGGATTTGGTAAAAGGGCAAAGAAGATTTTAATCTTGTTTTAGTATTTGTGAAATCTTGTCAAGTCTGTTCATACAAAAAAAAAAAAAAAAAAATCCTTATAGAATTGAAAAATATCAGAATATAATGACATCAAGCCTTTTTGTTGATTTTTTTTGTTGCACATGTAAATTGTGAACATTTGGTGATAGAATAGTTAAGATCAGTTGTTACTCTGCCATGATTTTAAACTATAATTATGCTTAATCTAATCCAAACTATGTTGCAACTGCACATATAAAATATTAAATTTCCTTGACAGTTCGTTACTTGTTTTTGTAACGATTTCTATACTGTATCAGATGTTGGAATTGCATATGTGATATAAACAGAAAGCCAGTCAGTTCTATGTGAGCCTTTCCTTTGTCTTTATTCATCACTGCTTTCTTTTCATTTTCATTTTGATTTGCAAATTGGCAATGTTCGTCAATATTAACAATATATCCTCTATTTTCATGGAACTAAAATGTAAGGAAGTGATAAAAATTCTAGATATGAACACTGCTCGCTTGATTGTAAACATGATCATCAATATTATATGAACAGATGGGGTGGAAGATTTCCTGGACTCGCTGGCCTGGTTACTGATTTATTAGAGAAAGTGATGTCCTTCATTGATATGATCATGGTTGAGAAATAATGACTAAATTTTCACCACTCTAAATTGGTGCATTGATCATCAATTTGACATTGGTTGTAAAAAGTTAAAAAAAAATGTGTATATTATTCTTCTTTGATTAAGAGATTTTTTTTTCAAAAGGAGTATAAGAAGCACCCTTTAATATCTGTGTCAAATTGAAAAAAAAAAGAAGCCATGGTTAAATTTTGAACTCTGTTCATGGGAAGCAGCAAGTTTGTGCTTTTATTGTTTGAAAGTGAACAGATGGAATAAAGAAATTGAAAAAAATGTGCTCCATGGGGTTCCATATTATTGGGTAGATGTTATACAGGACGTGAAATTGTATTATTACACTTGTTGGTTTATATGAACACATGGGGATTACGATTTTATGCACTATCTTCTTAAGTTGGCTTCTAGCTGTTGAAAAAAATTATAGTTGGTCATGTAAATGCATTTTTATTGACTTCAAAATACTAATGACAGATTTGGTGTCTGTAGTAGCATAGAATATTAAGGTTTGGAATTTCTTGTCAATTGTCATGCGCAAACTATTTAAAAATGATATAGCTATTACTTGACATTTCTAACTGTTGCATGTCTTGAGATTAAAGACGTGGACTTATTTGAATGATTATTTCTAACTTGTACCTGTGAAATTTTCTGTGAACAATTTGTCAAGCTTGAAATACAAGAACTATTCATAATCATGCTCCTCTGCCTATAAACTGAATTTCTGTATTGCCACATCCTAAAATTTGTAACTTAAATTTCAATAAAAGTCAAATTTAGCTCTGACCTTGTGTAGGTTTTTACAAATTTGAACAGATAGCGTATGAATAGATGTGAAGACTTGTTTATCAGAGCAATATGCCTCCTTAGAAGGATATTCTATCTGACCTGGAAATGTGATGGGTATAATTAGCAGGTTTCCTTTGCGATGATTTGCCCTAGAAGATTTTATTTGCAAGTAAGAGATGTTTTGAAATACCTGGCAGTATAAAATAAGGTCGCGGTTGCATATTCCCAGAGTTTAATCAGAGAAAATTGAAAATTGAATGAGGATACTTAGTGAGAAAGAAGAACAAATTGGGAAGGCTAAGTGCAGACCTATATGTATATAGAAAATGATATAATCAAGATACTGAAAAGAAAATGGAAGTGACAGATGAAGAGACTAGAGAGGTGGAAAATACATTGATCAAAACTATACCTTCCCATTTTTATCTTCCCAATATGAAAGATTGTTTACGTCATTTCATTCAAAAAATTCTAAGCAATTTGACCTTCACAAAAAAAGGCATGAAAGGCTCTTTAATTGAAAGGCATTTATACGTGAAGGGGCTTTCTGACAGTGAGATAGTAAGCCATCTCTGTCTATTTCTGCATTTTAGTAACAGGCCCACTGTACTGTCATGTTCAAATATTTAGTAGGCTATATAACGGTTCAGTGAAAAGGGTAACCATTCAAACTTTTTATCTTCTTTCTTACCACAATGACCCTCTTTTGACCCAGAATTATTCATAGATATTTGATGCAGCCCATGAAGCGTGAAATCAGCTCCTTTGCAATGAAAAAAAAAAAAGAAAAGAAAAGAAATTGGGCAAATTTTTGCCCAACACGAGGGTAATTATGTGTCCAATCAACTTTACTTGGGTAATACAATATGCTGTCCATTTATGATAAACATAAAGAGTTATGACTCCAAAATGGACAAAATATTATCCAAGTTGACTAAAACAGTGCCCAAAGTTGGTTGGACACAGTTACCGGTACTCCTTGTGTTGGGCAGATTTTTACCCAATTTTTTGTGTTTGAATGGTGAATCTTTCTCTGTCTCTCTCTTCTCTCTTTCTGCCTCTCTTTCTATCTCTCCGTATCTTTCTCTTTCTAATCTCACTCTCCATTCCGTATCTCTCTCCTTTCTCTGTGTGTCCCTGCTGCCTCTTCCTATCCTGCTCCCCTTCCCCTTCTATGCTTACATGTACCTCCCTCCCTCTCCACCCCTCTCTCTGCCCCTCTCTCTCTCTCTCTCTCTGTCTTTCTCTCCCTTTCTTCCCCCTTCTCTCTCTCTCTCTCTCCACTCTGTCCCACTTTCCCTCCCCTGCTTTCCCCTCTCCTGCTTTTCCATCTCCTCTCTCACGAGGCATTCTGATCCAATTCTCCTGATACATTGCTATTGACACTAGGTGTCAGTGTTGCACTTATCATGATTGCTGTCTTCAATGTTGTAATAACTTTTGAGTCTTTATTCCTCCCATTGATGCAAGCACATGTATGTGAGTGGAGTGATCACTGACACAAAAAAAGCCTACTGTTTTACTATTTTGGATCTGCTGGTGACAACTGTATGTAAAAGTTGAATCATGTATTTTCATTTTGATGGAAAGGGATACAAATGAACATCTAAACTTTAAAAAAAAAATGTTGATATTGTTCCATTGCCGATAAGTTTCACAGTTGCTTCTGCCTTTGTCATGTAAGCTGGTGCCAGACTGCCAGAGACATCATCTCCTAGGAAGAAAGGAAAATTCATTTTTTATAATTAGAGTGCCATCAGTATTGACTACTTCCATTGATGATAAATCCTTTCCTTTTTTTTAATCACCAAAAGAGCAGTTTCATACTACTGCACCTTTTCCCTCGTATCAATCTGCCCCTCCCTGAAATTCACCAAGCACCCCAGCCTTCATTCATCCCTACCGATCACCATCTTTGTCTTCTGCAATCAGACTTTCTGTCATGGATGAATGTATTAATCCAAAAGGGACAGAGTTCCATATCCTTTCACTGTCTATTCCTGATGCATTTGAAGCCGAGTATTCCTTAGTTTAGCAATCAAAATAAGAAATGGGAAGAGACATTGTGACTCCAAAGGAGGATGTATCTTTCTCCCAGAGGCATCAAATATCAATTAAAACACAGCAATCAGATCCCAAACCTAGGATAATTTTCAAAGATTCCTCCAGCCTGATCCATCAATACTTGACAGAGCATCCCTTCTTCTGTTTTGTGGCAGACAATCTTTGCCTTAGTATAGGCTCTGCTGGCATTCTGGGGTTTGAACATGTCACAGTGTTACAACATGAGATCAGAACTGCTCTCATGAATTTCTTACTGGGTTTAATGATCATCTGCTATGTCATCAGAAGGGCAATATTAGATTGCACTTTACATACATGTAGAGTTAACACCCTTCCAACTCACAGTATACATAAATTCAAGCCCACCTGCTTGCCATAGGACTGCAGTGCAATTTTAGAAAGACATTGCATTATTTTTTTGATATGAAAATTGTAACATGAAGAATCTTTCTGATTAGGTTCATAATGGTTTTATGAATAGTAAGAATGAAATTTTAGGATATTTTTGGGTGATCCATCCCAAGAAAAGGTGCAATCAGCTGGAATCATAGTGATTTGAGACGATTTGCAAGACCTTCCCTGATTTGACAGCGAAAAGACCTTTTTTCCATGACTAAAAAGCCTACAATACCATGATGCCCTTCAGAGTTCACTCACTAATTGACAAAATGACCTCATTCATACATAATTATATTTTGTATGACTTTTGATATTGCTATTTCTTCCAAATTCAGATCAAAGTTGGTTCTTAGCACGTGTGGTCGGCACACAATCTAGCCATATACCCTCCCTCTCTTGTTTAGTATTTTGCATGTTTCTGTGTATGTTCTCAAAGACACCATCAGGGATGCAGGTCGAAAACAGGGTTCAACATTCTCTATTTACCTTTCAAATTGAGAGCATTTCTCTAGACCATTTCAGATGCTTGGCCCCACGCTTGAACGTGCCTCCCATAATGGAGTATCAATTTGGAGAACGCTCCCTGAAAAATCTGTCTTGACGGCAAATGCCATGGAAAAATTCTTGCACGGAAAGTGATACCTAGATGTCTGTGTGCAAAGTAATTTGCCAGTGCATATAAAGCTCTTGTCCATTGGGTAAATAAAGCCAATATTTTGGATACCTTGCAACAGTGCTATCATTGGTTGTTAGAAGTAATTTTGTTGAATGTTCATGTGAAATGAAGATGAATATTCCCCCCCCCCCAAGGAATTTGTTTAATTGCACTTTTAGGTTTGGAAAACAGGACAGTGTATCAGAATTAGCAAGGGATACTCCTTTAAAGACATGAAATCATAATGCAATTAAAAAAAAAAAAATCATTCTGTACACCTGTACACTGATCAGTGTTCAAACCGATCTCTCTTCTCTATATACAGTGTGAGTCAGAAAAAATGTTACCTTTTTTTAAATGAGTATTGTTTTAAAAATTGTGGGATTAATAGAGTGTTTTTAGCATGTATGGATAGAGTATATATTCCTTTGTTGTTTGGAAACATTTGTTTCATTGCTGCTGTTACGGTTGAGTGCACAACAGCCATTGTTTGAAAGATAGTCAAAACTCATTTGCGCCAAGTCGTATGATTACCTGCTGAAACAGAGACTACAACATTCACACAATGAGCGTAAAGTTTATGCATTTGTTTAATCAAGACAAATAAAATGAAAACCAATAAATAAATGAATAAATAAAGCCAGAAGTCATAACATTCAGTGATCTTCACTGATAAGTCCTTTTTCATAGTCATTTTGGGCACTTGGACATAGCTTTCAATCGTCCACATGGCGTCCGTTTCTCTCGATGCATTTCTGAGCTCGATGGAGCATCGCTGCCAGTGGCTCTTCGAAGTGTCTACCTGTCTGCAAGTCATCCAGACCTGCAGGTGGGCTGCTATACACCTTGGACTTCAGTGGAGCGTTTCATCAAGCATTTTGTCAGTGATTTTTACCAACAATTTTTACCGATTTTTACAGCTACTGAAATCCTTGCATCTGATTGGCTGAGAGCAAATTTGTCAGTAAAAATCACTGACAAGACACTTGATGAAATGCTCCCCAGGAACCCCCAGATGAAGAAGTCCATGGGTGTTAAGTCTGGAAATCTTGGGGGCCATTCCACAGGAGCTGTTCAGCATTAGCGTCAACAGCCCCTTACCTGATTTGGAATAACTCAATGATCATTACAAAAGGCTTTTTTGCTCATTGTGCAGTCTCATCAAAATCAGACAAGGCATTGTTGATGTGTTGATGTTGGCGCAAATGGGTTTTCACCCAGACACATTAATTGATTCCTATTCAGTAAATTCATTACTGATTCCCCTCAGATGTGGTATCAAATGAAACTGGAAGAGTTACTTTATCTAACTGTGGTGCAAGAATTATTATATTTCTATCATATTTGTAATATAAGCATTTTAAAAAGTGTAACATTTTTTCTAACTCGCACTGTAGATAAAAATGATATGTTTGTAGATGATTAGATACATGAAGGAGAATTCAGTGACATGCTTAATGATTGTCAGGGAAAAGATCATATACCTGTAGCAAGATACAAACTGTACATGTTTGAGTTTTTATGTGGAACAAGGTAAATTATCTACAAGAACAATAAAACATTTCACACATTTGTTGAATTTATCATGATTCCAAGCAGACCCTGGTGGCATATATTTTTTTTCTGTATTCAAAGTTATTTAGTATTCTACTCACATGTTATGACCATTTGCTGTTTGCCAAGAGAGGCAGTTGCCTGAAAAGAGACTGATTGCATTGTATGTATAACAGCTTTAATCCTTCCAGGACAGGAATTATCAAAGGGCCAAATTGATCACATTTTGTGCTTCAAATTGGCCTCGATAATATTTTTCTTTTAGTCATGGTTCAAATAAGGTGTAATGTCTTTGAAAACAATATGAATTTTGTCAAAAAGTTGAAAAATAATTATTTTGAACATCTCAATGTGTTGCCAGTTTAAGAATTTTAAAGCTTATTTTCATAAAAATTCATGTCATGAAACACAATATGGTTATGCAACAAAAATAGACATAGTGTGTGCAGAAAATTTTGCTCTTTCTACTCATACATCTGGTATATTTTTTTAGAGCTCTGAATCAAAAGTTATTGAGCCAAACCACAAAATGTGGTCAGTTGTCTTGAAAGGGTTAACATGTAGTTCATCTGCTCAGCTAACACTTTTTACCAATTCAACTCTCACTTGGAAACAGAAAGACATAAAACACTTGCATGTGATATGTTGAACAGTCATGTAATAAAAGAACAATACAGCTTCAACCCTGAAAAACACACTTCCTTAGTCATAATATTTGATAATAATGCGAGAAAGGAGCCCGGAAAATTTTCTTGCGATACAACTATTTATAAAGATGCTATAAAAAGATGATAAAAGCCAGAGAGGTTATTATAAATGAATGTTATTTCTTTTTATTTTTCAGTGAAAGGTAAAGCAAGGCAGTAAACTGTTCTGTTTTTCATCAGAATAATTACTGAGTATATTGGGGTGTAAAGTATTTCCAAAGCCACCCACAGTGTTGTTAAGATGCAGCTCAATGAATTTTGATGAAGAATAGACTTTTTACCAATGCATGAATTTCAAAAGTTTCCATATTTATTGTCACTCCCACTGAGAAGGATGTGATCATGTTATCAATTCTACTCCCCCAGGTTTGTTCACTAGACTGTGTTTTTCTCTCTTTTAGAAGTCAATATAATATCAACACAGTAAGATAAATTACCACCTATACATGTACATGTATGCAGATCATGTTTAAAAGTCAGTATATGATTGAACACCATACATAGGATCAGTTTCAACATGAAATAGATCACGTTTATAGTCAATGTATGAACACAGTCGGATCACTTTCAATAAAATAGATCACAGTTATTGTGGCAGTCCTTACTTGAATGTGTAGTTTAGTGATAGAGGCGGCACTACACGAATCAGGGCAGATAAAGTGGAGCAACTGATAAGTGGGACGTACCCTTAGGATACAAAACCCTTCACAGTACTATTTCTATCAGCGAGGTGTAGATTTTTGATGGTGTACATGTACATGAATCTACGCTAAACCTCTTTGTTTCCATTTTTCCAAAACATCATTAAAGTACCAGTTTTTGATTTTTTGAAGAATCTTTTTTATATTTTTGTAAAGCTATAATGATACAGTATAAATGGAGAAAGACCATAATAAAGTTTGGAATGAAATATTTGTTTGCTTTGTTGATTTTTTTTTGTCAACAAGAAATTCTATGCTTCTATGCATTTTAGAAGTTTGTTACAAAATGCACTTAGGTCCTTTTGTACTTATATGTATGTGCATTTATGTACTTAAAACTTTCATTCTTTGAAAGATGTATGTTTTATATTACCTGTAGTTATTGTGCTGTGTTTAACAAACATGATTTTCTATCATAGTCAAATTAGTCATTCATATATCTGCTTCTGATGCTGAAGCAGGCAATTATTTTAATTTTCATCAAGCTCAACGATCGGTCTCTTGAATACTGCTCACCCTCATCATAATTTAATTGGATCTATCATGCTTATTAAGGATTACCAAACACCCCACTCCCGGCGATGTTTGGTACACATGTGACCCAAATGCCAAATTAGACATGAATGTAATTGGCAAAATGTGTTGACCTTCTCACAACTCAAGGACATCAAAGTTGTTGCTTTATCCAGTAAATTAGTGCATCACTTTCATGAGATATATATTCAATTTTAAAAGAAGTGTACTTGTATGTAGTTATTTTCATGGGTGTATTAACAGTTAGGATTGTACAGGGTGTTTCAAAAAATACTTGTGCTGTCATACTGGGGAAGGGAATATTAACGAAGTCTTCGTTTGTGCTTATTCATTAAAAACATATTTGTCACAAATCATATGTAAATTATATTTGCATCAAATACTACAAACTACAGACTACAGATGATAGATGGGTAATAAACAAGTCATTTTCTGGATACCCTAAAGTTTAGATATTGTTCCACAGCCTAAGTTCACATCTAAGCCAGATGACACAAAATGTTGCAACATGGCTTTTTAGAGAATTATCGTCATAAACCTGGATGTACGCTTGCGTGAAACTGTATGCAAATGTATAATTCATTGTACATGTAAGCACTATTAATCTAATGGCATACATGTACAGTGTGATCTGACTGTAATCGGATTTCAGAAGAAATATCAAATTAAAGATATAAAAATACAAGCATGTAAAACTTGTCTAAAAGGAAGATCCCATTTGGCTAATCATGAAATTACAAGGAATTCCAGTCAGAAATATTTTTCAAGTTTAAATTTGGGTATTCAGTAATATTGCAATTTCTCCAACATGGAATTGCAGTAGGATCAAACTCTGGACTTAACATTTAGCCAATCATGATCAAGGTATTATTGTAAACTTAATGAGGTTGATCCTAATTGGCTAATGTTTGTGAAAGTTGCAATCAAATATAACCTGCATGCAATCTCAAGTTTTATGCAATAGGTCTTTGAAGAGGGTTTTGACTTCAGAGAAGTTAGAAAGCTGCTTATGATGAAAGTGGTTATTTCTCTGTGACCTATCTAACGCTCTGAAGCACTTATCCCAGCAAGTGCTTTCTGTAACTGTATAATGATGGATTAGACTTCCACCTAAAAAGGAGAGAGAGAGGATTTAGAGAACGAGGTTATATTCCCTGAAACACTTATTTCTTGATTGCTTTGATTGTTTCTGTGGTGTTTGTAGCGTGTGCCGATTTATTTGTCACCATTATGATTAATTTGGTCTATCTACTTATTAAGTGGTAGACACTGTGTGCTGTATTAGAGATTATTGGGTCATTGGTTGTCTTGCCAAAAACACTTATACCATGATTGATTTTATTATGTCAGCGGTGTTATATAGCTTGCTCGATATAGTTGTGATTAATTGGGGCTACCTGCTTTATGAGTAGGATGAGTAGGAGTACAGTATGCATTTATGTTGTAGATATTGTATCAATTCACACTGTCATGGAAAAATTGAACAGCTATTGCCTCAGATAATAATATAGAAAAATGTTTTTTCTTGAATCCTTCATTTTCAGAGTCAATATGAAATGCTTATTATTTTCATTGTTTAATTCATATTTGTATCTCAGACCTCAGACAACAGAAAGTAAACAAATAAAGGGCTTTGTTCTCACATATTAGAATTGTAAGACACTCGCATAGCCTGAACCTTAACCAACATTTGGTCATTCCAGAAACGTTTTAGTTGAATCAAGTAATTATCAAGCGGTAACAAATTAAAGGCATCTTCAGCTAAATAACACAAATTCTAACATACATGAACTCACGAATATTGATGGGATGAAATCAAGCACAAGTTTTATTTTATTCCTCCACAGAAGTTCAAGAATAACATTTGTGCTTTATCTGTTATTCTGTTCACTGTACTTTGTCCATTGTTGTAAAGCCTCTTTACTCGCCTGAATGACCTTTGTTTGTTTTTTTACTATAAATCATGATTATGCAAAGAAATGCTACGATTGATATTGCTCACTGATGTTTCACCCAAAGGGGAAAAAGGGAAAACACCTTGATGCTGTACATGTACTTTTTATGCTTTCTAAATATTAGTATATTTATACACAGGTAAATGCTTTACAACAGAAAGGATTGACTGTTCTTGACTGACAGTTTTCCTTTTTCGTTAATAAGGATTTGCATTTTTTTGTTCACTTTTCTTTCTCCAAGGTCTTCTGTCATCATATATACGGATAGTTTTGAAAAGGATTGTAACTTTTAAGAGGATTATGATAAGACATGGTCACTGATAGTAATGATTGACAAAGATTCAATGCAATACTTCTCATACCTTTCATTCGCATGATTTTGCAATGCTTTCCTCATCTTCCTTTGACCAAGGATTTTCTGTTTTCATATTCGATTATCTTGACGTACATGGATGACAGTAGTGAGTCTATGAAATTTGTGTCCTTCCCATTGTCTTAATTTTGTGTTTTTTCCATCTTTATGTGATGAAGGTTTTTGTCATTGTATTGAGATGGCCTTGGAATGGATTACAATAAGACATTGGATATGTACATGTATATTAGATTAATGGGAGATAGCTACATGTAGACAGCAGTCAACTAGTGATTGACAGAGTCAATGAAATATTTCCATCTCATGGTAATTAGTATCTATCTTCTTTTGGTAAAGCTATACCAGTTTAGATCATTTGAAATGGATGACAGTATTTTATAAGGATTACAACATTGTTTATTATAGCATGTGTATTGTGTTTAGAACCAGAAGGGTGGTAACTCAAAGGATATCATTTTATGTCCTTCTTGCTCTCAGTATACAAAATCACACTTGACTGTGACTATGAGAAGGTTATTCATACTTGTGATTGACAGTGAGTCAATGGAATTATTCCCATTCCCAACTGGTCCCCTGCCAATGTCTAGACTAATGATTCTACCATCTAGGAAGGATGATGTTTAGGATGATGTCAGTCATCCAAAGAACTTGGGGAATGTCCCATTGAAACTCTTGGAATGCATTTCCATGTCTGTCTCTTTCTATCTCTCTCTCTCTCTCTCTCTCTCTCTCTCTCTCTCTTCCAACCTCTCTATCTCTTACTCTTTGCTCTCTTTCTCTCCTCCATCTCTATCTCTGTCTTGACTATCTCTCTCTCTCTCTCTCTCTCTCTCTCTCTCTCTCTCTCTTCCAACCCCTCTAAGTCTATCCTCCTCTCTCTCTCACTATTCACACCACTTGTAAATTTGCTAGGAATGTAGACTGGAACGCGTATACTCAAATTATAGGACTGCTTCATCAGTGAGGCATAAAAGCATGATGAAAATGATATCTCAATCTTCGTACCAGAGATTGATTTTAAGCTGCTGTACTACAGTAGAGTGAAGTTATAACATTAAATGCTTGCCACATCATGGACATCAATAACAATAGCTACGTTCATACGGGACTTGTGGTTTCAAAACTTTAAGTTATCGAAAATTTAAGTTAACAAAACCACAACTCCCTAACCGCAACGAGGATTCACAGGAGCCTGAAACAACGAGCTGAAACTACAAGCCGAGCGATCTTTGTGGTTAACCATGGAAGTAAATACTACTGATGGTGTGTACAGTACATATACAGATCCTGTGTTCATAATTCACGCGAAGGGTATGACCCGGAAATTAAACATGAACAGCAAGGTCATCCTTAACCTCAAGCTTGCAAAACTTAAAGTTTATTCCGTTCACATGGGCCGACACTGCAATGGAGGACCCCTTGCTGCTCGTGGTTTCGGCCTTAACCACAAGCTCGCTTGTGGTTCTAGAACTACAAGTAAACTTACAGTTTCGAAACCACAAGTCCGTTCATACGGGCTGAAACTACAAAATAACTACAAGTTAACTTAAAGTTTTGAAACTACAAGTGAAACTTAAAGTTTAGCTCCCATCGTGTGAACGTAACTATTGTAACATTAAACGCTTGCCACATCACGGACATCAATAACAATAACAGTAGTGATGATGATAAAATCAGTCTTTTCAGAAAAGGTTTTGAATGCAAAAAAGAGGGGGCTGAAGGCTCATGAGGACAGATCTGTGAGCAACCCAGCTATCCAATACCCTTTTTTACATCTATAAAGTACAGATCAATTTTATCATTGTCATTAAAATCATCGGTGATATATGTGATAAGTCCGTTACACAGCAATGGCAGCGTAGTAAAATGTAACTGACCACCGCCCTCTTTGCTCACCATAGTCAGGTATCTTAGCGAAACCCGATGGTACGTAAAAACACAGGAAAGACATGTATGACGTAATTATTCAAAATAATAATTTTATTCTATATCTAGGCAGAATCCAAATATTAGGATGTAGAATTAGTATTTTACTGTATGAACACTTTTAAGCAAAATAATATCAAAAACATTTATTAAGGTAAGTCTGGTTGTAATTTTAGATGCACAGACAAAACTCTGCGTCTTTCAGCAGCATTGCGTTTCGCTAAGCTACCTTAGTTGACATCACTCATTGCTTCCGGAAATCCTTGCTAAATACCTATTCTTGCTAAATTTTCTAACATTAAAGTATTCGGGGGAAGGTTGTTTTTTTTTTTGGGGGGGGCAGTATCCTGATCTTACTTCTCCCTAGGGGAAAAAGGAAAGAGAAGTATATCGTCAGATTTGCATTTCGCAAAGTCATCAACATCATATAGAAAGTGCACTTATACATGACATCCGTAGCATTCAATCCCCAATACCGTTAAATTCGATAGGACTTGACCTTTATTTCGGAACTTTTAGGACGCGCTGACCTTTATGCCGAGTGCGTGCTTCAGACCCTGAAGATGGCGAACCAAGACAGATCAAATTATACCTCACACTCTATCCATTCCGGTGAATACCCTGTTTCTTCTTGTATCTTTTTTTTTTTAATTCGAAGGAGAGAGTGGAGGAGAAGCCCTGTGCTTACATCGTTTAGGGCCGCTTTGATGTGCAAGACGTTTTGGCAGTCGTGGAAATCAAATTACTCTTTACTTATGGATTTATGGAAATGATACGAGCTTTGTCCATTTCAATCTACTCCCCTCTCTCTATTTCTCTCTCTCTTTTTCTCATGGAAAATGTACTTCATGTATATTGCAGGTGCTATCAGTAACAATTAGGAGAGATATTTTGTTTTTGTATTTTTATTCTCATATATTATGGATTGTACATTTCTTCATAACAAAGGATAGCATAAACTAGTTCAAGCTTCCTTGCAGACTTTTAATGTTCATTTTAGTAGAACGTACTACAGATGCTCTCTGTCGAATTGCTTCAATTTCAAGGCAAAGAGGAAAAGAAAAAAAAAAGAAAAGTGTGTCTAAAAAGTATAGAGTTAAGCTTACGATGTTGTTTTGCTTGACCTTTAGTGCAGTAAAACTGTCAGACTTTCTTTTACAAAGCATGAATCCTATCTTCTTGAATATCAAGTTTGAATAGGGAACACACATATGAGGTATTCTGGTAAAAATATATTTTTGTTTAGATTTAAAGAAGATTTAAGGAAAACTAAAACCACACCAGCCATGTTCATTTGTGTGATTTTTTTTTTTTGATTTTTTTTTTTTACCTCATTTCAGATTTCACTTGTATGAAGAGGATCACTCATTAGAGGAAAACAATTCAAAATCCTATTAAACTGCTTCATTTAAACCAAACATTTCTATAAGGAAAATAAACATGTCAGAATTCGAACATAGAATTGGATATTAAGTGTATAAAAGTGAATGTTTGGGACATCCTTTTAGAGAACCCGATATATTTGTCATATAACTGGTATGAAGATATCATACTTAAATGATGAATCTCTTGATATTCTTTGGCATCCATGAATGCAAGATATGATGAGGATTTGTGGTATTTCTTTAAATCTTTATGATTCCTTGGGATTTATATAAACATCACATCATTGTCATCCCATACACCCCTTCTTTGAATGGAGAGAGGAGAACAAAAACACAACTCGGGAATCGTCTGTCTGATGCAGCTATTCATATCATCCTTTACAGACAAATAAGAGTGATTATCAGATGTTGATTTGTGTGTGGTGTGCGTGTGCTGACAGTGAGGTAAGTTGAGAGGATTTCTGCACTGAGTTGACAGTTGGAAGGAATACCATGGTCGTCGTGCAAGGGTAGCGTCGTCGGAACATTTTGTGATGAATGACTTTGTGAATTGGTAGAGCTGGAGTAACGTTCGAACCATTGGAGCTCCATTCGCGGTTGCATCCTTCAGGGAAGTCTGATTGGTAAAAAACACACTGCACTATTAAAGTCTCAGCATTATTTCGGTGAGAATAAACTTGGGATTGTGCCTGCACTTTCAACATAGCCAATTTGATATGGTTCAGTGAAAAACCAACCAGGAGGCTTGTTATTAAACTCTGCAGCAATTCAATGGGCATTTTCAGTTCACCATCAAAGGATTTTTTTCTTCATGCTGCTTAAGGAGGATGTTTAATTTACACCATGAAATTGCATATTCTGCTTGCTTTTAATCTGTTTGTTCAGACCTTGATAACAAGGAATCTATGGTAACTACTTGACTGATATACTCTGCAGACAGTATAACCACAATCACTTTCAAAAACAACTTTGGTCAGTTTTTCTCGTCCGTGAATCCCACCTAATTTAAATTCAGATTTTTTTTTTTTTTTTGACCAGAAGTTGGAATGATTATTCCATCTGGTCTATATACAATGCACTTGCATTTTTTGATATTTCCGTGATTGCTTTTGCAAATTCAATTGATGGGCAGTTAGATATTCACCCAGCGGTCTTCAGGGAATAGAAGAGCTTTAGTTACTTTCCTGAATCTCGTGTATCATCTTGTCAACAACATATGTCTCACGTCTAGCGGTACGTCTCCC
Organism: Heliocidaris tuberculata; assembly: GCA_025618425.1. NCBI lineage: Eukaryota > Metazoa > Echinodermata > Echinoidea > Camarodonta > Echinometridae > Heliocidaris > Heliocidaris tuberculata. The sequence goes on from CM046838.1 coordinate 21,269,582, forward strand.
TCCGCTGATCTGTAATATCAGGAGAAAATGGAGAAGAACCTGATTATCATATTGATTTTTGTACGTGCAACCATTTTTTAGTGCAACAGCATATCTCTATCGAGGACAGGAAAGGACATTGAAAGTCCTTTGTGACTTCTGCAAGCGGAATCAAAAGTAATTATTGGCTTTTCACAGGCAGTTGCTCGTGGAAGCGTGTTCTGTAGTTGCCTCTGGACAACTAGAAACCTTGAAAAGGAATATCATTTTCCCGAAAAGCACCAATTGCAAGAACATACTTATTGCTCCTTGTGGACATTGTGGAATATTGCATCACTCATTTTCGTAGACGCCAATTATTTATTGGGAATTTATTTCAAAGGACAGAAGCATTTTCCGGGATTCTTTGCCAGCCTGAAAGATTCGTGTAGTCAAGATGAATCCCCATTACGTACCTGGAAGCTTAATCCCGATTCGCCACAGGCAACGCCTCAACCGCCCTCGCAGGGTCACTCTGGCCAACGTTGATTTTGGGTAAATACCTATATATATATATATATATATATATATATATATATATATTCATTTTTTTATTTTTAAAAGAATTATCAGTTAACAAATATTTTACACAGGTTATTTATCCTAGATTGTCAGTTGTGTCATAAGAAATGATATATTTTAGTCCATCTCCTGAAGATCTGACTTTTCAAAATCCATTGATGGCATTACAAGTCATCTTTACTTATTTGTTGATTACTTTAAAATTAAAATGTAGGGAAAACTACTGCTCCAAATGGTTTTTTATTCCCTATTATGACCATTGATACATGACCGAAACTTAATTTCATTGATTGCTATGAAATTAAGTGCATGATAATAATAGCAAAAGCTGTTTCTTGTACATTGTATAAGTGAGCTTATATGGTATAAATTGTTAATTATGCTGAGAGTTATAGAGAACTAGAAGTCCATTACCTCATGTTATTTGGAACAGAGATAATGCTCTTTAAGCTTTCAATAAGTTTTTTCCTTTCTTGTATTGCAGGAAACTTGGAATTTCTCACAATTGTCAATAAAAATTTGTTATTGTTCAGTTCCTGGATAAATGAAACCAGAGCTCAGAAAGACCACCAAAATTGTAGTGTTCTATTTATGAGACGTTGCAAAACACTCACGTGAGACTGTATATATTGGACCCCTTGCAAATACAATAAAAGGCACAAGGTATTGATATATGCTGCTTGCCAAATGAATACTTAGTTGGACCAGAGGCGATAAAACATTTTAATTCGCATTACAATACCACAACTAGAAATTTGTTGTTGAGTTTTCAGAGTACTCCCGTTCTGTTTTCAACCAGTCATACTTGTTCGACCAGCTTGTAATTCATGTTACCCAAAATAGCCCTGTAGTTTCGACAGCATAATAATTCAATTTCATACACGTGCATTCAGTTGACATTACGAGGCAACATGGTTTAATGTAGGTCGTAAAATTTGCTCTCTGATCTTTGAATTTGAATTTGATCTTTGCTCTCTCCACTATCTACACCCCCCAAATTGGCAGCTGATACTTATTTCAGGTGGTTTTTGTTTTTGTTTGCCAGCAAATCTGTGTTTTGATTCTATTTTAAGTAATGAAAGTCGGTACTAAAATTAGAACAGCTCACCTGAGGGTAGTAAAACTTCTGTATACTGAGTAGGCAAGACTTGAGGTTTGAAATTCAATCCTGTATGCAGGCAAACTGTGTCCTGTAGATTTAGCTGAAAGAAATCCATTGTTCCAGAGAAAAGAATTACTGGAATAGCTCTACCGAATACTGGTATATCACTTGTGAAATCCGACAGGACATTTTTATGAAAAGATTGGCTTCTCTTCAATATGAAAGAAGTAACTCTAGACCTAGTGGATCAAAGAAAAAAAATCTTATAGAATACAATAGATACAATTTATACATAGGAAGAGCTATTAAATCAAAACACATTATGTTTTATTCACCCCAATCAGAATACATGAGTATGACCCAGTAATTAACAATATTGGAGCTAGACTTTTGAGTGAAACATAACAAAAGTCTGCAGGTGCTTAATGGTAAATTAATGTATAATAGCTTTAATTTGAATTTTGTTCTTGAATAAAATGTAGTTGCCCGTGAATTATTGTCTTGTTGACTTATTAACTGTGCATCCTATAGAGCATATGCTTCCAATAAATGCATTTGCCCTCCTCCCTTTCCCCACTTTCCCCGGCTTACTTTGAACCATTGTGTTATCACGTTCATGTCACGTTGTCACGTTATACAACCTTTCTTGAATACCAAGCCCTAAATTCACGAAGGGTAGGGTGTAACGTTTGTGAAATACCCCCCTCTTATTGACGAAGTGTCGGGTTGGAGTCGTGAGTATTCGTAGATTTCCAATACTTTTGTATAAAGTGTCGGGTAAATTGGACCCGACACTTCGTGATTAAGAGGGGGAGGGGGGGGGGGGATATTTCACAAATTTTACACCCTACCCTTCGTGAATTTAAGGCTAGTATTCACGAAAGGTCATGTGACATGAATGTGAACGTGATCACACGATGGTTCAAAGTAAGCCCTTTCCCCTGTCCGGAAGACAGATTAAAGCCCCTGCATTCTCATTTTTAAACATGTTTTTAAATACATTTAGTATGCTTCAATGCTGTCAAAGGACTTCCACTTCACGACTTCTATCTCCCACATGTAGCTGTCTGAGGAGATTTAGCTTTCAAACAAACATCCTCAATCTTACAACACCAACATATCCCCATGGTTTTGTATATATATTTCCCATGCATGCCATGTAAGATGACCTTTGTGGAGTCAGTCAGCATAGGCTCAGCCCAATGCTGAGATGTATATGTACATGCTCATATATGAGCACTATACAAGAAGCCATTATTATCATTATTATTATATATATTTGGGATTTCTCAGTTTGGGGGTCCTTGAGCTTGGTCAATGGTATAGCTACTGGGGGATACAGGAGGCCAAAAAAAACAACAAAAAAAACAACTAAAAAAACTAGAAAAATGAGAACAGGAGAGAGGGATAAGGAAGAAGGTTGAAACAAATGTGAAACAAATGTGAAACAAAGATGATACGACCCCCTCCCACACCCTTCCAGTACTGAGTATGACTGGTGTACCCCCTCCCTGCCTCCCCTGCTAATGATGCCAGTACCCCCTTAATGTTTGGACCCAGGCTATGTATGTGACTGATGTTGGTATTGACATTTATGTTCTCTTCATAGTCACGTCTTCTAGGCCTATAGGATTTAGTGTGAAATCATCTGCTATTGCCTATTTTTAATATTTTTTTTATTATTATTTTTTTTTGGGGGGGGAGGATTTTTAGATATATTTGACTTACAATGTCAGAGAAATGAGATATGCATTATTTTTCATAAGGCAGGATTATTTACTTTTCTTTTTAGTCTTTAGATTTATATGTTTTCTATCTAGTAAAAGCTATCAAGTCATGAAGTTAAAAAATTCATTGATTCACTGGTACTGGTCAATTTTACAAGGAAAATGGTCTTGTAGGCTGGATATCAGGCTAGGAATTCATTGATACACGTCTGTAAAAACCCAATTACACACACACACACTGGTCAATTTTACAAGGAAAAATGGCCCTTTAGGCTGGATATCAGGCTAGGCAGCAGTCACCAACCTCATGCCTGGGATAATTTGTTGATATGTTGCTAGGCAACCATAAGTGTGTGATATTCAACTTTCAAAGATCCTGATGTATTGCCTCACTGAAAAACAACACCTGCAGAATATATTCAGGGATTTGTTTGCAGGCACTAACACTTCTTTGACCCAATTTGAAATACTTGTGGAAATCTGTTGATGAATAGTTACAGTATTTTGAAAAAGTGATTATTCCTAAGTGATACTGCTATGAAAATTGACTTGAGAATATGAATTAACACCATGCCCCTTTTCACTTTTCTAAGAAGATTGCGTATTTGTTGACTTCATTCAATTGCAGCAAGGTAGCTTAGCGGAACATGATGGGGCATATAGACACAGGAAAGACGCAAAAAGGAAAATTGCTGGTTTTGTCAGGTGCTTCTAAAATTTGTATCAGGCATATCTGAATAAAAGTTTTTATATTATTTTGCTTCAAAGTGTTCAAAGAGGTAAATACTAATTCTACATCCTAATATTTTGTTTCTGCATTTATAAAATAAAATTTTTATTTTGAATAATTTTGTCGTATGCGTCTTTCATGCGTTTTTACGCATCAAGACGTTTTGCTAAGCTTCCTAAATACTTTGACATTTCAAGTATTTTGCAAACTTCTAATGAACACGATAAAACCTAATTTTAAAAAAATCAAAGGCAATTTTAATAGCCTTGTCTATCACTTTTAGAAATGTGCAAACATTATAATGGCATATTACATAATCCAAACATGATTTCAATGGGTAGTACAATCTAGGCTTTTGAAATTGCCCTTGAGTTTATTTTTCGAAAGTAGTTTCTAAATCAATTATTTTCAGGATATCGGTGAGAACAAATAAGATGATTTCTCTTTAATTGGCTTTCATAGTTTGACATTAACATCATATTACATTGGTTAACAAGAAAAGTTGATGAAATTGGTTCTCTTAGTTATAGATGTAATGAAAAAAAAAAGTTATTATGTTCCTCCATAAATATATCACAGACTGTAATATCGGTATTGTGCTTGTGTAATTATGCTCTGAAGCAAATTTATGAAGGCTTGACTAAGAGTTGTGAAACGTAAACGATTACATGTATGATTATTGCTTCATGGATGTATGTGTAAAGGTCAAGGATTCTCGAGAGAAAAGCACAAAATCCAATGCACTGTACCCCAAACAGAACATCAATCACATATCTTGTTCCTCCATTTTATTTTACAGGACACATAATGTTGTCAAGAAATATAGGTGTATTATTATTATTATTATTATTATTATTATTATTATTACATGTATGCATACAAAGTCCTTTTTGAACAAGTTCTCCCCTGGCTATATACAGATTGTTAAAGTGTACCAATCACCTAAAAAAATCATTTGTGTATAGCTAGAATGTATGAAATCAACCTCAAAAACTTTATCTGGCCTTCTATGGGTTAACGGTTAAGGAGTATGAAGAAAATGATGGGAAACATAAAACCCCATTGAGCAGAACCCAACATTGAGTTCTGTTCCGTGGGGCATTATTCTATGCGAGCGCGTACAGCTGCGTTGACTAGTTTCCTCACAAGTCGTCGTTTTGTTTATTGGGATTATATTTCAACTTGCAATATCTCTTTTAACATTTTAAGCTCATATTTTAAATATAGTATAGCGACATGGAACCCCTAATATACAGAGCAAACTATTTTTTGATGATTGGTACCCTTTAAAGTAATTGTGAATGCTTCTTTCATCAAACAAGGAAAAAAGAAAGAAAGAAAGGGAGAAAAAAAAGGTTGCAACCCTACATGCTCCCCAGGGAGTGGAGATTGTGCACTGTGATGTGCGGGATGGTATACTTGAATCCAGTGACCGGGGTAATAATGATAATGTAAGCGCTTTGGTATATTCTTGTAAAGCGCTTTATAAGCAACCGTTATTATTATTATTATTATTATTATTACATTCATTCAAACCATATAAAGCTACTGTTTCAAGTCTATTGCACAGACCATGAACTATAGATCAACTCCTTCAATGCTTGTGCATTCTGAAGTTACCTCTTCTCTCTCTCTCTCTCTCTGTTTCTCTGTCCCTGTTTCTCTGTCCCTGTCTTTCTGTGGCTCTCTGTGTCTCTCCCTCTCCTTCCCTCTCTCCCCTCTCTTGCATATCCTCTCTTCTCTCCCTTTCTCTTTCCTTCCCTCTCTCCACCTCTCTCTCTCACTCTTTTTGTTCATCTCTCTCTTCCATCTCTCTCACCCCCTCTCTCCACCTCTCTCTCTCACTCTTTTTGTTCATCTCTCTCTTCCATCTCTCTCCCCCCCTCTCTCACCTCTCTCTCTCACTCTTTTTGTTCATCTCTCTCTTCCATCTCTCTCACCCCCTCTCTCTCACCTCTCTCACTCTTTTTGTTCATCTCTCTCTTCCATCTCTCTCACCCCCTCTCTCCACCTCTCTCACTCTTTTTGTTCATCTCTCTCTTCCATCTCTCTCTCCCCCTCTCTCCACCTCTCTCTCTCACTCTTTTTGTTCATCTCTCTCTTCCATCTCTCTCACCCCCTCTCTCTCCACCTCTCTCTCTCACTCTTTTTGTTCATCTCTCTCTTCCATCTCTCTCACCCCTCTCTCTCACCTCTCTCTCTCTTTTTGTTCATCTCTCTCTTCCATCTCTCTCACCCCCTCTCTCTCCACCTCTCTCTCTCACTCTTTTTGTTCATCTCTCTCTTCCATCTCTCTCACCCCCTCTCTCCACCTCTCTCTCTCACTCTTTTTGTTCATCTCTCTCTTCCATCTCTCTCACCCCTCTCTCCACCTCTCTCTCTCACTCTTTTTGTTCATCTCTCTCTTCCATCTCTCTCACCCCCTCTCTCTCTCCACCTCTCTCTCTCACTCTTTTTGTTCATCTCTCTCTTCCATCTCTCTCACCCCCTCTCTCCACCTCTCTCTCACTCTTTTTGTTCATCTCTCTCTTCCATCTCTCTCACCCCCTCTCTCTCACCTCTCTCTCACTCTTTTTGTTCATCTCTCTCTTCCATCTCTCTCACCCCCTCTCTCCACCTCTCTCTCTCACTCTTTTTGTTCATCTCTCTCTTCCATCTCTCTCACCCCCTCTCTCCACCTCTCTCTCTCACTCTTTTTGTTCATCTCTCTCTTCCATCTCTCTCACCCCTCTCTCCACCTCTCTCTCTCTCACTCTTTTTGTTCATCTCTCTCTTCCATCTCTCTCACCCCCTCTCTCTCACCTCTCTCTCTCTCTTTTTGTTCATCTCTCTCTTCCATCTCTCTCACCCCCTCTCTCCACCTCTCTCTCTCACTCTTTTTGTTCATCTCTCTCTTCCATCTCTCTCACCCCCTCTCTCCACCTCTCTCTCTCACTCTTTTTGTTCATCTCTCTCTTCCATCTCTCTCACCCCCTCTCTCCACCTCTCTCTCTCACTCTTTTTGTTCATCTCTCTCTTCCATCTCTCTCACCCCCTCTCTCACCTCTCTCTCTCTCACTCTTTTTGTTCATCTCTCTCTTCCATCTCTCTCACCCCCTCTCTCTCACCTCTCTCTGTCTCTATCTCTCTCTTTCGCTCATTTTCCACCTTTTTTTTTTCTTTGTGGTGGGGGCCCCACTTACTACAGTAGTTTGATTGTGCGTGCCCTGGAATAATTTTGCAAGTGAGTGTATGTGTACTTGCATGACTGAGAGAAATTTAAGGGGAGTGTTACTTCTAAAAAAAAAAAAAAAAAAATAGAAGCAGCGCATCACAATGCTTGATGGGAAATATCTCTAGGCAGAAATAACTAAGGTGGAGGATGAAAGAATCATGGAGTGCATTTGAGGCTAACATTTTTGGCATCTTTGAAAAGGAAAATGTATAAGGCCCATTTCATTTGCAATGAAATACTCTGGTGTAAGGTCAAATAAACTGACGGGGTAAAACATACCTCAAAAATAAAGAAGTAGCTTAACTCTTTCCAATCAAAATGAAACTGTTCAAAGAGCCTTTTCCTTGCTTCCAACCGAGTGTGGAAATGCAGTTGAAACTCAGGATAAAGAGCTCCAATATCAATAAGATTCCTGATAAAACAACGTAATTTTCATGGTCCCTGGGTCCTCGTTAAAGTGAGTTTCCTCTGTACATGTATTTATGATTGATTACAAAACAAAAGTTGAGATAATACAGACAAATAATCGAGCATAATTCATGTGGTGATTCTGCCCTTTTTTTTCTTTATTTCCTCCATTATTGCTTTTTGCTTCACTCTAGTATAGACACAAATTTTGCAGCTGATTAGAATTCTTCATATCCTGCTGTTCATCAATCAAATCAGAAAGAAATCTCTAGACAGATTTTAATATTTGCATTTCACGGGCTCCATTCCACTTGAATGCACAGTTAGCAGGGGAAATAAAATCTTATACATGTAGATTCAATGCAGGAATGGAATGATTAACAGGTAGGGGTGGTTTGATGACAAAAGCGTGAGATAAGATCAGAATAAAGACAATTCGTTTTGAGTTCTTTGGTATACTTGTATGTTTCCATGGTGACTCGACGACATCATAGGGAAAAATGCATATGTTTTATGATGTGGGTAAAATATTGTCTCTGCGTTAGGTTTGTTTACTGTGATGAGGATGTTAATAAGGCTAGGCAATTTCAAACATTTCCAAAGTTGCATCAACTGTATAGAATGAACCTCTTAATATGCATTCAATTAATTTCCATTAAAAATATGCAATTTTGGACAATTATTGAAATGAAAGTTATCTTAATTTGTAAAAATGTCTCATTTATTCCTCCCACAACTACATATAGTGGTGTAACCCAGAGTGTCAGAGTGATTCTGGTAACAAAATATTGCAGTATATTACACTATATGTCAGAGAAAACATAGTATCATAATGGATTTATGTGTAAATTCAATTGAAATACAGCTTTGGACTGTTATTTCCTCATTCTCAAATTGCTACACATTTGAAAGAAATGGCACATTTTCTTTATTAAAAAAAGGTAATTTCTCTAAAAACAAGTGCCAAAACTCGGGTATTTTTGGACAAAGCACATCATTCTACAGTGGAGGTCAGAAAAAAAATCTTTCCTCATATTTCATGCTCAGGTTTATATGTAAAAGGTTGAAGTATTGGATTTATTTTGATTGGACCCCTTGGCAGTTTTGTGTCCTCATGGGTTTATTATGGCAATGAAAATATTATATGGCCTGGCCTAGTGAATAGCCAACCTTTGACCCTTAGAAAGGTTGTTGCCTTTCTCTCTCTCTCTCTCTCCCCCTCTCTCTCTCTCCCTCTCCCTCTTTCTCTTTCCCCTCTCTCTATTTTTGTAGATGTATCGCTCTTCCTATCTTGTTCTCCTGTCAATATCTTTATCATGTACTCTGTTTCAATATAGAGTCATCCTCAAAATTATTCATACACCTTGGAAAATTGGAGATTTTTGCATTTTTTGCAAAAGTGAAAGGGGAACTGGATTTACTTGCACATCACTTAAATACATTTAGTTATCATCATGGCCTTCCTGAGCACTCTGATTGAGAATGGAACCAAAAAATGAGGGCGAACCCCCTCTCAGACAGTGCAACAGGGAAGGGCGCTAGGAAAGGTCTCTCCAGGAAGAGTGTTTTACTTCATTGTAAGCGCAAAATTTTCATTCACGTAAATGAAAAACTGAATGAAAATATTAATATCGTAGTCCTGTAACCTTTAAGTCACTAACTACACCCTTTGTATATATCAAATCTCCTTTAAATCCAAGAAATGCCCTGAAGACCAGGTGAAGGCATCTCTGGACAACATCCTCAAGGAAATTAAGCCATTGGATACCAGGTATTGGCCTGCTATCTCAGTAGAGACCTCCAGAAGCATTGTGACACTGTACTGAAGGGTTACAAGCTTTAATTACATAGGATTTGATTCACGTTGATTGGCAAAGGCAATGAATCACCAAGGGTATGAATACTTTTGAACATCACCAAATTTGGATAACTGAATTTTTCTATTGTTATGCAAATGAGTTGAAACCAGAAACAGCATTCATTTGTAGATAACTAAATGTTTTCAAGTGATGTGCAACTATATCCAGTTCCCCTTTCATTTTTGCGAAAAATGCAAAAATCTCCAATTTTTCAAGAGGTATGAATAAGTTTGAAGACAACTGTACATTTAATCTCTTCTTCATTTACATTCTCTCTGTCTCTGTCTCTGTCTCTCTCTCTCTCCTTATACACTCTTTCTCTCACACTATCTTTCTATCTTTCTATCTTTCTATCTTCATTTCATTTGATTCCCATTTTCCCCATTTAACAGATGAGATGACAGTAACATTATTTTTTAGACTGTCATGAAAAATAATTCCAAATGCATTGAAAAAGATAGATTCAAGGTTATCTTGGCTTAAAGAGCATTCTAACTTAATTTTTATGAAATTTAAAGCGAAAAAAAAATGTCCTTGAGTTTTCATCAAGGAGGGAAATCGTCTTATTCAAGTTTAAATTTCCACATGGATATCATTTTACTGTGAAATGCTTTATGCATGATTTAATTTGTACATAATTAACTAAGACTATCTTAAGCACTTTTTGAAGCAGAATTCATATGACATGATTCAGCAAAGCTTGCTCAAGGCAATTTCATCTCCAGACAGATCAATCCTATGCCATACCAGATTTTCAGATTTCAATCTTGTTTCACTTTATCCCCCAGGCTTACTGGCCCATTATTCATACTTCTCATAACCATTGTGTCGTGAAAGGCGAAAAAGAGTGCAAGTTGAATCTCTTTATACCTCCAAAGAGAAAAAATATGATGTTACCCTGCTATATTGACTTAGACTGTAAAGGTCAAAGTGCTATATCTCTAGGCAGAAAAGGTGCTATTTTGGGAAGGAAAAGAACAACAATACTCTTGTTTTACTCCTGTTATTTTCTTTTTTTGAATTGTCCCAAATTGGAGACAGGTTATCTCTCAAAGGGATTCAGTGCATACTTTCTCTCACAGTCAATCAAAAGTTGACGTTGATCCCTTAATGTAATGCAAATTATGATATAATTCATCTGCTGAGAAACAGAAAGGCATTAACTCATATACTTGAACACAGAGCTAAGGCCCTTCTGGTTCTCAACAAATGATATGCATGGTATTCTCTTAATGTTTTTCAGTAAAGTAAATGCAATGATGCACAATCCACTAGTTTGTTAAATCATGATCAAAAGTCCAGAGTAAATCCCTTAAAAGTGATTTAGTAACTTTGTAGAGGCTTGATAAAATCTGAGCTGCCTCGCCTTACATGCTATCAGTGTATGTAATATGGTGTAAAAATGAAGCCCAGGAAAAAAAAAAGCACTTCGAAATCATTATGTGCTTCACAAAAGTAAACATATGCAAGTGACCGGAAATGCCAGACTCATTTTCCCCCATAGACTCAGTGTTAGACTAAAGCATATGGCAATACGCTTTCGTAAATGGGAGTATTCAGTCATAGATATCTTAATAATAGCATTATATATTTGAAAACCTTTCTATGCCTGGTTATTTATTTATCCTTCTGAACATCATTATACAAGACAGATATCAAAATTCAAAAATTTATTAAATCAAGCCTCCACAAAGTTACCGAATTTCTTTAATGTGATGCAGATTTTGATGCTTATTATTTTTTTTTATTAGTAAAGTAGTCATAATGCAGCCATTGCCCTTCACTAAAATTTTTTTACAGTCATAAAAAAAAATCCCCTGTGATCCTCAGATCATCCTCCAGACTAAAGTCCTTTATAGTCCTATAGGATTGTTTGTTTTACTGTTGAACTCAATATGGGTCTTTTTGGAAGTGATTCTTAATTATGTAAGAATACAGGGAGTGTGAACTGGTAAAGGTTGCCATAAATGAATGAAATGAACACAATTATTTTCTACATTTGTATAAATGAAACTATAAGAAGAAACTTCTGGTTCAGATATTTTTGTTTCATTTATAAACAGAGTAGGCCTTTGCATTCTATATGATTTTTTTTACCATCTCAAACTATCGGCAAACTCAATAGAACACTAGCAATGGCCGAATGCAGTACACAATGTTTCATAACTAATAGCATCTATCATTTTATTGCATTATAGAAGCATGTGTGATAATGGTGAGTTTAGGGCATTTCTTTGTATACTCGATATTGCCTTCATGTGTTATCTTTTTTGCTGTCACAGCCATTTGACATATTGTTTGCTGAGAGCTGGAAGGGCTCTAATTCTCTACAATGATGCGAGTTAGTGTTCTTATGGCAGCAGATGCTTTTCAGCAGATGACATGGCAAGATCCTTTGTTTTCCTGGAAATATGTCGCATACATGTATCAACAGATATGAGTATATCAGTATATTTCAATTGTGCATTAGGTATACTTTATTAGTTTTTAGCGATGGCCTCTCCCCAATGCCACATAGTGGAAATACAGGATATAAATCTTCTCACCTTTTCACACATTTATGAAGAGAAATCAAATTAAAGCCATTAGGCAGAGCTCTAGATTCATGCTCTTACATTTCCTTTTAGCAAGATCAGAAATTTAATAACCGAGATGGTACTCCTGTATTGGTGCACTCTGTTATCAGTTCAGGATATAAATAGCAGTGCTTTCCAAATATTGACCGACTTTGATACAATAAGTGTGAGTACAAGGTCCAAATGAATCCAAGAAAAATGCTGCCAATAGGATAAAGTAGTGTAAGATAAACACTGTTTATGTGATATGGATATTGAGTTCTTTAAACTAGACACCGCTAGTATTTATCTCTGCTAATAATGACAAATGATATGATTCTCACAGAATCCTGAAAATTTGAAACTGAATGTTGAAAGATACAAATGAAAAAATGCCTGCATGAACAAATATGACCGAAAATGTATGATGAAAAAGTATAGCAATGAAATGAGAAAATTGAAGCTGCTACTACTACAACACATAGTTCTGTATGTGCAAATCTTTGTTGGTTCTTGACAGTGTACATGTATAGTTTTTCTATACAGTTTGCTGGCCAAAGCAAATCATTTCCTGTGATAAACAAATAGGAAAGACTTCGGGACACTTTCTTTTGAACTGCAGTTTCTTTATCAGAATGCTGACTTTTACCTTTGAATATTGCGGGTGTAACTATTGCATTTACTTGATGGACATTATGTGCTTGCCTGCACTGAGAAGCAAATCTGTCAACTAGGACCAGTACATGTACATTGATGAAGTTAGCAATTTACCTGCCAAATAGGGCTAAAACTTCAGTGCCATCGAAATTGCCTCTTATAAAAAATTACGTAGTGCATGCCCCTCCATGTTTAACAAGGATATAATTTATAGGAACACACTGGGTGTGGTTTAGAATGAAAGGAATTTTCCATGTCTTGATGACGTCAAATTAGATAACCATTTACGTGTCCTTCGGTTAAAAGCTATTAAGGCAAGCATAGTGGAGCGTAATGACATAATCGATCTGTCTTAGATCCGTTGCCTGAAGAGACAAATGATAAAAAACAGAAGTTATAGTGACATGCATAGTAGCTTCATTTATTTTCTGTAAAGCACTACCTGATGTTTTAAATACCAAAGTCTTATATTTCTAATTTACCGGCTTTAGATATTACTTCACTTGCGTGTTTTATTTCAAAACTGTATTAAAGTGTGCTGATGTTATGATGATAAGGAAACGCTTAAATTTTGAAAGTGTGGACCAGTAGACCTTGTATTGCATGGTAAGCTGATAAAGGAATTAACCCTCTTCAGGTATACCTATATATAGGTATATATATATATAGGTATACTTGACACTACTATATATAGCATACATGTACTGCATGTATGGAGCCTCAGATTACATTGTTTATTTAAATTGAACTACATAAGGAACAAGCTATAAAAGTAGTTCTTTACATTTGACAAAGTTCACATTCTTTCTATCAACTCTGTGATAATTGTTCAATTTTCTTCTTTAAAAAAGTTTTCTCCGTGTCTTGCAATATCCATTTCAATATCAGTATGTGATGAAAGGCATCGATCACGTCTGAAGGCCAAGCTACACACCGAATCTGTGTGTATTTGGCAAGAACAAGTCGGTAACACACACCACAAAGCAGCAAATATATTTCAAGACATGCCTGATGGAAGTAACATCTTATGAGATTGAGTGAAAAGGGATTTGCGAAAATATCACATTACTTCTAAATGTGCTCCGATATATTGAGGAGCTGTAACTGATCTGCATGCATACAAAAGGAGTGAAAAATTTAATTCTTGACAAGACCAAGAACACATTTTCTTTTCCGCCTTTTTTTTCTCCCATTCGATACCTCAAGCTAACTACATACCCCTCGCCTCAGACAAATACAAATTCACATCATCGGTATGTGTTTGCACTGGTAACAGTATCGTGCCGTACAGCTTTCGATTAAAGGTGTATCTGAGAGGATGCTAATAAGTTCAATTCTTTCATGGCACGTCCAGACGAGAGCTCGTAATTACCTCAGCTCTGGCCAAGGTCACTGTTTTGTTGCGACTTGATGTAAAATTGAGTTTTTATCGGGCACTGAAAAATTCATTAATCTTTGTAATTTCCGTTGCCGTAGTCGAATAACGTTTTCTTCCGTTGCAAATGTTTATCTGGTATAACAGTTGAAATCGCCATTTTGTAATAATATACTTTTTGAAATGTCTGAAATCTTTTATAATGTCTGTTTGGAGCCAGAATGGCGTTAACTCTGTACAAAAGATGTGAGTTAACGCCCTACTGGCTCCGAACAGAATATGTACATTGTAGATGATTTTTTTGAGATTTTAGGAATTCAAAATTGTGTGTGCCACTGTAAAAAAATATATTTAAAACAATTGTTTTTTTCAAAGGATAAAGGTATTGAAGTTGGGGTGTCTTACTTTTTCAAGTTAAATTTCTGTCCCCGTAAGCATTTTTTAGTTCCCAAGGGAAAGTCAGAGAGAGAGAGGAAGAGAGAGAGAGAGAGAGAGGAAGACAGAGAGAGAGAGAGATAGAGAAAGATAGTGAGGGAGAGGGAAAGGAAGAGGGAGTGAAAGTGAGAGGGAAAAAGATAAATACTGTAACAAAGTAGAACAATTTTTGAAGGGGCACGCAGACTGTGCCGGAAGGGGTAGTTGTCAATTGTAGGGGCTGGTGGGACGTTTTCTTTAATTCTGCTAAAAGGTTTGCCGGACTGTGTCGGTGCATATCCGATCTGCATCATTTAGGATATTGCAACGAGGCTCTTAAAACCCCTCTAAGACAAGGGAAGACAGTAATGTGTTATAATACAGCATCCTTGAGAATGGTCTCACAGAAAGTGATTGTAAACACTTCCTCTTCCTGAAGTGTAGTTTACATTTCTACACCTCTGTGGTAAAGGTTACAATTGTAAGGGGGTCATAAAGTGAGTTGGCTTTCCTTCTCAAAGTAATGTTCTGTTGTTTTTTTTCTTCAAATCTTGAATGTTTTCTCTATGTAGTAGGTAGGCTTACTGGATGGAGAGTGTTATAAACAGTTTGTATCTCATTTATTAACCTTTCATTAAGTGGATTTGGAAAAAGAGAATTAAGTATTGTAGAAATGCTTGCTAAAAGAGAATCTAAAGTGTATTTTAATGAGTTAACATTGTTCCTTCAGATCATCTCAAATTTGCTTTAAAAGTAAAAGCATCACTTTGAACTGAAAGAAAAAACTGAATTGTACTTGAGTTAAAAGAAATCACAGTTCATAAGAGAATTAACATTTTTGCATCAGAGATGTTGGGCTAGAGAAAATTATAGCTGAAAATATGTAGCCTAGAGGAAGAAAGGCATTATACCTGCATAATGTTTGTTGAGAGCCAGAAGGGCATAAACTCGTACCCTTTTAGATAGAGAAGTTATTATAAGGTGAATCTCATTTGGGAAACAAATCTTTTCTTACAAAGTTAAAAGGGTATTAACATGACATATTAATCACATCCTTTTTGCTCTGAAGCCAGTGACGTTAAATTTCTTTGCTTGCTTTAGATAGCCTTTGCATTTGCGTACCTTTTGCACCTCAGTGAAACTTAACATTCCTACCGAACCATTGCAGCAATGTTTATATCTCCTTGTCAAACTTGAAAAGCTGGAGCAAGGTTAAAATGCTCCTCCCCTGATCATATTGAAAGTACATTACATGCTTACAGGCATCAATAATGTCTTCGGCTGAATTGAAGGAAACGAGTTGTTCAGTTTACACTGTTTGTTGATATATCACCTTCTGCCTCTAAAACTGATAGGAGTTCATGATACAAGTGGGGATGAGGGACTCAAATTTGTTTAAGGCATCATGCATCAATAATGTCATCAGCTGAATCCCTAGAAAAGAGGTTGTTCTGCATCCAGAGTTTGTTGACATAGCACCTTGTGCCTCTAAAACTGACAAGCGTTCTTGATATGGGTGGGAACGAAGGATGCTAATTGTTTGTACGGTCTATTGACTTATTGCCTTCCGGCTCTAACCTGACAGGGTGCATGCCATGCTTGGATGAACGCTGAGAAGGGAAGTGTACTATTAACTTAACACCTTCTTTCATAATACGCCATCATACAGGTATTATATAGTCTGATGAAAGCCAGAAAGGCATCAATTCATGTCCTTAAACATAGAATTAACACTGTTTTGGCTTTCAACAGACAATATCTTCTGCTGAACGCTAGAGTGGCGGTTAACTTTATTTTTTTTCCAGAGTTTTTATCTATACTTCCACAGTGTTAATGCCCTTTTGGCTCTCAGCAGTTGATATTGTTCCTGTTCTCATCTCACCCGTGGGGTATTTATATCCAACACAAAATGCTTTATTTTTTCATATTTTTGAACATATTAAACATAGATTCTGAATAATTATGTACACTTTATTTTCTGCTGTACTTAAGTTGTGATGTAGTAGGTGTGTAATCTTATGAAGATATGAAAGAAGTGTGTACAGAAGGAGGGTATCATCTGTCTTTGTTTGTCCCTCTGTCTGTCTCTCTGTATCTCTTTCTTCTCTCTTTCTCTTCACCCCTCTACCCATCTTCCCATCCCCCCCATCTCTTTATTTTTCTCTGAGTTATTCCTTCTCTCTTCCTGTCTCTTTCCCCTCATGCTCACCTTTCCCCCTTCTCTCTCTCCTTCCCATGCTCACATTTTTTTTAACCCATTGCCAACAGGAACCGGGAAGGGGAGGGGGGGGGGGGGGGTCCCTGTAGTACATGTAAGCCTATGGGGATGAGACAGTTCAGTAGTCAACAGCTTAAAGATCAAACAGGCCCAAGAGCTAAGCTTTTAGCAGATTACCTTACAATATTGTAATGGTAATAATGATAATAGTAGTAATAATAATAATATGTCTTGTTTACCCAGGGTAGCCTCATCAGTATTATATACCGTTCTCCCTGAGGGCCCTGCAATCTTATTATTACTCAAGCTTTAGCCGAGCGACCATGATGAGGCGTTTAAGCATTCAAGGAATTTCTTCCTACTGGGTACCCATTTACTTTACCTGGGTGGAGTGTGGCAAATGTAGATTAATGTCTTGCTAAAGGACATTAGTGCCGTGGCAGGG
The DNA here is from genome assembly GCA_025618425.1 of Heliocidaris tuberculata. Lineage (NCBI taxonomy): Eukaryota > Metazoa > Echinodermata > Echinoidea > Camarodonta > Echinometridae > Heliocidaris > Heliocidaris tuberculata. Next base: position 21,286,826 of record CM046838.1, read on the forward strand.
AATCGAACCCGAAACCTTGTGATCTGCAGTCCGGTGACTTATCCACTAGACCACAACACCTCTATCATTGGAAATTTTCTGATATATGTGTTGTCATCATCTGATATAAATGTTCTGTATTTGTTTTGTATTTTAAACATATTATTTGACTTGTACTTGCACCTTACAAGATATTGATTTATATCTATCCTGTATACTGAACATGGCAACATATCAAAGTCAAATCAACAAAAGCTGAATGATTGATTAGAATTGCATTATTGATAACTGCACTCAAGGAAACCCATGTTCAAACACATTAATATGTCTGCTGTAGCTGAATGAATCCATTTTCTCCAGTGAGAAGTGAATGATTGGTAAATATCCAGAAATCATGTCGAAAAATCTAGTGGTACATGTAATTATTTTCTCTCAGAAATACATCATGATTAAAAACTTGCCCATGACTGATTTAAAATGAATGATGGGCAAATATATAGAAGTCATGCTAAAAGATTCAGTCTTTAATTATTTTCTCTCAGAAATTCCCCATGAGTACACAACTTAAAGGTAGAAGATAGTTTTGGGAAGCTCTCAAAAACTTTTCGTGAGATTTCTTTGATTTTACTTAATGAATAGCAGGGTACTAACATAACTAAGATGCTGTGAAGTTTTTTCCTCCTCAAGTGAAATATTTATTGAATGAGAGGTGAAAAGTAATAAAAATCCCTGGCCCAAAAAAGAGGGGATGTAAATTCAAACAACGACCACACACATTACGCACATGGGGATTGTTGTGTGTTATAGAATACGCTACACATAGTGCGAAGCGCTGGGTTTATTGTGCGGGGAACCTTCGGGTGGATATGGTCTTAGCGTGAGGCAGTGAAAAGCCGTTACCAAGCGTTTCTTACAGATATTTACACTAAAATTTGTTCGAAATTGTGAATGGAATGTTAAATAATCTCGTACATGTATCTTATGATAAAAGGAGAATAGTATGTGACTTGGTTAGATAAGTTTCTTGCCAGTATGTTTTTGCTACCGAGACTGTCTGTGAGCTTTAACTGTAAAAAAAGCACTGTAATTGATTTGAGATGACAGAAAAATACTCCGCTGCAGCTTGAGAATGTCATATTTTTAGCTCGGCCAATGTAGGTTGTCATTTGCTGTCCATAGAATTGACATGACATTTTCATGTAATTCTGAAATTCTCATCGATTTGCATTTGATTAGGGACCTGTCAGTCTTTATTTACAGACCCTCTTCAGCTTTGAGTAAGAATTCATAGGATGGTGCAAGTAAAAAAAAAAAAATCTTGAGAAAATAGAATCGAAATGTTTATTAAAGGATCTATTCAGATCGAGAAAATAACAATCAAAAGTTGTGAAAATTATTCTCAACCTGATGACATATTATTAGATGGACTCTATTTACTCCAGACTCAATTTCATTATAAGTGAAAACATGCTTTCCACTCATAGACTAGAATAGAGGTACTATCAAACCTGCTTTGATGACCACCATTACAGAAAGACCACCTGCTTATAAAGACCATATTTTCAGTGTTCTTTAGATACAGGTTTTACTGTACTAGGAAATATATGATTGGAACTTAGAAAGGGTCTCAATGCACAGAATTTGTATGTTTGTCCATTAATTATTTTCAGCATGGAGTTGAATGTTAATGACAATTTTATTTGAAGACAGATCTGAGAGACAGTGTAGTTGTATTGTGTGAAGCATGTCTACTTTTCTTCCCATCCTCTTACAATCTAAATATACATAATTATGAAAATGACAAGGGGTCAAGTGTGTAAGCACAATTTCAACATTATTATGACAATATAATTTCTTCCCTTTCTATCACTTGTATGTGTGTAGTTTCTTCCCAACTCATTTTTCTTTCTTTTACTGCATCTATTTTGATTGCTTCTTGTATTTTCTTATCTTCTTTTCACTCTTGCCCGTTTCTTCATTCTTGTTCTTTGAGATCCCTCTTTTTCTTTTGTGATATTCATTTCAATTTTTCTCAGGTTCCCTTGTCTCGTTCATAATAATACCTGCATTTATATGGCACCTTTCCAGTTAGTAACTGATCAAAGCGCTTTACAGTGTACTATTACCTCGGTCATTGGATCCAGTTACGATTCTGCACTGATAGTGCACATTCTCTACTCCACTAGGGAGCATTCCAGTCTGGCAGCCATTTCACAGGCGCACATATACTATTCCAGTCACAGTGACATTCGCATCCTACTGGGTACCCACTTAACAACTGGGTGGAGAGTGGCAAATTTAGATTAATGCCTTGCCAAAGGACATTAGTGCCGCGGCGGGACTCGAACTGCGAACCATGTGATCCACGGTCCAGTGACGTATCCACTAGACCACGACACCTCTACGTTCATAATCTTTTATTTTTTGTCCCCAAATTATATCCCCAAATTATGTCCCCAAAGTCTTCGAATCTGAATCATATTCTCTTTCTTCACCTTGTTGCAGTGAAAATATGTTACTATCAATATGAAGTGCAATACTGAAACTATCCACCTTTCAAACTGAAACAAGTTTATTATTCTCTGTTAATTTACAAGTTCCCACAATACACAACAACTGGTAAAAGCAAATGGATTGCCTATGTTTTCATGTTCGTCCCTTTCTTTGGAAACAAGTTTTTGCATAATTGTCATGAATGAGCTTCCAAGTGTTACATTTTGACTTGAACTGATTTGTTTTATTGATAAATTTAGTATGAAGTATCTTCCATGGATGTATCCTACGAGGTGAAGATACCTGTTTCTATTTTGGAAAGAAAAATTGAGACATTCTGACTCCAGACACACTGTTCCACACTTGATTCTTAACCCTTTCGGTACGATTTGATGTACAACATGCATTTTCCATAGACCCTAGCCTGAGTAATATCAGGCTTAGTATCCAATGTGTTAAGTGGGATTTGCCGCCCGCAGGCCGCCCACTGGGTGGTTAAGAAATTGACCTTCTAAAGTTATATGGTGTCTTTGAGAAATTTGAAAAAAAGCTTCAGTTGTCTAGTGATGCATCGTGGGTCAAGAGATCTATGTATCAATCAGTTAACCACTCAACAAGCAAAGCAAGCAGCAGAAACCCAAGAGTCACTTTACACACCAAATTCAATTTGCACTTCATCAATGGCTACCATTAAATGACATCAATACATAAGGGAGGTTATGGAGCTTAAGTAGCAGGGGGGCATGTTCCCACTGGGCAGTCATTGAGATGCAGAACTATTAATTAGACTTGTGATGTGCAGTAGATATTAGGGCTGTGAAGAATGTTGCCAGATATTGGTGTCCATGCATTATGACCAGAAAACTAGATGACACCAACTATATTGGTAATGAGAACATGCATTGTTTGTATGATCTGAAGAAAGAGGCATCTTAATTTTAAGATTTATATTATTTGATTTTCAGTAATGTACTTTCATATGCTCACTACTTTTGCCGAGTGATTAAATCAATACATTATATATTTATATTCTTACTCTAAAATAAACAACATACAAACATGCTTGTATATTATGTCATATTTACTTTATTGAATATTGTTTCTAACAAAATGTCTTTCTTTTCTCTCACTTTTTTATCTTGCATATTTGCTCTGGATGGGTACCATATTGACTACTTCCTTGCTTCAACTATCTATAGGTAAGTCTTATTTGGTTAGGTAGTTAACAGTGTTGATGTTAGCAAATAGCAAATAGACATATGTTTTAACTTTGTACTTTTTAGATTGATAGAAAAATACAAATTAAGAAGGCAGAGTGAAAGAGGGATTGCGGAAGAGTTATAAAAAAAAAAAAGAATCAGAAAGAGAGGGAGAGATATACATACAATACAAAGAAGATGCATGTATAGATGTAATATTAGAATAGTTAAGAGACAGTGGATAGAGGGAAAAAATAAGGGGGGATGGAGAGAGAGAGAGAGAGAGAGAGAAGGGCTCCACTTTTGCTTTCTACACTGGGAGTCCAGATAGAATTTACCAAGTCTGTCTGCATGGGGCATCCGTTTAAATTTCAGATTTTGGGGTTCCCAGGGTTTAAACCAAGTGGCCTGTGTGCGCCAGTCCACTGTTAGTGTTGAGCCCTGTCTGTTGGGATTGATTCGAATTGATCGCAATTTAAAATTAATCACAACTTAAAATTAATCACACCTCTTATCTCTTAACTACGCAGTTGAGATTAATTGTAAGTTATTGCTTTATTTAATTGCAGCTCTTTATGAGGCAGATCCCATGTAGAGAAAGAGAGAAAGAGAGTTGGACGGAGAGATAGCAAGAGATAACATAAGATTCACTTCTTATGCAGATGAATGTGAACTAGCAATGTGGAATAAAGTGATATGGAGAGCAGAAGAAGGGAGAGGAATACGAATAGAGATATGAAGAAATTGACATACAAGTATGAAGATGTGCCTAGAATAGGAATAAATTGATTTAGAATGAGAGAGAGAGAGAGAGAGAGAGAGAGAGAGAGATATATAGAAGGAGATATAGCAAACAAGATTTGACAACTTCGCATCTCAATAATAATACATATGATTTATAATGCACCAAATCCACTCTGTAGAGTGCTCTAGGCACGGTGTAGGATAAAGAAGTAAGGGAATAAATGAGTAGAAATACAAGAGAAGAATGTAATAATCAGTGGGAAGCATTAAACATGTAAGTTTTTAGACTGCTTTTGAATGAATCTGGAGAATTGCAACTTCTAATGACTATTGGTAGATTATTCCACAGATCAGCATGGGCAAAAGCTCGTCCCCCCCCCCCCCCTCCCCAATGTTTTTGCAGATTTTGGAACAACAAGAGAACCAGAGTTGGAAGAACGTAAAGATCTGACAGGAGTGTATTTGCGAACTAGACTTACATATTAATGAGGAGCAGGAGTGTGGGAAAAAGTGTCATGGAGTGCAGAAGAGATGAGAGAGGAATACAAATCCAATAGAGATATTATGAAGATATTGACGCAGTATGAAGATATGCCCATAGTAGGAATATATTGATTTAGAATGAGAGAGAGAGAGAGAGAGAGAGAGAGAGAGAGAGAGAGAGATGGAAGGAGAGACTGCAAACAAGATTTTGACAACTTCACATCTTATGAAGACATGTGTGAACCAGTAGTATGGAATAAAGTGGTATGGGAAGCAGAAGAAGAGATAGAGAAAGAGAGAAACAATATTGATTTGTAGAAATTCACACACAAGCATGAAGATATCTGCCCATAGTAGGAATATATTGATTTAGAGAGAGAGAGAAAGGGAGAGAGAGAGAGAGAGAGAGAGTGAGTGAGTGAGTGGGGGGGGGGGGGGGGTTACTGTGTCCACCACAATAGGGTATCATATTTGTATACCTTTGTGTTCTGACATGCCAATTCTGTCTCTTCTGTGTACAATCCATTGAGTTCTAGACTTCTAGGCCCGTATTCTGAACTCTAGTTTAAGTTAAGCCGCCGTCTAAGTTAAACTGGACTTAAACTACCCCTGGCTGCAGTCTGTACAAAGTTGAACCACACTTAGAGTCAAGACTGAGTAAAGTCTGGTTTAAAATTCAGGTTTAGACTGGGTTTAAACCACACTTATAGACCCCTGTTTAAGTTAAACAGGAATTCAGAATAGGGGCCCAAATGTTCATTTTTCTCTTATCTGTAATTCTTGACATACATGTATACATTGCTAATTCTTTGGCTTACCGCCTCTCTCTATTCTAAGAGCCTTTTCCCCTCTTTCTTCCAAGGCTTTGAAGATGTTGAATATTTATTTTCCTGAACTCTTTTTTTTTAGTTACATTTCTGCTACTATGATCTCCTTTTCTATTTCTCTGATATTGAGCTAGTCTGTCACACTGCCTTTAGGCATTATGTATTAATCATATATATGTAATGTTACAAATTTATGTGTACTAAATACCCCGCAGGCGAGGAATTGGAGGGGGGTAACATCAGCTCATTAGGCTGTCTTCATTTTTATCTCCATGTATGCTGCATGATGTTTACCAGCTATTAAGGAACATTAACCAAGATTAAGAGACTGGAAAAAAAGATAACATCTCTTTTCTGCTTGGCCTAGTTCATAAGATAATCCGTCTCAGCGATTTCGTCATTTCGCCCTTGGTGTCTGACAATCCCCTTCTTAAATCTAGAACATGACTCTAATCAAGCAAGAGATAGACGTCAAATGTGCCAGACATTTTTTGTTCATGACGTGATATGATGAGAACAAAATAGTGCAAAGTAATTTCCTTCTTTTTTGTTTTCTAATGAAGTGCATCTTCGTGGCTGATGTAGAATATGGGGGAAAAGAGGAATGGTTTCTTGAGTTCCTTCAAATTGAAAGCATGTGATAATATTAATCAAATTTTTTTTTTGTTTTGTAGAGTTGTGCACTGCATAGTGGAATGGGATTAATGAGACAAATATATAATGCTAATGATGCTAGATTGAACTACTTCAAAAGGAAAGTACATCAGGCCACATGATTTGTGAAATAGCTAAGGATAAATTTGTTGTTGATACACCCATATACTGACAATGAATGAATAAACCTTATGAAATGCCTGATATTTTTTATTGAAATCATGCAATAAGTGGAGAATTTGTTTGTATTGTGGGCCACCTCCCATTTTTATTCGCTTGATTGTAATAAATTGAATTGCAGGAAAACAACCAATACCTCATCCATTAGTCTATGTCGATGTGTTTTTTTGGGGGGGGGGGGGAGGTGTTTTTTTGTGACATATTTGTGTACAAATATGTGTATTCCTGTCTTAAATGTTCCTTTAAATATAAGAGATAAAATGGATCAGATGAAATTGTAAATATGTTTAGGAAGTAATGATTTCTTAGCTTTAGTAATCTATTGCAGAAGCTCTGCTACTTGGGAAATATAATAAGTTGGAATGTGGAATATTCTATTCTTCAAATCAAGTACAGAGAGTAATGTGGAAAGCCTCATATCCTATCCTCTGTTTAACATTCGATACATCGTGCACCGTATCTAGGCTAATTATGAAATGTGGTGCCGGGAATCCTGAAAAAACAGATGCGAAAAATGAAACCGGGTCATCTAAATAAGTGGAGTATTTTTCTTTGTACGATTGCATATAGCATCCATTTCCCCTGATCAATACCAGTATTGAAAGTGTCTTGTGGGGTTAGATTCCTGAGCTGGAAACTATTGATATGTTATTTTGAATACCGATATCTAGAGTAGTTATACTCTGCTTCAAAGTTTGTAAGTGTAATGGGTAAGAAGTAGAGCAGAGGTTCTCGAGACATGTATATATACATATATTTCTCTCGTGCTATCTCTTTCTGTCATTTTGTCTCTCTCTCCCCCTCCCTCCCTCCCTCCCTTCCCCTCTCTCTGTGCCCGTTTTTGTCCATTTCAGACTATTTTCCACATTTTTGTCTGCGCTGTCTGTCTCACTCTCTCTGTCTCTATCCCTGTCTCTCCTTCAGTATCCTTCTCTCTCCAGCTGTCCCTGCATCAGTCACTGTCTAGTCTCTCTCTATGTACCCCTGTATTTTGAATATGTCTCTGTCACTTCACTCTACTCCAGCCTGCAAGAGTGAAACCCTGTGAATCTATTTGTGTCCATGTCACCTCTAAAGAATAAAAATTCAGCCTGTACGATATTAATAGTTTTTCATTCTTACATTCCCCCCAGTTCCCAGTTTCCCTGAATTCCATTATTACCAAAAGTTCCCACCCTTGTGTCATTTAGACACCGTAATTATCGTTGTGCGGCTGGCAGAAGGACATTGCATTGCGCCATTCTGCTAAACGCGGCTGCACACTTTTGCGCGAAGCAGAATTTCATTAGCATTAAAATACACATAACTTCAAATATATGTGCTTATTTGATACAAAACTATTAAAACTTGGTAGTTACAATCGATTTTCACTCTTGCATTAGTTGATAAAGAAAGAAATCCCTGTCATGTTATAAAAATGTATCATGTATAGAGCAATCAAAACTTTAGAAGTGCGGAACCTGAAATTTGTTTTATGGCATGCTCACAAGCTAGCGCCCTTCTGCTAGCCACTCTCTGTCCCTCCACCACCTCCATCGGCCTTTTTAGAAGTGCATGTTGACATCCTGATTTACGTCAAAACCTATCCCCCATTGTCCTCCATCCCCCCTCTCAGGTGGGCCCTCACCCCTTTTAGTGATCCAGTTCTTTGCATGGCTTTCATTGAAGCCCAATCACAGGTTTTCTAGAACAGACAATCATGACGACCACTCTGATAACCACTTCGAAAAAAAATCACCGGACTATGGAAGGACGTCAGTGACTTCTGACCTGAAAGCACTCAAGGATCTCTTTGGAAAGATCTAATCTGTCCATTTGTGTCGGCGAGCTTTCACCGCCAAAAAACTTGAGGAAACTTCCCAGGAACGCGTGTCAGAAAACGTCTGTCACGTCAATTATGGAACTAAATATAGAGGGCGGAAGTTAGAAATTGAAGGGATGGAAACCTGGGAGGTGGGATTGGAGTGAGTGAGAGAGAGAGAGAGAGAGAGAGAAAGAGAGAGAGGAAAAGGGAAAAATATATAAGCAGAGAAAGATTGATATGCGTGTGGATTACTGAGCTTTGAAACAGGAAATAATGTTAGATGAGAAGTCATTTGCAGAGTTGACACGCTTTCAGGAGAAACAGCAAAATATTAGCGATAGGAATTGAAATGACTCTGTTAATGCCATTTCAAACACTATCTCCCATCCAGGAAACATGGATGTAAGACAGAATTCTTTGTTTTGCTGTATATAGTATTCTACATGTATATGTACAATATAAATTTCTAGTTCTGTAGATGTATTGGGTTTTTTTTTTTTAAATGATGATCAAATTTCGGATTAGGAGAAGGCAAGCCTGGAGAAAAATACAAATTGAGGTACATTTTTTTTTTAAGGAAGAGAAGGTATAAATAAATACATATGTGGTAGATAAGTTGTAGATATTGCATAAAAATATATTTGAAGGGTTTTTAGAACTTGAGATAATAGCAAAGAACACACAGATGTCTAAAAAATATCCTTGAAAAATTTAGAATCAAAGGTAGAACAGCTTCTAAACAAGCAAAATGGCACTCTTTGAAATCACAGACACGAGGCTTTGTCAGTACATGTGGAAGAATATAAAAAGAAGTAGTCTTACCAATGAAGAGATAAAGTGATGGTCCCCAGACAAATAGATAGATCTAAATTGTAAAGGACATCCAGGCAAATAAGAATAGTTCTCCGTAATAGCTAGCAATCAGACACAGCACTTACCTGTAAAATGCCAGGTTCATGTGCTCAATTGCCAGCTCCTTCAGCGGATTATGTCCCCATAACAGTACCCCTGGTATTTCCTCAACATTTCAGCACCTAATCGTGCAGGATTTCTTCTTTGATAGGTCTAGATATCCCTGCATTTCTCCACAACGTTTGTAAGTTTCTTATTCATGTGGATTTAGGCTTGTTAATGTGTTTTTTCGTTAGTTGAGCGATTCAGGGCAAAGTGAGAATAGGATTAATGTCCCTCTGGAGATGGAGGTAAAACAGCGTGGAAGCAGGTGGAAGGAATAAGCATCCATCGGGAGACACAAAGCCAACTTAAGTTTGATATATTATTTTACATCCAAGAAAATTGGAAAGATGTTATTTTTGCAGTGGATTAGGGCATTGGGATCCTTGGAATAAAGGGCAGCTCTGAAACAAGCATTTGCAAATTAGTCCATTTATTTTACCTTATTTCCGCTTTTTTTCCCCCTTCTCCGTGTCTCTCTCTTCCTCTTTTTTCTCTCACTCACTATTTCTCTCTGTGTATCCCCATCTCAGTCTCTCTTTTAAAGTTCTGTTTTGCTCTACTTTCTTGTCTGTATCTTTTTTGTCTTATTTTTCAGTAATCATTCTTTAATGTTAATTCTTTCTTCATCCTCCCTCCCTCCCTCCCTCCCTCCTCCTCCTCCCCCCCCCCCCTCCTCCTCCCTCCTCCTCCTCCCCCTCCTCCTCCTTCTCCTCCCCCTCCTCTTCCTCCTCCTCTTCCTCCTTTCCTCCTCCTTTCTGAATCTTAATATTTCCTTCCTCCTTACTCTCACATGTACACATTATCTAATTATATTTTCAATACATTAGAAAAGAGCCAAATTTAGCATTTTACATCCTTCTCTGTTGAGCAGGCATGAGAAAGGCATAAACTGTGTTAAAGTATACAAGTCCTAGAATGACTGTTTTTACATACCGTCTGCTCAGAGTCAGAAAGGCATTAACTCATAAACACATGTACTTTTTACATAAATATAGACTAATGCCTTTCTGACCCTAGACAGACTTATATCTACATGTACTTCTCTGGAATAGTTCTTTATGCTGAAATAATTGCCCTTGGGATATATTGTAGAAGAAAACAATTCCGTAAATTATTTGTTCTTTACAAGAATGGATACGTTATTGATTTGTATACAGAAACAAGTACCTCTATGCAGAAGTTTATTCAAGAGGAGATATTCTATGCATAATTAATAAGCAAAGGATTACAGGTCAAAATTCTAGCATTGAAAGTTCATTTTTTACAAATATTGAAAAATTGATATCAAAGAAGAGCTGAAAAAACAGATTTATACAAAGAGGAACTGAAAGTGTGAGTAGGCATTTCTTTAACTCTTTCAGTGCCGATGTCACATATATGTGACAGATAGAATTGTCATTTTCATTCACCAATTGCTCGACCACAGGAAAGGTATATGGTGGTCAATATATATCAAAATTTTGAGCATAAATCAAGCATTCTAAATATATGATTATAATTATATGCTACCACATACATTTTCAGAGAAAACTGTAGATTTTTAAAAAGATGTTACTTTATTTCAACATTAAACAATAGTAAACAAATGGGAAACCAAAAAATAATGGACAAAAAAGAAACTCAAATGTAATTTTCAAGAATTCTTATGCATAAAGTTGAAAAAAGTAATAATGTTTGGTATCATAGGAAATTTCCAGACAGTTTCAACCACATAGTAAAGAGAGAGCATGGATTGTTCGGTAATTTTTCCTCAGAGTGCCAGTAACTGGTGCATGTTTGCTAAGCAGTGTTTGCACATTGTGTACTTGAAAGGAAATTGCACTTCTATAATCATCTTTTTATGGTACTTGAGCTCCTTATTTGAAATCTTTCTCCTTGATATGTTGGAACCCTGGCCGGAAATTGCATATTGAGGAGGTAATTTAGAGTGTTCAAGCCGTATTTTTATGTATTACTTGCAATTTGACTTCCAATACAAAATGGATGTTTGTGAAGTATGTTTTAATACTTTTTGCTTTGTTCAATCATCCATTGTCCTTAATGGTGTTTTTTATATCAAATGTTTCTTGATTGGTCAAGAAGGGGACAGTCTTCTTTAACAGATTTCTTTTATTTCACTCAAAAGTTTCTTCATCCCACAGAATGTTACTTTTAAGAAATAAGGGTTTTAAAGTTAGCAGTCTAATGAACCACTCTAACTTGTGAGGTATTGTGCAAAGGTGACAAAAGGAGGATTAGAACTCAATAGAAATTTCTATGAAGGGATTATCAGATTGTCGTAATACTTGAGCACATCCTGCTCATCATTGCGGACAAGTTTCAATACAAGAATGGGAGATCAAAATGAGACAAGTATTCAAGGCTGTAAAAACTAAAATTAATACTACAAAATCCAGAGAAGACAAACATAGGTCTACTAAAAACTGTCAAAAATACCACTTTTAGATTGTTTGGTCAACTTTGGTGCCTCCCAATTTTTAAATAACCTAGAAAAAAGTAAACTCTTTCAGGAAATACCCAAAACTAAAATTGGACTATGCTGACCAAAGACGCCTTAATTCAGCTCTAGATGAAAATCACAAATAGCGACTTTTTTGTGGTTTTGTGGTGCCTGGGCCCTCTTGCATAAAAAGTTGTATTTAAACCTTTTTAAACTGAAAAATTAAACGCAAGTCAAAAATATACGCGATTGGTTGAAAATCAAGTTGCGTTTAATTTAAGTTTTTTTCCATTCTACTGCCTCATAGGAGAAAAGATAAAGAAGGCTTTAAATAAGATTGCAACATTATTACCCTGCTATCTGTAATTCAGCCTTGGCAAATCATTGAACATTACTGATGACAATAATCTGCTTCATCTTATTCCTCATTCCGAATCATTGAACGGTCGAATGAAATGCATTCCCAAAATATGGCTGCAAGGTCTCTAATCAAAGTGGACTAGATGCGCAACATGACAGGATTAGGGAATTGATGTGGCGTTAATTCTATTTAGACTATTCCGATAATTTGGCTCGGGGGTTGTTGGATAATGCTGTCCCATCCTTCTTTGGATATTTTGCCTTGTCTGGCTTGCCGCTATGCATCATCGACTTGAAGAATACGCTCCTTGAGGCGAGAGAGAAACGTGTTCTGAAGCGAGAGAAGACTTCATGGAAGATAAATGAATTGTACAAGAAGAGGTCATGTTTGAGATAATCCCATATTTCGTCAGTAGATCATGTGCTGTATAATTGCATTTATTTCCACTGGCACTTCCTCATATTATTTGCATGGTCTGCTTCCTACTTTCTGACAAGTTTTCTGAAAAGCTCTCCTAGGCATTTAACCCTGTGCCTACTGGAACCGGGTGGGCTCTTTATTAAGCCTATGGGATTGAGAGAATTCAGGAGTCAACTGGTTTAAAAAGTTGTAAAGGGCACAATTCTAATGCTCTTGAATTTGATGTATGTTCCATTTTAGTAAGTATGGATCATTTGCTGTTGAGTTATAGGCTGTTACACAATTGTGTGCTTGAGACATTTACCGTTAATCCAGCCATAGTTTAAAACGCCCTTAAAAGTGATTTTGAGCAAGTAATTTGTGGTTTGTTTCTGATGAATAAGTGGATTATTTCTTGCATACCCATATACTGTTTTACACAAATACAAAACATATTCACAATTACATGATGAATTGTGGGAACTGAATGAATTAGGATTACTATATATTCCATTCTCAATGTAAAAGCTATATACTAAAAGGTTGGTATCTAATGTTATGGTGAATCAAAAAATCTTGGGTTGTCAAGTGCCCTGTAAAGTGCCCTGTACTTTTTGGAAAAAAAAAATCACCTGGTCTTACGAAAACACACTACACTCTCAGGGGGGCAAACACTTTGGAGTGGATGCTGAAGATGGAAATGGTCAGTTCTTCCATCCAAATGACCGGTCCATGCAGAAAGCTCAAGTTATTGATGAAAGTAACCAGGCAGGAGGGGTTGCTAAGCAGCGAGGAAGAAAGGAAAAGGAGGTGTTCAATCTCCCTTGAGAGTTTGGAAGGGCACAGGTGAGAGAGATACTTGTGGAGGAGGAAATAGACAAGAGTTTGATGGAGGGCCGGTCATTCATTTGCTTTTACTGTATTTTCATGCATTTTGTATGCAGGAGGCTCTCATATACTGTATATTATAATTACTCTATGATAACTGGCACTTCATTATATCAACCATCTAGGAGTATTTATAATAGAAGTGATGGGTCCATTTTCCATTTTCCAAAAAGTATGTTTTGATATGGTTTGTACTGCAATTTTTTCCCCATATCTAAATATGTTTATACCACCCCTTCTTCTAATGCTATTATGAAAGAGATTCAGGTATACTTTAAAATCAAAAGCTTATCATTACTTTGTCTGTTTGGAGCCAGAAGGGCATTAACCTGTACACTTGAACACAAAGTTAACGCCCTTCTCGCTCCAGACAGATGATATCATGCATGTAACGAAGCCCATTTTCTCTTTCCACTTGGAAAGAGGTTGTTGATTTTCTTGCTCACCCATTTCCTTCTACGCCTTGGGCTGTACAATTCAGAAATTGTTTCTTTATCCCTTGTCTTAGGAGACAATTTCCTCTCCACGAATATTACAAATCAGAAAAATATCGACACTAAGTTCATTACTGTAGAAGACAAAGCTCATGTCCGCAGCCAGCAATACACAGGAGCTAACATTTTCACTCGAGGGGGGGGGGGGGGGGGGGAACAACCAAATTTGATACTTGCCGGACGATCGCCTCGGGCTGTTGGCAGATCATTAGATGAAGGATCACGGTGGGGATTGTGTTTCGCGGATTTCGCCACTGTCGCGACAATTATGTACAGAACCTTGCTGGGGAATGTGTGATTTGTGTAGTCACGTGGAGCTGTGTACATAGGGGTATACTTGTAGTGGCGCTCGGACTGGAGGGTTAGGTATAGAGTTATTTTTTGTGAGAGAGGATGAGAAAGTTGAGAGGGAAAGAGGAGAGGATCAGGAAAGCGGATAAAGAGAAAGAAGAGGATGAGGAAAGATGATAAAGATAAGGGAGAAAAGGATGCGAAAGATGATACAGAGAGAGAGAGAGAGAGAGAGAGAGAGAGAGAGAGAAAATAGGATGAGAAACGATGATAGAGAGAATATTATGAGCAAAGATAGAAGACGATTAGGAAAGAAGAGAAAGAAAAAGTAATTGAGAAAAGAATGAAGATGTATAATGCTCTTGATGGGGCTGATATTTCTGTTCAACTTTGTAGGATACATGTATGAAAGAAATTTGATGAAATGGAAGGAATTATTGAGAAGAATTTATGTTAGTACCATTTATGAATAAGGAAGGAAAAAGGGAATTGGTTAGGAGATAATGAAAATTAGGAGAAAAAGACTGAGATATTTCATATCAAGTCTGATTGGATTTTCAAAGAGGGTGAAAGTGCCTAACTGAATATGTATATTAGTTCCACATCTAACATAGATAAGTGATCTAATGAACATTCATATTGTATTTGCTATCTTCTGTTGTTTTTTTCAGTCTTTCACATTAGTGTCATGAATCCTGTTCCCTTGAATCTTTTCAGACCTGCACAAATTATGTGCACCATCTTCACTGTTCGAATTGCCTTTTCCAGGGTTTAAAGGAACAAGCCAAGTTTCAGATATTACATTTGGCAGTGTTTATTTTTATGTATATTTATGCTCATAACAGATCAAAATTTTGATCAGGTTTTAATTTATGATACAAAGATTGTACAGTGGATACATAAAAGATAAAAAAATATTTCCCATTCATATTAGATTAGGCAGTAAACGGTGCCTTTCAGTACTCGTAGTCAATACTGAACTTTTCTACTTATTTGTCAAAATTTGAAATGTACATGTATCAATAGTTGAGTGGATGTGACATGCAGTATACAGCCATGCATCAAATTAGCAAGGCTCTGTGACATATATCACCTTTTTTCTCATTTCTTTATATTTACCTTCGTTATAAAAGTATGTCTCTTAAATAGTAAGCTGAACTGTTCTGTAAACTATGTGGGATTATTCACTTCAAGAAAATGACTTAAGTGACTTCTACTTCTTTTTATGTTTTAAACAAGAAGAGATACACGTACAGGAAATTGTAGATTTGTTTTTTATTTTTTTCTTCAAAATCAGCAATTAAATTGGTATGATAATTCATATAATAATTCAAGTTTAATAAACCAATTTTGTCACTTGAGTACAAAATTCCTGATATTATAGATACCTTTAATTGTGACTGTTGGATTATGATTTTAACTGAATACTTTGTTTTAATAAGAATTTTCGAGAAGAGATGGTCAGTGTAATATACACTTGAGGTTGTTTCATGCAAGCAAAGATACTATCTTACAATATTAACCAAATCGATACTGTGTCCTCAAAATAATTGTATGGGTTGGCTTTAGGATAGGTTTAGGTTTGGGGCGAGGGTTTTGGTTTTGGTTCTGGCTAGGGATATTTTTGATTCAGGCTTGAAGTTAGGTAGCTTAGCACAATGGATTGGCACGAAAAGATGCGTCCGGAACCCAAACGGCAAGATTGTTGGTGATAGTGATGAATTAAAAATTGTAATTTGACATATGTAATGAGAGTTTTGGTAATGTTAAGCTTGATTAAGGTGGTAGAGGTATTTTTACCCGTTCTATGGCTTAATTATGTGTTTCTACCTTAATGCAGTAAAATTGTGAATTTCAACAATGCTTTCTGGACGTGTCTTTTCGAGCCACTCTTTCGCTGTGTTATAGAAACCATTTCCTCATCAAATATCCATGTCATATTCATACAGGCTGGTGTGATAAGCATCAAAGGTCTATTCTCAATATCGTTAGGGAGGGAACGGTGTTCACTCAATTCGAGATTGGTGGTCACGATTAATGTGCTAATGAGCGCTCCATGGATGCTAATTTGAGTGTGGCGATTATTGGTTTCAAATTCCTTTGGCTCTATTTCCAGCTTAACGCTTAGTGATGTATAGCAGGTACAAACATTATGTAGAGGAATTTGTATTGGACGCTTGCATATAATTTTTTATACATCACTTTTTCAGTGATGTATTTGTAAGGTTTTTTTTTTTTGGGGGGGGGGTGGTGATAGCATCATTTATAGTTTGTTTCTGTGTTCAGAAAACACACAATGACAAACAAAACAAAACAAAACAAAACAAAAAAAATCATGGTACCACTAGAAAAGATCCGTTATTTACATTGCACTATTTCAAGAATAGATCAACATGCAGTTGATGGATGTAGAAATCATCCTTTTAATGTCAAGAAAATTTTGAAGTCGGAAAACAAACTTTAAAGTGTGATAAATTTCCCATGTTTTTTCAAGGCTTTCCATTAACTCATTGCCTATGGGAACTTGGAATGGGAGAATCCAGTAGTCAAGAGGTTAAGTTTGCTGATAGTTTTTGTGATGAATCGTTTCTGTGATGAATCGCAGTTATACATGTAGCTATGCAAGCTGTGACTGAACTCACTTTTATTTAGGGATCGCGATTTACATCTCTAACATGAAATTTTTTGTAGATTTCCTTACAACTGCCCAAGGCTGGTGCACTGCATGTCAACCCATGAATTTAGATTTCAAAGTATTTTCTAGTCATGATTTAATTACAAAGTCAAGCCTCCAGCTAGTTACAGATCTGCAATATTTTGATTTCATCTGTAGTTCCATAGAGGTGGAGGATGAAAAAAAAATGAAAATGAATAAACAGACATGCTTAGAAAACTGTGCTAAGCTAGGAGGATGTGGGGTGGGGGTGGGAGCAAAACGAACAGGGGCCTAAGGTATGTAGTTAAACGTTGGAGGATGGATGAAAACACAGGCAGCCAAGGACATGTATGTAGAGTATGACACACAGAAAGAGAATCAGATACAAGATATATACTTGTACAACCTACGCTGAGAGTTAAAAAGAGCATGAACTAATAGCTCTTTACATATATAGATAACACCCTTCTGGCTTAGCTCACAATGATGTTTGTTGAGAACCAGAAGGGCAGTGAAACTCTGTAAAAGTGTATGGATTAATGCCCTTCTGGCTCTTAGCAGATGATATGTAAAGTCATGATCGACCTCTGTTAACTCTAGCTTTCTCCCTTTCACCATTGAATTTCAAATCAGTAATGGATCATTTTAAAGTGTACTTAAGAACACTTGCCTCTCCTCAAATTGTACTTTCTTACAAGGATGAGAAATATCAGATATTCCCTATTGTAGGTCCGTTTTTGCCAACTTTAATGTATTCCTGCATAGTTGGTACTGTGATCTGTTCAATATATTGAGAATATTGTCTCTCTGTCGTCTGCCAGAAGGGTATTTACTCTGTACCAATGATGGGAGTTAACACCCCTTTTGGCTCCTAAAGGACAATACGATCTGTTGAGAGCCAGAGGGGTGTTTACTCAAATTCTTAGCAATACTTTTAGAACTTATTCCCTTCTTGCTCTCAGGGGACATGTATACATTCTAAGAGGGACCCATTGTCTGTAATGGTGCCTTTTCTAGTGAATGAGTGCAGGTGTTAGCTAACATGTAAAATCACATTTATTTCTAGAATGAGAGTCGTCATGTTTCTACAGGAGACACGGAGGTCTGGAAAGTGGGCGTTGCGTTCATGATGCGTGCATTATGCATTGTGTCATGTGACCTTAAAACGGGAACAAAAACGTTTTTGTACACATGCAGCTCTGAGACAGCGAGCATACCAGGAAAAATCAACCTCTGGAGACGGATGCGATATAATCAGATATAATCCAATTATGGTGCGTTTCTATACAGAAGAGCTAATCTGTTGATAGACCCTGGAGAGAAACAAAGTTTTGAAATCCGGTAGAAACATGTCAAATAATGGAGAGAAATTTTGACTGAAACCTAGAGTAGACCCAACTCTTCATCAATACTCGCAGAACAATTACATATTACCCGTCTGGTTTTGCATTTATGAGGATGGATGATCATTGAATTAGTCTAAGTGCAGTTAAACATCTAGGTCACCATTTAGCCATGTGCATGTGCAAACATAACAGAAATCACCATGTAATATTAGTTGTTATTGATGCAGTTTGCTGTATTGAAAGAACTTTTTGTAGGAAAATGAGACTTCAAATTCTTCCAAATTAGTAACATGTCGCTCGTTCAATTTTGTTTGAATAGGTCTATTTGTGGCAATTTAGGTGGGAAAACTGTAAGTTTGTAAGTTCTAAAGTTTGAAGTTTGAAAAGGGAAAAAGTAATATTTTCAAATTCTTCTCAGTGGTTATGTAGTCAAATAGATTTCGTTGGGGGTATATCATTTAAGAAAAGAACAGTCAACAGTGTTGCCAATTTTCAAAAAGGAAAGGTTTATGCATACTTCACACTCTCTGCATCAAGGCAGTTCACCTGCTCGAATCTGTGGCTCCCTCAATGCCATTGGGTTTGCTCTTTCTACATTGACATTGGTTTAGATCGTACAAGATTACACCAGGTCATAACTCGGGTATGTGGAAGCACAGTTTGAAATGAGTATTTGCAGAAAGATCATTGTCGTTTTGTCTGCCTTCGGGGTTGAAGTATGGAGCATGTTGAGACGTCGATTGGATAGAGAGAGGGGAAGATAGAGAGCATGAGAGGGAGAGAGAGAGATAGAGAAGGGAGGGAGTGAAGGGGAGGGAGTGAGAAAGACAGGAGAGACAGAGAAAAAAAGAGATAGTACAAGAGAATAGAGAAAGAAAAAGTAGTTCAAGTTCAAGTTCATTGTAGAGAAGGAGAGGTAGAGAGAAGCAGAAGAGTGGGAGAGAGACAGGAAATGAAAAATGGACAGGGATGGAGAGAAAGTGAAAAAGAGAAAGGGAGTGAAAAAAAGAGAAAGAGAGAGAAAGAGACAGGGAAAGAGAGTGAAAGCTAGAGAGCATAAGCACGGATTTGGTTTAGATGAGTTAAGCTCAAGGCTGCAATCTTGAGTTTCCCCAAGCTAGATTTAAGCCATATGAGAATTTGAAATTGTCCGACTGTTCCTTGAGGCATAAAATGTGCATTGATTCATGTTCTAATTAGTCAAATTAGTATCCAGTAAGCCATGAATGTTGGAGTGCTCTGCTTTTTAGTTTGTTTATGAAAAGAACAATGTGGGTTACATTATTAGTTGTATGTATGACGCAAGCAGAAGAAGAAGAAATAGATGAAAGTAATTATACATCTAGACTGATGCCTAAAGGCCTTGAAGGCCGTTCTCTAAAGGATTATTGTCTTGTTCTATATCCTAGAGAATATTCCTTGAATGCTTTTCAGGAACAACAATATTGTTTTATGAATAATGTTATTCTAAAATATTGCTTTACAAGTCTAATCAATATTGTTATTGCTGTTTCCTTATCTTTTTACCTACATCGCCTTTTAAAGCTTAATGTAAGCTAGAAGTATAAACGATACAACATAAAATCGTCATTATATTTTCAAAGCAACAGGCCCATAAGGCTTATGCATTGCAATTACATGTATGCCAGTTTGCAAAACTAGCAACAGTATACAGACAATTCAATAAACATAAACAAAAAAATATTATAGTTGGGTTTAAGAAGACAGGTTAATTTAATCACTTTGGGGTTAATTAAATAGTAATTTATGATTACGTTGGTGCAGAAACTTGCATTCAGAATACACTAAAAGTACATGTACAGTGTACATATAGCTCCCATCTATTAAAGTAAATGCATTTTTATATGCTTGCCATAAGGTCATCAAATGCAAAGCCTCTCAGTATTTGTCGGAGTAGCTTGAGGACCTTTCCTGTGGTTGTGCTGACAAGTAGTTCCTTCTTGCGGTAATCCTCGATCATCCCAGGTGCTTCAATGGGCAAATAGGCCCAGGGTAATGGATCTTCGATGCAAATGAGTCTGTGAAACAGATGAGTGTTTTTGAATCACTGCGTTGTCGACATGGAGGCCTGGGAGGTGATATTGAAAATACAGTTAACGATGTCGATGACCCGAAGCGCTCCTAATAGGGCAACGTCCTAAGGATGTGCAGTACATTTACATCTTTTGGATGCTTTCTGAGAGCTTCTTCAAGAAATTTCCAAACTGTATATCATCTGCTGAGGGCCAGAAGGGCATTAACTCATATCCTACTTAATGCTTCTCTTGGTTCTCAGGAAACAATTTGTAAATAAAAAGTTGTCAAGACTCCCTGTCATTTTGTCAGGGACCACAACAGAAAATCTGTTCCAGTGGATTTTTTTCCAAACAGCATATCGTCTGTTAGGAACCAGAAGGGCGTTAACTACGTACAAATGATGGGATTCAATGCCCTTCTTGCTCCAAACAGATGATATCGTCTGTTTGGAGCCAGAAGGGAGTTCACTCATATCGTTATACTAATAGTTAAGACTCCTCTGGCTCTCAGAAGTGCTAGGTGAATAAAGAATCCCTAAAGCTGTCGTCATTTTATTCCGGGACCTCTAAGAGGATAAGTAAGCCCTCATGATTATTTCATATTCATATTCATATTCATGACATTTTGCTGTCTCCATTTTGAATATTCTCTTTCAGTAAGCATGGTCTGCTGAGAGCTATAATGATGGTTAGGGTGACTCACAATATTGCTCATAGAGTTAATGACCTTTTGTCAGGGACCACAAAGCAATCAAAAAAAGCCCTCAAGAATAATGACAAACTCATATTTGTGACTTGATGCCTGTGGTTTAGAAGTTTCTCTTGTGAAGGCATGTGCAAAAGGAACTAAAAGAAAGAGAGAGAGAGAGAGAGAAAATGCATTGCCTGTTTAAAGCCAGAAGGGTGATAACTTGAATCATTTTACAGAGATTCTATGCCCTCCTTGACCCCGTTTCATAAAACTTGATATCTATGACAAGTTATAATAACAGTTATAAGCTACTGAAATACTTGCATCTGATTGGCTGAGAGCAAATTTGTCATAGATATAAGGCAGTTGTTATTGATAATAAGTTTTATGAAACAGGGCCCTGATGTTACTAACATGTGGTATCCAATGAAATATATCAGGTTATCTCAAATCAAATGTTTGCAATTGAATTACCATTTGCAATTCTTTAAGGTAGAATAGCTTTGAATAAAACTTGTCTTGAAAATGTATGTTAAACTTACAATTTTGCAGAGCTTTGTTTAATGACCAACTGTTGGTGTAGAGATTATCAAAGATTTGTAGATTTATGCTGAATAATAAAGTTTGTGGCTTTAGCAGCTTTGGCTGGGTTTTTTCTGTAATTCCTTTCCCTCTATAGGATTAGAATACTAACCTGATTTCTATTTGAAATGAGTTGTTTTCCCATTTTCTGAATAATGAGATGTGTATCTCGCCCTGAAGTAAAGTTTTCTAGTAGAGTATATCTTATCTTCTTTGTTTGATGGGGAAAGGGAACGCTTTTATCCTTTCTACAGGCAAAATGCAAGTTTTTTAAATTTCAATTTCAGATCACAGAAAGCTTAATTTCTCATCACACATATTCCAGAAATTACTTTATAAGAACAGATGATACATAACAAACACATTGAATTTTGCCATTAATTTCTGATTTTTTTCTCTTTTATCTGTTCTTGTGTTAAACACTTTGCCAAGTTTTTTGTAAGCCCCCTTCCCCTCTCAAAAAAGATTTTTTGTTTCAGATTTCATTGACTTTATATAATTTAAATACTATTTAACTTTCTATAAAGTTTTCTCCTGTAATCCTCTTGGAGTATAAAACCACTAAGAGGTGAAAATGAACTGAGTTCACCAAGGGGTTTTCCCACTGTTTTTTAAAGCTCCTGTCTTAGCCTTACTCTTTCAATTTAAAGAAATGCATAATCCTTGATTTGAAGGGGGGAAATGTGAATGCATGTTTTTAAGACAATCCAAACATCCCTTTTTTCAATGTCTATCTAGTTATCCCCTCTATCATATGCTGATTGTAAAGCACATTAAATCCTTTGCACATATATTTTTGTTTTATCTGTTATATGTATTACTATTACACAATTTTGTTTTCATTTTCAGTTTTATTGTACATGTATATTGATTTGCCAAATAAAATAATGATAATAATAATAAATCTAAACCCCAATGCCCTGATTGGTATTGACTTGATATTTCATACATTTCCTGGGTCCTGTTTCATAAAACTTGTCAGCATTGACAAGTTGCAATAACTGTTAAAGCTACTGAAATCCTTGCATCTGATTGGCTGAGAGCAAATTTGTCAGTAAAAATCACTGACAAGACACTTGATGAAACGCCCCCCCCCCCCTGTTGTATTATGCTGTGTCCTTCTTTGAAGAGAACCCTTTTGAGTATTACTCAACCTACTCTTTTATTATTTCTAAAAAGCATTGATGATATTGACCTTCTACAGAAAGTAAACTGTAGACCCAATGACAAACAATTTGAGATCGTGATGATTGAGGTAGGCCCATAATTAAACATTTCTGAGTACATGACGATTGTGAGGAAATGTGTTTGAAATTGTAGAGATTTTTCTTGACACATCAGTTTCACAGCCTCTTATGTCCACATTGACTACTTTAGCTGAGTCAAAAAAGGAGACCTTTCTGAGGAACCACCAAATAAATATGCACAGATACAATAGTTTCTTTTAAAATCAATTTATCCATTAACTAATACAAAAATGGTTTTCCTAGAAGTACCCAATTCCTCACAGCCATTTCCTTTTGCTTTTTAATTAACGAGCTTGTAGAGACACCTGTCAAAGACACATATTCAATAATCATTTTTTCGTCATCAGGGTAAACACCCCTATCGTCTGTTTGGAGCCAGAAGGGCGTTAACTCTGTGTTAAAGTATAGAGTTAAAGCCCTTCTGGCTCTCAGCAGACGTTATGTCTCTCAGCAGAAAATGGTTGATTTGGATTTGGGTAAAACATTTAGAATTAAGAATGGCTGCTGGTAAGTCCATTTTGCTACCAAAATCTTAGTTTCACTGATTGAACATAAAGATGATCATGGCATGATTCATGCAATATTGAAGGTGTTCAATCGTGGGTGTAATTCACAGACACTGTAATTGTATGTACTGATATTTTTGTCAGCTTGTGAGTGTGGTCACCAGGGGCACCAGACGGTTATCCAGACGCCAGCTGAATTGTAATCAGCAGAGAGCGAGAAGCAAAGTTTTGTCCCCCTTGCCGGCCTGTGAACGGTGTCATTCTTGCCTCGATCTGTTATTTTAGTCTGTTCTTGCTGCGAGGGTTCTGGGTTTTGAAGTCTGTTGTGTGGTTGCTATAGACAACATGAAGCCTAGTAACCATGCTGCCTGTTGGGTTGCTTGGGAACTATAGAGTGAAGAGTTAGATATTAAAAGGGCTTCATTCCTTTTGCAGCCCTAAATGTTGAATTTGTGTGAGTATGCAATAAATTACAACAGAATTATAATTGGAAAACTTATGTGGAAAAGTGAAATGGATAATAACTTGCTTTTAAGTAATAACAATATTTTTTTACTTACAAAAAAATGGTGTAATTTTTAAATTTATTTTTTGACTGTTGGTTTCATTGATTTCTGAATAGCTCCCTCTGCAACAAAAGCTAGATTTGCATTTCTTACAAAGGGTTTTAGAACTTGTGACCTTGAAATTTCATAGGCAGTATCTACAGGATGTCTACTAAACCCGTGCAAAGTTTCACAGAATTTGTGTAACTCTAAAAGGGATGAAGCACCATTGAGAATGGACTGCAGTGATGTACTATGTTCACATCAGTGTTAGATCGAGAGAAATAGAACTTGGTCAATTTTGATAAAGTTTGTCTTTTTTACTTTATCTCTCTCTCTCTCTCTTTCTCTCTTTCTTGTTACATTTTTTTCTCTCTCTCTTGTTTTTGAAATATGGCAAGAGTACTCCAAATAGAATGGAGATGGTTCAAACAGAATTATGACTTGAAAAGTAGTGTAATGGGTATGTTGATAATAAGTTCACTAGGGACTTAAACCATTCTAGATGCTCTGTGAATCTAACTGATACCGGTAGTTATATGAAAATTATGAAAAAAAAAACTCTCTCTTTCTATTCCTCTATACTAATGTATATCTCTTCATTTCTCTCTATTTCTCTATCCCTATATCTCTTTCTCTTGATTACTCTTGTTTTCTCTACTCCTTTTTCGCAATCTTTCTTACTCCCCCCCCCCTCTCTCTATATATCTTTCTCACTGTTGCTTGTTATCTTTGAAGATATGTGCTAGTCAATGATATTCCCCATATTAAGCAGTTACTTCTGCTCTGCCAAGTTTATCTGGTAACAAGTAACCATTTCGAACCGTGCCACAGCTCCTGCGGCTTAAAAAGTGAAACTATTCAAGATTGTCCCTCCCGTGGCCATTGTCTGGGATTTAATCTTGTAAATAGCTCACGACACAGATATAGATACCATGACGAAGACCCTGCACATGTAAATGAGAGGGAGTCTGTTGACGAGACCATACATGATACTTCACATGCCTATTCTGTCGCCACCTACAGCCCAAAGGATCGGCTCGTCTTCCCCTAAGTGGCGTTGTTATGGCGAATAAAATATGCGCGTCGGCCAGCTTTATTCTTCTGAATGGGATTGTTCAGGCCCTGATTTAGAGTCAATTTATCACAAAAATTTATTTTTTCTTTTAAAGAAGAAGCAGAAAGGATGCAGCTGTTCTGGTTTTCCCTGCTCTTCTTTTTTTTCTAACTCTTGCCAAATGTTGATTTTCTAATACTGTCCTTAATCTAATTCTAGAAAAGTACGTCAACTACTTTGCTGATACCAAATAATAAGACGATTTGGAACTGTGGATAAAGCAATATGAAATTTTTGTAGGAGCTTACCTATGATACAGAACTGGAAGAAATTTTCAAAACATGACCTACATGTAATAATATCAATAATGATATTTCATTCTCGTATACTGCGCATATCACATTCTGATTGAATGTCCCAATACGCTGTGTTGTTGTTATCGATATATGTTACTTGTAATTTTGTAATAGTTTCACTAAATACTTGGCATAGGGTTTACATTGCAAATCGATTCATAGTACAAGATTACATTCTCTGGGTATTATTGATTTCCAAATGCATTTTCTATCTGTCTTTCTGATAAGTCTGTCCAAGCTGTCCAATACCTGCTTATCTGATGAGAGGAAAAATCAATGCCAAACAAAATCTGATAATGTTCGAGCTTCATGCTACGATCTACCGTCTTAACATTCACTTCAATTTTCCATGCCAATCCCACGCAGTTACTGAAATCCAGATGTTGTTATGAATAATCAGATAACAAGTGAATAACAAGTGATTATTAGCTTTCTGTCATCAAGGTTCCGTGAAGGCTTTACATTCAGCAAGGCTGAGCTGAGATCCGTGACTGTTTTCATCTGAAGCCTTCCATTGTTGATTATGTCGTTTTTTACGTCAGGACATGTACATCTGCTGGCATTGTGAGCCGAGATCTCTTCATCCATGCAAGGATTTTGATCGTTATCTTGCTCTTTTAGGTCCGCCTCTGCTTCTTCGGTGACCCACTTCCTTCAAGTAAGGCCGCGGATATGCACGTAATATCGGCTTAAATCTGAGATAATCGAATCAGCATCCGTCCTCTTGTAGCTGAGTTGAGAATTTATAGGGGGAAAACTTTCACAAAAGTCTTAGAGTGAAAGATCCTTATCAAACCTACCTGAGCCTGCGCCAATGATAAAATGAAATTAAAAACATTTCATAATGTAGCAGCAACTGACTTGGGTAAGAAACAGTTTATTTCTATGATGATGACTTCCTAGTCTGATTGATACAGTTGTGTGCCCTGCTGAAAGACATTAATAGTAGAGGTGTTGTAGTCAAGTGGTTTAAATGCTTGACTGTAGATGCAAAGGTTGCAGGTTCAATCCCCGGCCCATCACTTTTTGTCCTTGAGCAAAGCGTTTTATTTACATTGCTCCTCTCCACACAGGTGTTAAATGCGTACCGGTAGGATGCAAAAGTCATTGTGAGTGTCTGTAAAAAGGCGCCTGGCTGATACGCTCCCCAGGGAATGGAGAAGGTGCATACATTCGGTGCAGGCAAGCCATGAGTCCGATGACCAGAGTAATAATATATTTGTAAAGCGCTTAGAGACATCGTAGATGTATTAGGTTCTATATGAGTCCAGAATATTATTATTATTGTGAATGGATGAGTGGACAATTGATTAGCATTTTGGAGAAAAATGCATTTCAAACTCAAAGTTTAGACCGTTGTTTGACTACACCTACATCTATACAGCACATTTCAATCTGTACGTCATCCAAACTGTTAATCCTTTGACTACTGAATTCTCTCTTTCCCATAGGCTCTTACAAGGACCACCTGTTTCTTGTAGGAAATTGGTTAAAAGTGATATATCCCTGCAGCAATCAAAGTGAAACAGATCAGAAATTTGACAGAAATTCGTGTCAGGGCCCTTCTTTCGGGCACACAATGATATATCAAGTATAGACTAACAAAGAGATGTATTGCTGGCTGTTTAGAGGAAGAAGGGTGTTAACTGTGTAAAAGTATGTGAGTTAACTTTCTAGCTTCCAGCAGGCAATGTATTCTCTTACTTTTACAGTGCACCCCCCCCCCTTCCCCCTTCTCCCTTACCTCCCCTATTATCTCATTTACATTAATAACTCTTTGCTTGGGTTGCCAGCTGTGCAATATGAAGAAGTGCTTTTGAAGATTACCAAATTCTAGTTTAGATGGCCATTTACCGATAATTGCTTGAATTGATAATACCCATATTTATGTGATATACACAAAGATGATGACTTTCAAGATCATCATTAGCACTGGGACAACAGCCAGTTCTGACCCTTTCTTGATGATATTTGTTGTGGAATAAGCTCAGCAGGTGCTTAGTTTATGCAATTAAGTGAAATCATCTTTAGACCTCCAAAGGTGATTGCTTATTCTGAATATACGAGGTGGAAAATTCCTTCCAGTCACCATGATGAAAAAATTGATCTATCCCTTCCAAATGGAAGACAGACAACCCCCCCCCTCCCATGGAATAGGAATTAAAGAGAAATGAAGGTAGAGCTGCAGAGTCCCTTCGCAATTCACACATGCTGTGTATTGATTTTGAAATATAATTTTCATGTTGACCTTCTGAGAAAGTCCAATTCTGCCAAAGGAGAATTACTTAACACTGCCCACAGAAACATAAGGTCACCTCCAAACTATTTTTTTTTTAATTGAAGGAATGTCTGTGCATGTCATCTAACGCCAGCAGTAAAATGAAGTTAAAATGCCTTCAAAGACAGTGTCATCAATATTGATGTTTTTTTTGTTTTTTTTTCTTAAGTTTCATACACATATTTATGATGCTAGATTTGACTTCTGAAAGTGTGGAAATTCATAGGTTTCAGGCAATTAACAATCAGCTTTAAAAAAAAAAAGATCACTTATGAAAGCTAAAAATCATATTTATATTCATTCCTTATTTCTCTCTCTCTCTCTCTCTTTCTCTGTCTCTCTGTCTCTCTATTCCCTTCCTTTCCCTCTTTCTCTCTCTCTTTCTGTCACCTCCTCTCTTTGCCTCTTTCTTTCCCTGACCCCCCCCCCCCCCCCCCCCGCCCCCTCTCTATCCCCTGTATCCATGGTATTGAGCGGTGTGTTTTGGCGGAAAATATTATGGCATCATTAAAAAGTGCGATGTAGGAGACCATGCTGTGGTGCTGACCTCACATCCTAATCACCTTTTTATCGCCATGGTAACACCGAAGAATAAATTCAGTCAACCAAGATTATGACTGATCAATTTTTTAATGCATTTTTATTTTTTACCAGGAGAAATACCATATCAGCAGTGGAATACGGCTATTTTTTAATTTTATATACTGTTCATTGTGTTGCTAACACAGTGCTGATGAATTGCACAGAAAAGATGTTTATTCTATATTGCTATAATTAGTCTATTTTTTTTTCAATCTCATTTTGTGGCTTTTGTCACATAGCTGAAATTTGATATACCATCATGCATGATTAGTATCTTAACCTGTTGACTACTGAATTCTCTCATTCCCATAGACTTAATACAGGGGCCCTCTGGTTTCAGGAGCCAATGGGTAAAGCTTGTAACAGGAGATTATGAGCAAAAACCTATAATTAGTTATGACATGGGAAATATTGTTATTGTACTCCTTGAGTTATGATGCATGCTGTTTCTGAATTTTAGCTTTTTTGCTAATTCATACTCTTAATCAGTGACATTGCTATTTTTCAAAGTTGATTTAATTTTTTTTTTCAATTTGTAAAACAGTAGGCCAAGGTATAATCTAAGATGTCAGACACGGGATTTTGATATGCTGTTTGATATGTGTTTCAGGGCACTTTATTTTTAAAAAGATAGAATTTAAATTGATTGTTCTCATTATGAAAATTTCCTTTAATTCTGTTCAGCTCAGATGGCATTTGTCTTGATAATTATGTTTGATATGTATTTGATTAAGGCCTATTTATTTAATAAGGACAGAATTCAGATATATTGTTCACATTATGAAAATTTCCTTTAATTCTGTTCGGCTCAGATGGCATTTGTCATGGTTTATGTTATGCTTGCTGCATTGCTGATTGATGAACATCTATACCCTTTACCTTTTTTTCTTTCTTTCTTTCTTTTTTGTGTGTGGTTGATTATAACCTGGCCTATATCTCAGACAAAGAGAAACACTGAATATCTTGAAGTCTGTAGACAAAGAAGAGACAGACAGAGAGAGAGAGACAGACAGACAGACAGACAGAAAGAGAGAGAGAGAGAATGAGAGAGAGAGAGAGAAAGGAAAAGAGGGGAATGAAGTTACTAGTACATAGAAGAAAGAATATCAGAATGGGTGAAATGGTGAAATAGAAGGGGAAATGGAATTCTTTATAACATTAATTTTTTCAAGACTTGTTAAAGATAGAGAGGGAGAACAAGTGTAAGAACATAGAGAAAGAAAGAGAGAAAGAACTATAAAATGAGAGTAACAGAGAAAGAAATTACAGAGAGAGAGAGAGAGAGAGATAGAGAGAGAGGAGAGTAAACAAGAAACCCAGAAAGAACAAAAGAAAAATGTATTTATAAAAATGATACGGTAAAATGAGATGAAAAGGGATGATGTGCATGCCAGTGCCAAAAATAGCAAAGGAGAATATGTTCAAATAGAGAAGTTTACGGAGTAACAGAGAAAGAGAGGGGAGATAACTGACAACTGAGAAGAAGCATTACATTTTTGAGGAGGCCTTTTGAGGAGGCCTTTAGAGGTAGAGAGAGAAAAAAATGATGAGAAAGAAAGAATTTTTTTTTAGACAAATCAGAGAAATAGAGAGAGAGAAAAAAAAAAGAGAAAGATAGAGAAAGATGGAGAGAAAGAGAGAGAGATGGAGATGACAAGGGATGATGTAGTTAGAGAGGCAATAAAACAGTAAAAAAAAAATTGTTTTCAATTTGACAAGTTTAAAGTTTACAGAAAAAGAAGAGAAAGTGAGAGGGGAGTACAATCAGGAAATAGATGAGAATGGAGACTGATTACTGACAACTAAGAAAGAGCATTAGTTTTGAGAAGGTCTCTAGAGGTAAAGATAAGAGAGAGAGGGAGAGGGAGAAAGAAAGAAAGGAAGAAAAATGTAGACAAGACAAGAAAGAGAGAAATAGAGAAAGAGAAAGGTAGACAAAACAAGTAACAGAAATAGAGAAAAACAGAAGAGAGAGAGAGAGAGAGAAATTTAGACAAAACAAGAAACAGAGAAATAGAGAAAGACAGCGAAGAGAGAAAGATAAATAGAGAAAATGCAGAGAAGAGAGAACAAGAAATAGAGAAAATGAAATAAAAAGGAAATAGAGCAAGAGAGAGAGAAAATTTGTGTGTGTGTGAGAGAGAGGGAGAGAGAGATAGAGATAGAGATGGCAAGGGATGATGTAGTTTGAGAGCTAATAAAACGGTAAAGAGGGATAATTTTCCAATTTGAGAAGTTTACAGAGTAAAAAGAGTAAGCGAGAGGGAAATACAACCAGGAAATTGGTGAGAATGGGGACCAATAGCTTACAACTAAGAGGAAGCATTACAGTTTTAGTCTTTAAAGGAAGAAAGATTGGGGGGAAGAAAAATATGGACAAATCAAGAAACAGTGAAAACTTGAAAAGAGAGAAAGACAATACAGAAAGAGAGTCAGAGATATAGATCAAGAGAAAAAGAATATTAGGGAAAGAGTAAGAAAAATGGAGAGAATGAAAGGAAAGGGAAATAGACAAAGGTAGAGAATTTGTGTGTGAGCGAGAGTGAGAGATGACATGGGATGATGTAGTTGAGAGCCAATAAAACGGTAAGAGAGGACATTTTTTTTTCAATTTGAGAAGTTTACAGAGTAAAAGAGTAAGCGAGAGGGGAATACAAGCAGGAAATGGGTGTGAATGAAGACTGATTACTGACAACCGAGAAGGATCATTACAGTTTTGAGAAGGTCTTTAGAGAGAAAGGCAAAGGAAAATGAGTGTATGTTTAACATTTGAGAAGGAATATTTCCGTTTCTGAATGTCATAGGGGTAAAAAAAAAAAAAGGCAGACTAAATTTATAGACAGTAGGAGCAAAAAGGAAAAGATAAAGGTCTCATCTGCATATTAGTTGAGAAATTGCATTTTACTATGCAAAGATTTTAAGAGTTATAGTCTTCAAAGGAGTGAGCTAGAGAGAGATAGACAGTGAAGGGGGAGAAGAAAGGAGAAAGAGAGAAAACAAAAGGGAAAAAAGCAGTTCAATTTGCAAATATTTAGTTAGACTAGAAGAGAGTGAGACAGGGGTGGCGGGGGGGGGGGGCAGGAGGCCAAGACAGGGAGGAAAGGATTATTTTTAACAAGAAAATCTGAAACAGAGAGAGAGAGGGAGGGAGGGAAGATGGAGCATCAGAGAGAGAGAGAGAGAGGGGGGGGGGGGGGGGGGGGGGGGGGAGAATGAGAATTGGAGAAAAAGGAATACGTCTGACAGAAACCTAGACTGAAATTAGATGACAAGTTATCGACTATGAAATTAGATGACAAGTTATTGACTATGAAATTAGATGACAAGTTATTGACATGGGGGCACCGAGTGTAATGGCAGAAGACAAGAAATACAAAAAGAGATGCGTTGGAGCTTGGGGAATTTGTGAGATGCATTACATCCTCTTCCTAAGGTCAATATGAAGATGGGTATAAACAGTAGAGGTCTAATGAGGCCAGATGTTTATTTGGGTGGATGATGAGGTACTTACTAGGAGGGGAGATAAATCACTCAACTTATTTACTTGTGCAAGAAAATGAAAGACGCAGAAGGCGCTTTTTCTTGTCTAACTATACTTACCTCTCTAATTGCTTTGTTGTTTAGACAAGAAAAAGCACCTTCCGCATCTTTCATTTCCTTGCACAACTATACTTACCTCTCTAGTTACTTTGTTGTTTCTTTCCTTTTCTCTCTCTCTCTTTCTCTCTTTCTCTCTTTCTCTCTTTCTCTCTTTCTCTCTTTTTCTCTTTCTCATTAGCCCAGGGCATTGGCCTGTATATGGAAATACAGAATACCCTCTTATGTAATCTGAACATGATTTCCATAGGCAATACAATAAGATAATATGAAAAGTGTGTGAGAGTTGATTTCTTGAAAGTCTTTGCCATTACATTTCTCATTCTCATTCTACATTTCTTCCCCATTTTTATTTCCAATTTCTTCATTTCTCTTTTTGTCCATTTCAGTGACCATTTCTCCCTTCCCTCCCCCTCTGTTTTTCTGCCTACTTCCTCCTCTCATCTCCATTTTACACCCCTGTCCTTCCCCCACCCCAGCCCCGGCCCCATCCATATGTTATTCTCCCCACCCCTTTTCAATTTGTTCTTTATTCCCCCCCCCCCTCATTCTTCCTATTCGAAATTTTCTCAATGACCCAAACCTACTTTCTCCTTCTTTTGCAAGTACACACTCTTCTTCCTATAATCCCCTCATGAAAAAAAAAACACAGAGCAAAACACAAAAACATGGATTCCTAATGCCACTTTCTTCTTGAAAACCTGACAAATTTCTGTCTAACATCACATCCTCCTGGCAAAACTGTGATTGAGTTGAAGTCTCAGAATGCATACATTTACCAGGGTCTTGCAAACTTTACAGCCACACTCTGCAGAAAAGCAGGGTGTTCAGACACAAAAATTTATAACAAAACAGTATAGCTATACTAAAGTGGTATAGCTATACGATGGATTTATGTGTCTGAACGCTGACTAATGAAACGTCGTATAACGAAACGTCGTATAACGAAACTAGTGTCAGAGCATCGTTTCGAACTAGAACTCGATTACGAATCACCTTTCTGTGTGTGTCTGAACGTATGGCGACCATAGAACAGTATAACTGGGTGGGGCTTAACGTGAGCGCGCACGAAAGGTGACATTGCCAGGGGGCAGGGGCTAGCGGCAACCATAACAACTATACGATGTTTTTTCTAAGTGGTCGAGATATGTGTCTGAACGGTCCATAGGCTATATGATGAAAATTTTAAACGATGTTTCTTTATCGAGTTTCGGTATAAACGTTTTGTGTCTGAACAGGGGGTAGGTCTGTTCACTTTTGTTTTTTTCATAATGGTGTCCTTCAACCCAAGAGCAATATAACAGACTTTGAAAGATATTGTCATTTAATTGAAAACAAATATAAAGGAGACGACGGTGTGAATTAGCTGGCCTCCTATTGACAGGGACTTGATGTGATTACAAATGGTAATCACTCTATAAGAAATTTTGGAATTTTGGGGGAATTTTTTTACTCTGATTGCCTCACCTAATCAATAACTTGTTCAGTCCAGGTTTGAATATTCAATTAAAATAGAATCTGCCATTCGATTTTCATTGATGCCTCAAGAAAGTTAAAAAGCTAGAAATGTTTATTTTGATAATGCTTGAAAATACCTCTAAAGTAAGACTGAAAATCAGTTAAAGATCATGAAACACGAATTTAAAACTCCAATTTGAAAAAAAAAAGAAACTTTTTAGCTGTTTCCTCAGATATTTTGGTTTAAATGCCAAATAGATTACATTTGCAGGAGTGATTTTTCCTGGTGTTTAGTCAACCAATTCTTCATGCTTGTGGCATTTCTCCTAGCTGAGCAATTATAATTGATGTGGAAAGATGAGGGTTTTTTGGGGGGTTTTTTTCGTTGCTATGGTGACACTTGTTTTTTTTTGGGGGGGCTCAAGAAAGGTAATAAATGCTAATCATGTCTCTGATCTATTTTTATATCTTTATCATGGCTAATTTGAAAGGAGATGATCAAATAGCTTTTGGTGGGTTGTTAAAAGTCATTCATCATCTTCACTAAGCTGTCTACCTCAGATGTGAATGCCCCTGGGTAATGCAGTAGAATATATAGGGAATATCAAATCTTATATATTCATCTGAACTATTTACCGGCATAGGTCTGTGACTGATGTTAACACACCCCTTCGTAAATGCAGAATCCAGAATAGTGAAGCTCATTGGAAGCATACATGTCTGTTGCGAGGCAGAAGGTTGTTAACATATATGTATGTATGACATGTGATTAAAGGGAAGGTCGAGTTCTGGAAAAGGTAAAAAATAATTTGTGAGCTTTCTCATTCTTATTATGTTAGTTTGGTAGATTATCATAGTAGTTATGTCCCCTAAAAAGAATTGCTCTTCATATCCCTATCACATTCAAAATATGACAAGAAACAGCGGAAATGTTCTGGACGAAGATTTGTATGTAGTCCCATATACACATTTCTGTGTGCAGTGCAGGTGACTCTCACCGGGATTGAGCCAATTTCTTATCATTTTGGTAATTCCAAAACAATACAGCATACACCAATTCTTATGTGCTATATGATCAGTCTTTCCCAATTGCTTTGAGACAATTTCTTTCACAATTCCATATCATGACCAGAACTCAACTTCATGTTTAAATCATTTCATATATTTCGAACCTAATTGGAATGCCTCTTAGTTCAAATGGAAGGAATGAATCGAGACAAAGGTTATGCAGTAATCATCATCCTATGTATATATTTGCCCGATGTGAACACCTCTTAGTTAATATATAGATAGTTGAGGATAATGCAGTTTGCCATCAGGCTATATTACTCTTCAATTCAATTTACTCCCAGGTTTTATTGTAGAAGGACCAATATTGAGGTTGTTAATCTTTTGCATATAACCTTTATGATTCATCTGAATGTGATGATAGCCTATCCTTGTTATGTGATACATTTACAAATATGAAAATAAAAATGTATTTTCATCATTTTATCTTCATTGTCTATCTATCTGCACCAGATGTGAACACATTCTACCTATGTGGTAGATTTTAAGAATATTGAATAAAGTTCACTTTAAACAGTTTTTAGTACATGATTTAAAGTATCTCTAGCTATGTGGTAGATTTAGAAATGTTGAAAACAATGCAATTGAACAATCAGTCATCTTATATTTATCTATTGATGTGATTAAATCCCAGCTATTTGGTGTATTTTTAAGAATATTGAGAATATTGCGCTTGTTATATCTTATGGTGGCTTCCAAAATTTGTGATAAATTTGGTAGTATTGATAACAATGTACTTTCCTCCTTTACGTCATAGCCTTATCTTTACCTAATGTGAACAGACTCGATGTATACTTGTATGATAGATTTGAGAATCTGCAGACTTTGTATATTAACCATATTTCATCTATCTTTACCTGATGTACACATTTCCTTGTTTTGTGGTAGATGTGAGATTATTGAAGACAATGCACCTTGAACGTTTCATCGCTATAATGTCAGCCTACCCTGATGAGATGTAAATGTAAAGTTTATGAGCACCAAGTTTCTTTTTAGGGGGGGGGGGGACTTAGCGGATGCCGGATGAGTGCTATGTCATTGACGTCCTGGTAGTAGTTTCGTATCAAATAAGCACATATTTTTCAAGTTATGGGTATTTTAATGCTAATGACCTTCTGCTTAATGCAAATAGTGCATATCTGCATTTAGCTGAATGATGCAACACGCTTCTCCCTTCGACAAAATGTGCAAACATTACACTGACATAGTACCTACCCTGGAACTTGATTTTCTATGTGCAGTACAATAGGACATAAAATTACCCTTGAGTTGATTACTTGAAAGTCATTGAGATCACGTTCCTAGGAGGTAAAGCGAAAAATGTAGAAGAAATTGCTTTCATATTTTACCACATGTCCCTACTAATATCTCTCAACCTAGCTGTGCTGCCCCTTCATTATCGTTTGTATGATGAAAGTGCAGAAATGTGATGCACTATTTATGGAAACAGCAAAGGAGCGTTTCAAGGAAACCCTGCATAGCCTAAGAATCCTTGTATTTATGAGTGAGGAATGAAGCCTTAATGCCCTGTCATAACAGTGTATATAGACCAGAACAGGTGGTGTACCATCCCAGTGCACTTCGCTGACATTTAAGGGGTGGCGCCAGCCCTTTTCCCTGACATTTCGGCAACCCACTGTTGGTCTATAAAAAGAAATCCACTTGAACATGTATATATGCTTTTTGACCAACACAAGAATGTGCTTGCCATTTTCATTAATGGATTGAGGTTACTGATTAGTTTCAGATTTAATGTCCTTCATGTTCAAAATGAACTGATTAACATCCTTTCTTGTAGCAAAAATAAAACAAGACAATTCAATTGCCTTTTTTAAATGTTAATAATTG
The DNA here is from genome assembly GCA_025618425.1 of Heliocidaris tuberculata. Lineage (NCBI taxonomy): Eukaryota > Metazoa > Echinodermata > Echinoidea > Camarodonta > Echinometridae > Heliocidaris > Heliocidaris tuberculata. The sequence goes on from CM046838.1 coordinate 21,322,872, forward strand.
TGAATAAGCTGTAAGTCAGAGAAAATGTTACTAAAGGGAGTACAGCAAGAACTAAATATTGTATCTATCTGTCCATGTCCCTAAAACTGGCTTATATCATTCTTCCGCTTCTCAGCAGACAGTGTAAAAAAGTTCATCTTAACTCATTGCCTAGGGGATTGGGTGGTTCCTGTGTTAAACCTATGGGAATTTGAGAATTCAGTAGTCAATGGGTTAAAAGGGCTTCATGAATATGTGAATTTATGAATATATAACCCCATTGAATACTGAATTTTCTAATTCCCATAGGCTTAGTACATGGACCAGCCAGTTCCCGTATTCAATGGCTCAACTAATGTGTCATTTAGATTGTCCAAAACAAGAGAATACAAGTCCTTATAGGTATAATGAATCACAAGCATTGTTAGATATTTGTTTAATCAATTCTCCGTCTGCAGAAATGAATACCTCTAAATGGGTCAATTGCTTTTCTTGTTCAATTCAGTCCCCCCGATTGCGAGATGGAAGGACAGACATGCCTTTTGTAGTGTGAACATTGAGTTGTCTGTGCCTTCTTGATTTGAGATACTGAATTGTTTTTACATCATCATTTTTTATTCATAGTCAGTATGGATTACGTTGACGGGTTGGTATCATGATTATCGTCTCTTGAGAGCCAGAAGGGCGTTAACTCTGTCTTAATCTACTTGAGTTAACCTCATTCTGTAAAACTGGATAATTTGTTATCTATCAGTGATCATATTTTTAGAATTAATTGAGATTAAATGAATTTCACCGCATTACAAAGTTGCAATTGGTGCATTCCTTTATGAAAAAAAGACTTTAGAAATATCTTTATAATTGACATAATCACAACTGAAGTATTCGATGAAAAGATGTGTAATTTGAAAACATGCTCTAAATGGCCATTCCTATTTACTCTCTTATTTTCTCTCATAGTTCTTTTGTCTGCCAGCAATTCATATAATTTGGTTGATTTTCTAGATTTTGTAAGTAAAGAATATGAGGCTTAAAAAACTACTGTCCTCTTTAAAAAGGAGGAGGGGGGGGGGGGGGGGCTAAATGATTTGAGAAGTGGAGCAATTATTTTTTAATAATCCAAAATCGGGGTTGCTGTCAATCATCATTTGACTTTTCAAATTTGCCCTTTAAATTTGACATTTTTCTTCTAGGCTAAAAATTGATTTTCATCAAGAGCTTCCAAAAATCCCCTGCTTTTTTAAGCTAGGTCATTCTTTCCCTGTCAAAGATGTAATTGGTGCATTGCAGTGGCGTAGATACGAACACACTTTCTATACCCCCCCCCCCCCCACCACCACTAACAATGGATAATTATGTGTGTCTACGCCCGTAGTGCATTCCTTTATGAAGGAAGATCTTCACGTTTTGACAGAAATAAGCCAAGATCGAGGGCTGCTTCCATGGTTTAAGAAATTGCCAGGAAATTAAAGATATTTGATCACAAAGATAGCATTACCTTTATCAGCGATTGTCATGTAACTTGACAGGAGCAAAATTGCGTATCTGCCCCAATATTTTGAGAAATCAGAAATCAAAACAGATTATAATCAGGGATACTCTTTTTCCCCAGCCAAGTTTTATATTGTAAAGGTAATATTGAGTTCTGGCAATGCTGAAAAATTAATTCTTACAGAATCAAAGGAAACTTAAACTGAAAGTTCAAAACTTCAGTGCAATCTACCAAATTGAATTAAAGTGATTGATTAACTTTGTGAAAAATTGTAAAATCAGCTCAAATGCCAGTGAATTGTGTGCAGTCCTCTAACTACATATATAATTAAGGATATTTGAAAGTATGAGAGAAAATGGAACCCGTTTACTATCCTAAAAAAGAGAAAATCGCGATCAATCGCTAGCGCAAGTCGCTCGGCTTCTTCGCTGCGCTGTAGTCACAAAAACCAAGCACCAGCGCTTGGCGATTTCAGAGCGGGTTTCCAGCCCGTACGGTATTCTGTGATAGAGCGCGGTATGCCAACCGTAAGAGTTCTTTAGGGTTCGGTGGTACTCTATACCGACATCAATGTTCAATCGTAAATATCTTGATATATAAACGACCGATCAGCTTATAAAACTCAGGCGATTCCTGTCTGAGCTAAAGGTTTGCAATTATGATTACAGCATTAGCTGGAACAGTGATTTTTTTTTTCAATCCTGGGCAAAGTTAATCAATGCCTTTAAATTAATTTATTGATTCACCTGTCGTGTAACAGAAATTCTTCTTCCATTTGTTTAAGAATTACAAATGACATTTTTCACAACAAAGTGATGAATAGCAATGAAGTGTACAAGTAAACATAACAATGTGGACCAACTAACAGATGAAATAATTTCTGAAGGAATGTCTGAAATAGCTTAGTAATGAGCAGAGAAATATGAGAAAAATATATTCGTCCCACTCACGTGCGTAACATGGTGTCTTTGATATGTAAATATGAATTGCGCTTTTCAGTGGATGTGACTTCAAACAAGATTTTGTTACTTCCTTTTATATTTTGATAGTACAAACCCACCTACAGCATGATAGATTATTCTGAATTACTTTGAGTAAGTTTCTGTTGAAATGGAATTCTATTACCACGTCTCAGTATTAGCTTTAATGCTTTTTTGTTCTCAAGTGACGAAAGAAACCAGGCATAAAGCTACAAATTTCTTGGATTCACAGAAAAAAAAATTGCTCCAAGGGTTTTCGTTAACCTATTTTTTTATGTTAGCCTTGTTTATTTTTATTTCCCAGCACATAATACACAGTATTATGTTTCTGGGGCCGATTGGCTGCATTTTGCAGATTTAGAACATTTGGCGGTATCTAGGTTTTATGCCCATTGCCACCTGCTCAGAGTTTTGGTTTTCCATAAAATCAATCCCCTGCATCCCTCCAAATGTTGTCTTTTTCACTATCTGGTTTCCGAAGTCACTTAGCGAGATCTCTTTGCGAGAGGGTCTTAAAAGCTTTAGAAGGATACATTGTGTGGGGGAGGTCTTATCCTGCATTCACACTACCAAAACTCCTTGTATAACTGTACAAAAACGGGACAGCTATACGAAAAATAATTAATTTTTCTAGTCTTAACGATGTATAGCAAAATGGTTGTTCAAGCATTGTTTCAAATGAAAACTCGATAAAGATTTATCATCCGCTTGTAGTTTGAATGTCGTATCATACAAAAACCTTAAAAATGGGCGGGGCTTTTCCCATGTGCGCACTGATGATGATGATGGCTTAATGTATAGCACTGGTATCCGCGTCTGCTGGGCGCTCATGGTACTTGCTCTAGAATTTCTCACAAATTGAACTTTTAGTCAGTGTGTCAAACTGAGATTATTTTCCATTATCCTTTGTTAGCATAATTATTCTTGAGATAATGTTGTAGCTGATATGACCAGTCAGCTGTAATTTTGTGTGCTTCAGCTCTTCCTATGACTGCTAAACATAATCGTTTCAGCCACATCAAAACTAGTTTCTCTATACGATACTTCTTTTCAATAGTAAGTGCTTGTTTTGCTGTAAAATGATTTTTTATACGTCTTGATACGACTTTTGTATAATTTTCCTGTTGTCTGAAGAGGTGTTATTCAACAAAAGTTACATGTTCTATATAATGATGACTGCTTTTAGCAGATGCAACTTCATAGCCAAGCATTGAAGGGAGGTTACAGTAGCAACTTAATCTATTTTCGTTGTCATGGTAATCATCTTAATAAATTTTTAATGTTTAGTTCTGTGTGTCTGGTCGAGTCTAATACCCGTTTTATATTGATACAATAAATAGGGAGCCAGTATAGCGGAATCAAAAGTGCTTTGGCCAGATAACGCTTTGATGTGAAAGGGTAGTAAGTCAGATATTCCGCTATCGACATGGGAAGTCTTTGACTACCTCGAGAGGTGGTGTTTAAAGCTCTATCGAGCCCAAAGCAGAATTGATAATGCTTTGGTTTTTTATGTGAACAGTCATACCGCATAAAGTGGAATGATGGGCAAAAAACCTAAGCATTGTGCAGATGACGTACTTCCACTCAGAGCATTGCACTCTATCCCACTTCCATGAAATAGTGGTATCTTTTGCTTGATGTGAAAGCAAAGCGATGCGAAGTGCTTCCAAGTATAAAGATGGAACGACAATGGAAACAATAGCCAAATGAAAAGCTGTTCGGCAATCTGAAAGGGGTAAAAGCCTCTATATTTCAGAGTTTTATCATGTTTGTGGCCAAGGTTGTGCCACTCAATTGCGAAGGATCATTAATATGAAATTTTGAATGAGGGATTTATATTGGCCTAAGCCCCTGTAGTTTGAAAATAATACCACCAAAATGTGATAGAATTGCACATGAATGCATTTCCCATCAAACCTTATTAGAATACAGACTGCACTATGATGACATGAGACTTATATCCAATTCAAAGTTTGATTGTATTTTGTCCTCCACTGAAAGGCTTTTGAGCTTCAGTCATTGTGTTGTGGAAACAATTCAATCACAAGGACATGATCTAACAAAAATAATTAATACATTAATTATGTATAAATCGTTAATAAACCATAGCTGAATACAGACAATAGAGAGATGAACAGTAAAATTTTCATCAAATTTTGTCTCCGATTGAATGGCTTATGAGCCTTATACCCCTTTCAGATTGCCAAAGAGTTTTTCATTCCGCTATTGATTCCGCTGCCGTTCCGCATCACTCTGCTTTCACATCAAGAAAAAGATACCGCTATTTCATGGAAGTGGAATAGAGCGCGATACTCTGAGCGAAAGTACGTCATCTGGGGCCTGTAACATAAAGAGATACAATCAATCTTACAATCAATTGTAACTCTTCAGTACATGGTTTGCCATATACTTACGATTGATATTAATCGTGAGACTGATTTATCTCTTTATGTTTTAGGCCCCTGCACACTGAATTGTTTTTTAGCCCTTCATTCCGCTTTATTCCGTGCAAATGTTCACATAAAAAACCGAAGCGTTATCAATTCAGCTTTTTGCTAGATAGTGCTTTCAAAACCGCCTCTGAGGTATTTACAGATCTCCCACATCGATAGCAAAATATTTAACTTACTACCCTTTCACATCAAAGTGGTATCTGGCCAAAGCGCTTTTGATTCTGCTATATTGGCTCAATATGAAAGGGGTATCAGTCCTTCTGTTTTGGAAACAATTCAACCAAAACAACATGATCTAATTAAAATATCTGCTGAGAGCAAGAAGGGCACTGACTCATATACTTTTACATAGATTTAATGCCCTTCTGGCTATCAACAGGTGATATAGCATTGTGCATAAATTCATGTTTTTATGTAAATCCTTGATAGGCTGAATTCAATTAATTACTGACTGCACCAAAGAGAGGTGAAGGCTTACCATCCTAAGGCTGTATGTTTTGAGGAAAAGACTTAACAAATATTTAAATGAAATACAAGAAAAGGTATAAAATTGCACATGAAATTATGTGCATATCCCCATAGAAACTTATGCAAGTAGAAAATGCAATATAGGGGATGTGGAATGTGTACAATTAATTGCTGAAAAGGCTGCCGCGGATGTCGCAGTCAGAACTGATATCTGTCAAGAAATGTCTAATTCCATTGCAAAGAGGACATACATTGTTAGAGAATGAATCCTTTTTTTTATCAGCTCTCCATTTCTGTCATAGGGTCGGGGGGGGGGGGGGCAAAGGTAAGAGGTTCATTGGTTGTCTTCTATTTTTCATTTAGGATATCAAGAATCGTGGCATCAACACTGACATCTTTCAAGAATTCCATTTCAAAGAGACCAACAGTCTTTGAGATAGAAACCTCTTTCTGTCAGTTCTCCACTTCTGTTGCTGGGGAGGAGGGGGGGGGGTACATTTGTTGTATTGATCTTCACGTTTTCCCCTCTTGGATATCTGCAGATTTTGCTTTCAGAACTGAGATCTTTCAAAAATATTTATATTTCATTCCAAAGAGGGCGGGGGGGGGGGGGGGGGGGGGGGGACCATTATTATGGGTTCTGTCATCTTGTAGGATATCTTTGGATGTTGCAATCAAGACTGAACATCTCTAAACTTTTGAAATCGCTATCAGGATAGTACCAGTGATATCAGAGATTGAATTTTCATCATCTCTCCATTTTCATGGTAGGAGATTTTTTTTTTTTGGAGGGGGGGGGGGGGCATTGAGAGAAGTAGTTGCGATGAGGGGGATATTGGTTGCATCTATTTTCCATTTTTGTACTTGGGCCCCTCCTGTTCCTTGTTTATATAAATGATATTATAAATTCATCTAAAATATTTCGTTACTCCCTATTTGCAGATGACACATGCATCATAACCTCCCATAAGAATATCTATAATCTAATGTCCATTACCAATAAAGAAGTCAATAAATTATATGACTGGTTCTGCTGCAACAAGCTTTCATTAAATTTTGACAAAACAAAATTTATTATTTTCAGAACAAGGAACAGGAGGGTCCCAAATGACCTAAATAATCTTACTATTGGTGGTCATGATATATCACGTGTGAATAATATTCAATTTTTAGGTATAACAGTCAATGAATTTCTTTCTTGGAAACCACATATCTCTAGTATCTGTACAAAAGTGTCAAGATGTATTGGAATCATATCTAGGCTCAAATTCACATTACCCCCAAACATACTCACTACGTTGTATTATAGCCTGATCTTGCCTCACCTTACATACTGCAACTCAGTGTGGGGGCATACCTTTAAAAGCCATCTTTCTAAATTATTAGTTATGCAGAAAAAAGCAATTAGACTCATCTCATCATCCCCATACAACTGTCCTAGTATGCCATTATTCCAAAACATGAAGATTTTACCATTACCTGAACTGATCTCTATGAATTCTCTGATATTCATGTACAAATACAACTCTAGAATTTTACCAAAAATATTTGAAAATATGTTCACCCTTAATTCGTCTTTACATGATTACAACACTCGTCAGTGTGGGTTATTTCATCAACCCAAGGTTTCCTCTTCCTTAGCTTTAAAGGGGAAGTTCACCCGAAGATTACTTGAGTTTAAAAAATGCAGAAAAAATAAAGAAAAATATTGGCGAAAGTTTGGACAAAATCCGTTAAAGAATAACGGAGTTATGGACTTTTAAAGTTTTGATTTTGTGACGTCACATGCGAGCAGCTCCTCCATTATGTAATGTGATAAATATTCCGTAAAATACAGTTTTCTCAGAAAATTTAGAATATTTTCGTCTGTGCATTTGATATATTGTCAGAAATTTTATTCAATACTAGATTCTGAAAAGAAACAATATTAATTCATCGTGGAACGTAAAAAAAAATGCGAATATATGGAATATTTATTACATGACCAATGGGCAGCTGCTCGCATGTGACGTCACGAATCCAAAATTTCAAATACTCATAACTCTTTTATTATTTGACCGATTTTCATCAAACCTGCGCCAATATTTTTCTTTATTTTTTCTGCATTTTTTAAACTCAAGTAATCTTCAAGGTGAACTTTCCCTTTAAATTCATGTCCGTGTACAGTATATCAAATTGTGGAATAGCCTTGATCAAAATATTCAGCAAAGCTCAACTCTGTCAAAATTCAAATGCTCTATAAAAAGATTGTACTTAACCCAAATTAATGCATGTAAGTAGATATATGATGTTTCAATTTTCTTTCCCCTATTCTCTACATCCTCTCTATCTCTACTACAATTCTTTTTCTCAGTTTTTTTCATCATCTAAAGTCTTTTTTTTTTTTTTTTTTTTTTTTCTTTTTTTTCTTCTTTTCTCTCTCTCAGTCATTCTCATTATTTCTTTATCATGCTACCTCTCCCCTTCTCTCTCTCTTATTTCTTTCTTTCTCTCTTCTTTTCCTGTGATATTCCTCTCATAACTTATCTATTTTCTTTCTCCTTCTTGTCTACTGCTAGGGCCATGTGTGCGTATGCGCGTGTGTGTGTGTGTGTGTGTGTGTTAGGGTGTATCTTGGTGCGTGCGTCTGAGTTTGTATGGGTGAGTGTGAGTGTTTTTATGTGTATACATTCATATACTTTTATCTCTTTAATTTTAGTAATATATTGTCAATGTATATCTTGTTTTTTAAAAAGTATATTCTATTTTGGGACCCTACTTACAAGCACTTTGCTTCACAGGGTATCCCTTCATTTTTATATTGTATATTGTTACTCATATATTATTTTATCATTATAATGTTTGAGTATTATATTGTGTGATTTTAAAGATGGAAAATAAATTGAATTGAATTGAAATTGAAATTGAAATTTTTGTCCCCGCCGAACGAAGTTCACGAGGGGACTATGAAACGGGCTCCGTTCGTGTGTGCGGGTGTCCGTCCGTCCGTCCGTCCGTCCGTCCGTCCGTCCGTCCGTCCGTCCGTCCGTCCGTCCGTCCGTCCGTCCGTCTGTCCGTGTGTTAGAAAATGCTACTTCTCCGTCATTTCTTGGCCGATTTTGATTCTGATTGTTTTATCTGATAGGGCTGGGTGGGGGCTTCCAAACTTCTACACAGAATTTTGAAATTCATTAATTATGCAAATTTATGCAAATGTATTCAAAATTGACGAAAAATGCTACTTCTCTATTTCACATCGGATTTTGATTCCGATTGTTTTATCTGATAGGGCTGGGTGGGGGCTTCCAAACTTCTACACAGAATTTTGAAATTCATTAATTATGCAAATTTATGCAAATTTATTCAAAATTGACGAAAAATGCTACTTCTCCTCTATTTCACATCAGATTTTGATTCCGATTGTTTTATCTGATAGGGCTGGGTGGGGGCTTCCAAACTTCTACACAGAATTTTGAAATTCATTAATTATGCAAATTTATGCAAATTTATTCAAAATTGACAAAAACTGCTACTTCTCCTCTATTTCACATCGGATTTTGATTCCGATTGTTTTATCTGATAGGGCTGGGTGGGGGCTTCCAAACTTCTACACAGAATTTTGAAATTCATTAATTATGCAAATTTATGCAAATTTATTCAAAATTGACGAAAAATGCTACTTCTCTATTTCACATCGGATTTTGATTCAGATTGTTTTATCTGATAGGGCTGGGTGGGGGCTTCCAAACTTCTACACAGAATTTTGAAATTCATTATTCATGCAAATTTATGCAAATTTATTAAAAATGGCTGAAGGTTCATAATGTTTTCATGTTTTATATTTCAGTTGTATACATGCATTGTTGGTATTCTCTTCTTTTGCATGCAGTAACATTATTATTTTATTCACTAAAGTTTTTCACTAAAGTTTTAAGGTTCAGGCTAGTTAATTTCCACAGATCTGCACTTTCGGCGGGGACATTTATTACGCATTGCGTAATTTACTCATTCACTTGTTTTCCTGGAGGATATCTCATGAAACCTGCTGATAGCACTGATTGTTCGCTATATTTGATGTACAGTTTCCTGACCATTGTCAATTTTTTTCTGTCCATTTTTTTGGCAGTTTGATGATAATTGGAAGAGGGAAATAGATGGAGAGAGAGAGAGAGAGAGTAAGATGGAGAGGAAGGGAAGAGGAGAGAGAAAAGATTGAGAGAGAATGATAAATGTGGAGGATTTAAAAGAATAAAAAAGGGGTTTAGTGAGAAGATGGGTATTTTAGACAAAGAGATTGAGGAATAACAATAAAAAAATAAACTGAAAGAAAGATATTTGGAAAGGGTGAGGGAATAGAGGGAAAAGAGTTGAGAGAAGTAATAAGTGATGATGATAGTAATAATAACAAACTGTTCTTGTATAGCGCATATCACATTATGATATAACGCAATTTTGTGTAAATTCAGTGACAATAAGTGAGTGAAACATGTTTGAAATATATAGTGATTAGGATGAAAATCTTTATTATAGTGATGTGAGGAAATTGTGCTCTTGTGAAACTGCTTCAAGAATATTGAAAGCCTGTATCATTAATGTTATTCTTATGTATCTTATTTCTGTCATTTTCTAACAATATGCATGTGTCTTTCTTTTATTTTCTTCCACTTTCCCAACCGTCCAACCATCATCCCTTCTTTGAACACCATTATTCTGAAATGCCCCGCTGATGATGTCACATCTATCTTTAACAGGTAAGTGATATCATTGTTTGATAGTAGCTGCACCTTTCTTTTGCAAATCTTTTGACGCTGTGATTTCTGCTATGAGCGGATTTGTCAGAATTAATGAAAAACTGATGAAAGCCTGCATGGAGGTTTTCTAACAGACTAAATTGCATGTAATACTTGCAGCAGTGATTGAAATTAATTGCACGTTCAGTTTTTCATTTATCCTGCAATTTCGCATGACTAAATCACACTGTAAAATAAATAATTATGAGTAAAAACTTTAAATTGCTGTTGTATTTCAGTGGTGAATGTGGATTCGTCCCTTCAAGTGCACTAACATTTGTATCAGTCCAAAGTGTCCTTGTTCAAACTATGCTGCTCGTAACCTCTAACACCATTTCCCCTGCTGCACACAATACTGCAATTTGTTTTTGTAATACCTGGAATAGCATTTCATCAAATGCTGCTGATGTTTCTTTTCCAAAGACTCTTTTGCTCTTGTTGTTTGATGCATGTATGTTTTTGTGGCACTAGGAGTTAACACCTTTTGCACCTGTTTCTTTGAAATATTAGAACCTTTACCATGCAGTAGTGCTATTGTTGAAGCAAGACTGGCTTTCCTTTGAAACAGGATTTAACACCTTTTGCACCTGTATTTCTAAAACCTAACAACCTTTTTCATGTCCTGTGTAACCAGAAACTTTTGCAACATTTTCACAGATAGTTAATGTTTGCTGTTGCTATAGCAACAAACTTTGCAAATTAAAAACAACATTTATTTTGTGAAATTCATGCAAATTTCTGGTTTTATGTTAGTTACGCTATTGTTGAAGCATGACTGGTTCTTCTAAAAAAAATAGACTTAGCACCTTCTGTTTCTTCTTGTATTTCAGCTCTCCTACGCGTTATGAGCGTGTCTATCTCCCAAGGTATTATCTTTTGTGAAGAATACTACTCTCAAAGTTTTCATCATCTCATATATTTGTAGTTGCTTTTGGTTATGTTCCACTAATGATTTGTCAGTGATTTCTCTCTGCTGAGAACCAGAAGGGCGTTAACTCTGCTTACTGCCTTTCTGATTCTCAGCTGATGGTTTTATCCGTTATTCATTGTACATGTACATGCAAGCAGTGTTATCCATCATCATGTAACTAGTGCCATTTCAGATTTATATGATAATCATTATCATCGTCATCATCATTGTCATCAATCTCCTCCTCCTCCTTCTTCTTCTCCTTCTCCCCCTTCTTCTCCTTCTCCTCCTTCTTCTCCTCCTCATTCTCCTCCTCATTCTTCTCCTCCTTCTTCTCCTTCTCTTCCTCCTCCTTCTCCTTCTCTTCCTCCTTCTTCTCCACCTCCTCCTTCTCATCCTTCTCTTCCTTCTTTCTCCTCCTTATCATCATCATCATCATCATCATCATCATCATAATTAGCATCATCATCATTGGTATTTTTAGCTAGTTGGCTGATTTGTCAGTTTCTATTGAGATGGTTTTCCCTTACAACAACTTCATAATAGTACAACTCATTTTATTTATTTATTTTTTTTTTTGGTCTTTGTTATACTCTTTTAATCCACTATTTCACCTTTTTTGTATGTCATATACAAACATTATTATGCCAATTTTTTAGCATGATCATGCTGTTAGTGTTTATGGCTAATGCCGTTTTTTAACTTCATTCTGTTCCTTACATTGCCGATTTAGCTTACTGTAAGCTAAGTGATTTCTATTATTTATGACATTATCAAGTTTCCATGGCAAAATCCATTAACCCTTCATTTGCAGGGACTTTGCGTTTTAAATGAAGTGACAATTGCAAGCATCTGTAGACAGCTTTATTTATATGGTAGTATACAATATGGGAGTAAAGATTATTTCAATCTAGTAAATAAAGGTAATTATCTTGTATACATGTAAATTGTCTCTGTCTGCTTTCATGCTTGCTTTATACATGTAGTGCAGTGTTTTGTCATTGATTATTTTGTTGGTTCTATTATAAATGAATAAAGTTGTAGAATTTTCATCAAACTTTGAATATTTATGAGGAAGATGCAGTTTACATGAGTTATTTCTCCCTGGAACTGAGAGTTTCGAACATTTCTAAAGGTACCATGCATTTCATTGTTACTCTTTTACACATTGTAGCAAATCTTTTAATTTTACTTAAAAATTCAATTTTCCACAAGAAGAAAGAAAAAACATTTAGAACATAAATGTGAACAAGTCACTTGAAAAAGTTAGATTCAGACTAAAGAGAAATGCATGTGTTATTTCTGGATTATAACTATGTATCTGTTTGATATTGCCATGTAAAAAAAATGACACTTACATTCGCTCTTTTCCTTTTTAAATTTTCATATGGTTAGATTCATGTGTCTCTGTCTAGACAGTATTGTTGATTTCTCTCACACCCATACTAAGGGGAACTTTTCCATCGCTCCTGTATGGATTTTCTTCCCTGCTAGAACACCCCAATCTGTGAATCCCTTGTCGATATTCTTATTACCGAATGACAAAATCTCACCTCACGAGGGCGACGCTGGAAAGCCAGGAGGTAGAGACTACCATCGGAGACACCTGCATCGCTGCCAATTGTAACCCATGAGGTGAAAGTAATCGATGTCTAATTCATTCCTGCTCACATCCTCTTTTCGTATAAACAAAATAAACGGGAAACAAAAAAAGAGAAGGAATAATGGTCAACCATTAATGTGTGCTATTATAGTCCTTACTCTGCTAATAGAGAGAAAAGGGAAAGATATGGCGGTAGCAACAAAGAGAGTTTCTATGTCAATGGCAGTGTTGCCATAGAAACCGCATCAACAGTGACGCCAGTTTCGATCAGTCCTTTTCCAGCAGGTGTTCTCTATTCAAAGCATAATCGCCATGATTCTCTTCAAAGGTAATCGCTTGAAAACCATTTGTAATCTTCCCAAGATATTTATATCTCCTTTACAGATTTTAATCTTCTCTTCATTCATATTTTTCTTTCTTTTTTGTCGTTGATGTAAACTTTGATGTGATCTAAAGTAGATAGAGGAATGGCAAGGCCGAAGCGGAAACTGTAGTTGAGAAGTTGCAGACCTTTATCTCGCATCTTTTGCCTTGCTTGTTCGTCTTTTACGTCAGTGTTAGATTATAGATAGTTACAACAAATTCCCCATTCTAAATTTTTCTTCCATTTGTTTCACTTAATTAAGGTAGGAGAGGTTAAACTCATTTAGATTATTCCACCTGATAGTACAAGGGACATTCAAAGAGGTTTGATATGCAGAAGTATTCTAGACTGCTGACATGTTCGCTATAAGAAGCTTTTTATGTTGTTGTATTTGATTAGAAGTTTTTGTCAGGAGTAAGTCTCTCATGGTGAAAGGTTGAGCATATTTTAGGTTTATTCACGAGGGAGATGTGATATTTACATTAACCAGTGCACTGTTAGAGAAAAGTTAAGAGAAAGGATACCAATGTTGTTTGTAGATTTTCTGTTCTACTTTGTTGCTCCCATCCCATCCTGTTTGGCTTTAATGACATCAAACATTTATTCAAGTATTTATTTTAGATAGAATAATAATAATAATAATAATAATAATAATAATAATTTTGTTAACCCAGGGAAGCTTCATCAGCTTAAATGCTGTTCTTCTTGAGGGCCCTTCAGTTATTATTATTATTACCCCAGCAAATGCCATGTACCCATTCACACCTGGGCGGAGAGGGACAAATGTGGGTAAAACACCTTGTCCAAGGATGTAAGCACCCAGCGAGGATTGAACCCAGGACCTCTCGTATGAGAGTGAAGAGCCTTCACCAATGTACAACAGTGCTCCTACTGTACAAGTCAGGCATACATAAGTCTTGAACTCTTATATTATGAGGAACTTGGTGATAAACTTGTCCACAACGCCTTACGCCTATCAGATCGAAAACAGTTTTCTTTTTTTTTTGGATTAGTTAGCATAAACAAATATTCTTCCCCTGTATTGCTTGAATGTGTATTTTTCCATTTCAAAGGAACTGTTCAGAATTGGAAGGTTATTGCAATGCAGTGAGATGTGCATGGGAAGAGGGATCCATTGGCATAAATCTGTCTCATTTACAAGTTTATCATCCAGATATTTGCTTATTTATCAGGGCTTATCTCCAAGGGGTGGTGTTTTTCTAATATGAGGATAGTAAGGAATTTCAATTTTAATTAAAATTTTGCTATTAACTCTTTTCAACCTCTGAGCTGTCCACTGTTGCTAATTCAAAATCCATCTAAAAGATTAATCACAATTTGAATGGATTAACTAAAAGTGTACCAAATAGCAAGAAAGGGATAAGCGTAGGAAAACAGTATGAATTTCAATTGCTTTCCTTATAGAAACTGTAAAAATCTATTCCTAATATAGCCATCTAAAGGAAAGAGTTTAGAAAAGAAGTGGTTTAATATTTTTGTTCCTTAAAAGTCTCCTAAAGTTTCTCAGAAAGAGCAAATGCAGGTTTTATTATTATTGTTTTTTTTTAGAGCTTACTGTTCCTACTCTTTTTATGAACAACCCACCATAGCAGGTTTGTGCACATAAAAAAAAAGAACTTCAAGTGCTTTGCCAAAGTCTCAATTGTGGAACATAATGACAGACCTTTGTGCTTTATTTTCTGTCCTTTTCTCTAGTGTTCTATTCCAGTGGCATGGTTAATTGTGACTTTGAGCTAGATTTGTGATGAAGGATACTCTTGTCTTTTGTATTGGCAATATAACACTGGGATGTTATTGTAATTTCTACAGCAATTCTAGAGCAAGGATACTTTATTTGGCCTTTGGACTGGTGTACTTCAATTCTATTTAACAAAAGGAATAAACAAAATGAATCCTCTCATTAAATGGAAATGAGAAAATAATTCTATTCGGACATGATTTTTTGTTGTTGCTCATTTAGTTGTAGAATAAAGGTAATTTTTTACAGAATGAGGATGTTGATCCATGGTGCTCCATATCATCACTGATTTTATGCATCGGCATACAAATTCTAGCAGGGATTAAACCAAAAATATTGCTGATTTTACGAACCGGCATACAAATTCTAGCTGGGGTAAAACCAAAAATACTGCGTTTCTTTCTTTAATATCCAATGCTTATGAAAGAAAACATTCTACTCTCATCACCCGTTTGATTCTTCGATGATTGAATGAAAGTAAGGTATTCAAATTAGCCTTTTAAACGGACAAAGTCTTTAAACACCATTATCTCAGAAACATGTTTTTTGCGCTGTGAGGCTTCCTATGCCAGTTTGTAAAATCAGCAATGATATGTCAGTGGACTGTCGCTACTCACCGAGGTTTAAACCTGGACAAAAGTCCTGGCAAGTGAGATCAAATTATGGCTTCTGTCCATAGCATACATTGGGGATCCTTTATCGTTTTCTTTGGGTTAGCAGTAACAATGATGGTTCAAACGTGACTCCTAGAGTGATACTAGAGCGAGGATAATATTTTAGCATTTGGATAGGCTTTAACAGTGAGATCAAATCGTGACTTCTGTCCCTAGCGAGCTAGAAGAGAGGGGATACTTCTATCTCATGAAGACTTTGATTTCGCAGTAACTATGAGACTAAATTGTGACTTGTAGATGTGACTTCTATACTCCGTTTCTAGAGCAAGGACACTATGTCTTATCATTTGGATTGACAACAATGATGATTCTCTATCGTGACTTCTAGACCGATTCTGGAGCAAGGATGCTTCATTTTAGCCTTTCAACGAGCAATGTCATTGAGATCAATCGCCTCCACCTGCATTGGTAGTAAGAAGACATCATGGAAATGTCCTTCATGCCTGGATGCCGTATGAACATCACATATAGATTGTAGCTATTTTTAGAGGGACTAGCTCCCTGGGATGGATGTGCGGTTGCGTTCTCCTGTCCAATGGTCCCTGTAAATGTCACAGCACTGTTCATTGGTTGGTTGGTTTGGTGGGTGGTGGTTAGTTCGTTCACATGTGTAGGTTGTCGTTGATTTTTTTTTGTTCTTTCCTATGGGTCTGGGAATTGGCCATCCATGGATAAGTTGGGAGAGAAAAGAGATTATGAAAGAGAGTGAGAGAGGGACCTAGAGAGGGAGTGAGGGAGGGAGAGATATAAAAAAAAGTTATTTAAAAAGTAGCAAGATCAGGGAGGTGGAAGAAGGAAAGAGATGTGATAAGATGAAACAGGGGGAGAGAGAGAGAGAGAGAGAGAATAAGAGACGATGATAGAAATAGACAGAGATGGAGAGAGGCAGACAGATCAAGGAGTTACGAGGCTGCCTCGTAACTCCTTGGAAAGGCAGATAAAAAGGCAAAAAAGATAGGAAGGAGGGAGAATGACGAAAAATGCATTCCAAAAATCATAAAGCCTTTACTCAATGTTGGCATGGTTTTATTGTGTGCATCTTTGCTCACAAGCTCATGAGAATTCACAAATAAATAAACAAAGAAAATCAATTTTTCGAGGGTTGAGAGGTTTAGGAGCATCAAGAAGCAACTAATACACAAATTAGCTAGGAACATTACTTATCTAACATGTTTTTTTCTTTGATTCCCCAACACATCTGTGAGTCTGCACCGGAATGAAGGGGGGAAAATACATAACTATGAAGAAGTCAATAGAAGTAGGAATTTAAGAGAAAATCAATATTGCCATTTCATTTTATTTGAACTTTTTTCTTCTAATATTGAGCAATTTGTAGCAGGTACAGAGAAAGGGAAACAATGTGACGATGATGCAGAAAAGAAAAAAAAAGTTGTTGCCCCTTTATTCTTCTCTTCATTAAACAATATGAATTGATCAAGAAGAGATGGAGGGGGAAGGAAAGAACGAGAAAGAGGAAAAGAGAGACAGGAAAAGAACGTCTAAATCAATCAAAGCTGGTACGTCAGGATTCTTCGATAATTTGTGGTCAGGTAATTATGGCTCGCCAGGATGAAGCGAGTGCGTTGTCCGTCTCCATGGTGAAATCAATGTCCTTTTCTCTTTTGTTAAATCTTTCTCCCTGGTGCCTCTATTGCACTTGAGACTTATGTTGTAAGTACCCCTTTCTTACTGTAATCTTTGTGAAGTAAGTGCCCCTTTCTCCTTGCAATTTTACATCTCTCAATACAATTTTATGCTGTAGGTACCCCTTTTTATGTTTTAAATACCTTCCTTTATTACTTGTACCTCTTTCTGACTGAAGTCATGTGTTGTGAGCACCCCGAACTCAGTCAAATCTCATGTTGTCAGTAACTGATATTTTTGGCACCCTTTTCTCCCTCAAATCGTATATTGCTAGTACCCTCTTTCTCACTGCAATCTTATGTTGGTAGTGTACCTTCATTCAAGTACTATGATGTACATCCCTTTTTCACTACAATCATATATAGTAACTACCTCCAGATTAAAAGAGAAGGTTGAGTTCTGGGAAAGGGGAAAAATAATTTGTGAGCGTTCTCATTCATTTTATGTCAGTTTAGAAGAACATCATATTAGAAATGTCCCGTGAAAAGGATTGCTCTTCAAATGCCCCCATGTTTAAAATACGACTAGAAATAACTGAAGTGTTCAGGCTGAACATGCATGCCTCACAATGTGTGGAGTACAGTGCATGTGATTTTTGGCAACTGTGGTTCAACTGCTTATCATTTTTGCGCTTTCCAAAACCTTACAGTATGCACCAATTCTCATGCAGACACGATGCAACCTTTCCCAATAGCTCTGAGACAGTTTCTTTCACAAAATAATCACATCAAATTTAACTTCATCTTTAAGCCTGTGTATGGCGTTTGGTTAAGGCCACGGCACACCTTACGATCGGTCTGCGATCCAATTTCAGAAGAAAATGTAGTATCATTTGACAAATCATTTAAAAACGAAAAATATTTTTGATTGAGGGTCTGAATAGTCATTCAGATGGTAAAATCGATAAGATGGCCTTTGCCGAGTTTTCTAGTCGGTGGAATGGCCAAATCGGCTCCGAGTCGTAGTGACGTCACAAAAATAGTACGACTGCCTACGATTTGAAACTAATTTTGTCCTTATTCCCTGTAAAAGGCTGACAGCTCACCAAAACCCTATGTTTAGTATTCATATTACTTTTCAGAACCTGAGTAGGGTAGATTCGATTTGTTAATATGCCAATATTTAATGCCATAGCGATTTATTTCACAAATCGGATCGCAGACCAATTGTAAGGAGTGCGGTGGCCTTTAAATCGACAATTGTCTTGTAAGAGCATTTCAGAGTGGTAAAGGTAATCAAGGTCCTGTTTTATAAAACTTGTTACCAATAACAAGTTACAGTAATTGTATTTATCTTTTAAATCAAATTGTGAAATCACATTATTTGGCTCCTGTAGATTGCTATTAAAATTGAAAAGGGACTTATGACTTTGTATAGTGAAAGTGAGTATTTTTTCTTTGCCTTTGCTGAACGTATATAAATCATGCATTGAAAAAAGTAATAGCATGGTTTCCCCAGGGTTCTCAGATAGATTAGACTGTCTATCATATCGCCAAGAGATGGCGCTATAGCTCAATTTTACTCTCCTGGGCTGCTGCAGTTAGGTAAAACTTTGTAGCGCCTTGCTTTATTCCAAATCTTGTCCACATACATTGCATTGTCTTTAGCTTCATCATGACTATTGATAAATACCATGGCTGCTTTCATGAGCAGTTGCTCCCTATGGTAGCAAAATGAATACTTATATGTACATGCATTGTTATGACCAGTGTTGGGTACCTCGAGATCGATCTTGATCTCGAGACCAGTCTCGAGATCGGCATCATTAACCTCGATCTTGTTCTTGATCTCGAAGATTTTGGTCTTGATCTTGATCTTGATCTCGGAGCTTCTGTTCTCGGAATTTTTGCTCGAGATTGCTTGAGATCAACATTGTTATTACGTAAATTATCATACGAAAAAGCTTTTAAAATCGTTCACCAATTGGCGAAAACACGACTCAGTGTTGGGTACCTCGAGATCGATCTTGATTTCGAGACCAGTCTTGAGATCGGCATCAGTAACCTCGATCTTGATCTTGATCTTGGAATATCTGATCTTGATCTCAGATGTTCTAATCTCGATCTTGAGCTGCGGATCTTGATCTTGATCTGGATCTCGGACTGTCTGATCTTGATCTTGATCTTGATCTCGGACCCTCTGGTCTTGGCCCCAACACTGGTTATGACCAATCTGTCCTCTGCACACAAGCTGTAGGCCCTACTGCTTTATGAAAAAAACTGTTGGTGATTATTGACTAAAATGTACAACCGAGATTTACACATTCTAGTTGTATTTAAATTGTACTCAGCCTTGTTTCCTCTACCTTTGTTCTTATTATTTTCTGTTTTACATCTGACATTATTGCATCAGTATCTTCTTTCATATTTTCCACTTTCTGGAACTTTTCTCTCTTCCAAGACTTCATCCATAGCATGTTTAATTACTCCAAGCACCCCCCCCCCCCCCTCCTTCCCTTCATTTGTATGATTATTGGTTCAACAGCATCATTCTTAGTTGTGCCCCTCTTTCCACCCAATTCTCATTCTCTCTCTCTATCTCTCTCTCTCTCTCACTCTGTCTTTCCTGTCCAGCTCTGCCTCCTTTCTAAAGTGTGTTAATATTTTTCTTACCACTTTCTCTTTTCCTCTCTCTCTCTTGTCCCCTATTTCTGTCCCCTACCTTCTTTAATTTCTGTGATAGTTATTGATGTTTCATTACCCCATGCTCATCCTCTAAACCATTTTCTAGTTGATCCTCTTTTTCTGCTCCTCCTCTCCCCCCCCCCCTCTTTCTCTTCCCATATCTCCCCCCCCCCCATATCCCTCTCTTTTGTCCTCTCTATAATCTCTATACATCACTGTATTTCTCTTTCTCTTCTTGTTCTACTTGCAACTTGCTTCTCTAGCTCTCTATTTCTTCCCTCTTTTCTCTCTCTCTCTCTTTCTCTCTCTCTCTCCTTTCTCTCTCTTTCTCTTTCCTCTTCTTCATCTTTTTCTGGTTCTATTAGCACCTCTCTTCTCTGGCCCACTGTATTTACCATCCTCTGATCAGTAATATACACGTAGCTCATCTTGAAATGTCACCTGTCTATTCTAGACAGACGGGTATGTCACAGCCGACTTGCCTGTCACTACGACTTCACGCCTAGCGCTAATTACCCATAGATGAGCACACGCAGTCGCCTGTAATTAATTACCCACCCACTTAAGATTTACATTAAAGGTAAACATTGAAGCATCCTATGCAATCCATGCTTGGTCTTCAAAACCTTGTTTCACCCTACATGAATGATGATAATATGCAGTTCTTTTATAGCTCATATCACATTATGACTTAAAGTGTACCAATCACCTGAAAAAATAATTTGTGTACAGCTAGAAAGTATAAAATCAACCTCAAAGAACTTTGTCTGGTATTCTATAGGACAACAGTTAATGAGTATAAAGGAAATAAAGGATAACATGAAAATGCTTGCACGGAACCGAACTTAGAGTTGGGTTCCGCGCGAGCCTTTACCTTGACAAGCGCGTACGGGTGCGTCGAGTAGTCTACTCACGAGTCACTTTTACACTTATAGAGAGTGTAATTAAAATTGCAATATCTCTTTATAGAATTAATATTTGAAGCCCATATTTTGAATATAGTATAGCGACATGCAACCTCTAACATACAGAGCAAAATTATTTTTGGTGATTGGTACTCTTTAACATCCCTATGTGCTACCAAAGTGGTTTAGAAATTATTATCCTTGCTTTATCTCCTGCAGCTGTTGTCTCTGCAGTGCATTCCAAGGTATAGATCCTGCCAGGTATCCCGGGTCAAGAGAGTTAACTATATATAAAATGCCTTGTCAGGAGTTGTGCGCATGGGGCAGATATATCTAAACTCTCAGCCATCTGAACTATCAACCACTGTATCTCAGTGGTTCCAGGTTATAGCATTGTTATTTTGTCTGTCGTTACAGTTCATATTCTTAATGAAATTAGATAACGAATATATCATACTCAGTATAGCAAATTACATAAAGGATATCATACCATTAAGGGGAGGATTCTGAAATGAGTTATATCATATCAATCTATGTACCCGCATATATGAATCCACTGATCACAATTGAAGGCTTTCTGTAACACCATGTGGGAGCCTCTGTGAAAAGGCTGTTGATATATTCTTTCATGAAAATAACCCACTCATGGGGCGTTAAGAGGAACTTTGGAAAAGTGAAAGGAAAGGAAAGAGATGATAATAGAATGAAATAATTCCTCTGAACGCCCCATAAGTGGGTTATTTTCATGAAAGAATATATCAACAGCCTTTTCACAGAGGCTCCCACATGGTGTTACCGAAAACCTTTAATTGTGAATACTCACTCACCATGGAAACCTACAGAGAACATCTAATACGCTGATATGGTTACATATTTTGTTATTTGAAATGTACATAAGTTGTTACTATCTTTTCTCTCTTGTTTTCTTGTTGAAAAAAATATTGATGTACACATGTCAATGATGTTCAATAAAGTCAATTCAATTTAATTCATGGTACAAATATCATGTGTTAAATCTTTATTTCCTTATTTTAAGTATGACTAAGAAAAATATAGTTGAAAACATTGGACCAAATTTTCCTAATGGTTTTTTTTTTTTGTATGTTATTTCATTTTGTGCAAGGTTTAGTCATTTTGATTGTTGTGGTGATTGAAAAACAAAAAGACACAATTCTTCCTATTATAAACCCCTCAAAAAAAAGTTCTGCAATTTAGGTTTGAGCGTTGATATCTATCTCTCTTGTTACTGTATCATCATACCTGAATTTAGTATCATTGAAACGCTTGTTTATTCCCCTTTACAATGATGCCCCATTTGTACTGATTATGTAATATTGGAATACGTAGTATTCAGGTGTACTGCACATTCCATGATTAAATCATCAGTGAAAAGACCCCAGCCTAAAGCCCACCGCACACTATACGATCTACTATGATCCGATTTTGGAAATAAATCGCAATA
The DNA here is from genome assembly GCA_025618425.1 of Heliocidaris tuberculata. NCBI lineage: Eukaryota > Metazoa > Echinodermata > Echinoidea > Camarodonta > Echinometridae > Heliocidaris > Heliocidaris tuberculata. The sequence continues at coordinate 21,344,958 of CM046838.1, forward strand.
GCATTAGATATAGCGGTTTTAAGCAATAAAATGTACCTGATTCAGGTTATGAACGATAATAATATTGAATAATCATCATTGGAATTTGGTACGATGTCAGCCTTATATCCTGAATAAGGGCCAAATCAGTTTCAAATTGTAGACAATCGCAGCACTGCTCTGACGTTACTATGATTTGGAGCCGATTTAGCCTTTCCTCTGCCTAGAAGGCTCGCAACAGGCCGTAATTTCGATTTTACTATCTATATGACTATTCAGTACCTCAATCCAACATATTTTTCTTTTGTTTAACTGTTTATATATGATGCTATTATATTTTCTTCCGAAATCGGATCGCAGACCGATCGTATAATATGCGTTGGGCTTAAGATATCTCGGGCTTTGTATTCAATGTGTTAAATCATGCTTCTTTTCAATGAGGCATGCCATTGATCACATTACTTAACATCCATTTAAATTAATATTAGAAAAGTGTTTATACATCAACAATGGATGGGCCCAGACGAAGTTGACAGGCTCCAGTGAGCCATGGAAATGAAACACCTCTAATAAAAACACCCTTATAGTGTTACTGAGAGAGAGAGATGAGGGGCGCAGGACAGGGCTTGGACTTGCCTTGCGTTTCATTCACTTGCAATCGTATCTCAGTTTGAGAGGAAATGATGCTGTAAACAATTTCTTTTCAGAACAAAAAACATACCCTTTTTGTTCAGGGGTGTCGCTAAAAGCCGGTAACCGGTAAAACTTGCCGCCTTTACACTCATTTCTTACCGGCTGTAATTCCTATATATACTGATTAAAAAAATGTATTAATGCAAGCCCATTTATAGGCATTTTGCTTGAGCAAAAACTAGCCCTCCCCAAAAACATGGAGAGCTTATGATGATCGGAAATTCCCTCGATTTCGTTCATAACTTCTGCAACACATGCACAGCCCATCGATCTATCTTGATAGTCGTCGACGAACGCGATTTCCGACGAAAATGAGTGTGTACGGGGCTATCGCTATCGCTCGCGATCGCTGAGGTGCGCGCGATCTATCCGAGTCTTGTTTTAAAAAAACAACAAAACAAAAATAAAAATCTAAAAATAAAAATTCCAGAGGAAAAAAAAAAAAAAAAAAAAAACATACTGCTAACGTGGGAAAATAATAATACTTCAATTGGGTATGGGAATACTCCATAAAACTGTATTTATTAAAATGGCGAAATTGAAGTCCAAAACATGCATCAAGTTCGTCATAATACTTGACTCACCGTAGTAGGTCCCACATGTGTTAATTGGTGTAAGCAGAGCAATGAAAGTGTAGCGGTTTTCCGAGCTGAATCCTTTTTTTTTTTTAGGTTAATATTGATTTTGAGTATTTTTATTTACGGTGAACAATGATACAAATTATTTATGTGGGGTTTATTTGCCTGAATTTCCCCTGTATTTAATGTAAAACAAACAAGCATCAAGTTCGTCATAATACTGACTCACCGTAGTATAAGTCCCACATGTGTTAATTGGTGTTTGCAGAGCAATGAAAGTGTAGCGATTTTCTGAGCTGAATCCTGATTTTTTAGGTTAATACTGATTTTGAGAAGTGTTATTCAAAGTGAACAATGATACAAATTATTTATGTGGGGTTTATTTGCCTGAATTTCCCCTGTATTTAATGTAAAACATCGTTATTTTTACGTTAGTGCAAGGCATTGTGTGAGTGTGACTGTGATGATCAAGCTGCTGTGACTCTATCTTGAGGGTTAGGGTAGAGAAACAAGTGTTGATGTACTTATGGTATATGATAACTGATTTATAATATATCGCTTTGAATGGCATAGCGTACAAATTTAGTCCTGATTATTTATTATTTTTTATGATAAATGTAGATGTTTTTAAACAAACTGCACTGTAGGCTATTCCTATTTTTTATTGCATTTATCTAAGTTGATTTAGGCATTTTTGTTCTGATATTCATCAAAACACCCCCCTCAAAAAACAAACAAGAACAACAAACAAAGAAACGAAAACACATGCTCAAACCCACACTCATACACTCTGTTAAAAGCAATCACTGAGCCAACAGAGCCCTCTGAAAAAAAATCAAAATTAAAGGCCCTTGGCCTTTTTAAATCATTTTAATTTATTTTGATTTTATTTAAATATTCAAGTAATATTTTTTTTACTCCTAAAAACATTTCCCTGGAATAAAAAAAAGCTTGGGGGGGGGGGGTTAAAGTTTGTCTCCTTTGGTTGTTGGTTGTAACTTAGTATGTGTATTTCCTCCATGAATTTTGCTAATCAGACAAAAAGCTCCCCTTGTATGTCGAAGAAGAGCTTTTTGCAGTGCTCCCCTACCGCTCTCCTTAAAAGTTCTAGGAGAGCTTTTTATTGCTCCCCTCATAATTATAAAACTGAGTCCCTGTTTAAACCATACAAATTGTAGAAAATAATAATCTAGTCTTATTGTTGTAATCATTTGAAAGTGAATGACAGAACAGTGGAGGGTGGTGTGAGAGACAGAGTGGTGTACTGTGAAAAGTGTGAATTTCATAATACATGTAACATGATTGAGATGCATATGGCAGTACATGTAGGTCCTCAAAATTATGACCATTTCATACAAAAATCATCATGCACGGATAAAAGTAGACCCTAGCTCTTCATGTCAAACCATGAAAAATCTTAACATTATGATTAGATACAAGAGTTTTTTTTTTTTTTTGGGGGGGGGGCACAATATAAAAAAAAAAGCTCAGAGAAGGAGTCTAGAGTAATGTATTTTTCATTTCTGCTGTCTACAGTTGTGATTGTTCATGAATATATATGTTTAATATACATACATGTATGGAAAGGTAGAAGAAAAGATTAATTCAAATTTTGTTCATAGGTATGCACCAGATTGCATGATTTCAAGTTTAAAAATGCAAAAGCTCCCTACCGTGGGAGGGGGGATACCCCCCTCCCACACCCTCCCCCCCTCGGTCGCTTCGCTCCCTCGCGCTTGGTCGCTCCGCTCCCTCGCAATGATGGTACCTCCTATAAAATAGAAGTTACCTCCTACAAGAAAAATTAGCAACACCCCTGCCTTTTTGTTCAGTATCCGTAAGAAATCTTTTAAGATTTGGAGAATATCTTTATTTCTTTCCCAATCTGGAGCTGTCAAGCATTTTGTGTGTGTGGAAGTTTATGTTTTCTAAGAGGTTTACTTAAAAGGCTATTTCAGATCTTAGTTCCATGTACTGAGCCTTATTTTTTCTTCTTCTTCTTTAGCTGTTTACTGACCCAAATAATGTTCCTTGTTTAAAAACACCTAGAATTCTTTCTTCAACATGTGAATCACAAACTTCACAGTGAACATTTTGATTTTACATAAGTTTAGAAAGTGTAATTATAGCCAACAGTATATAAGGAGCTTGAATTCAAGGTATCAGCCTGGATACCCAATGGCACCACTGGACGAGACTGGTTTGCTGCCATCTAGTGTTAGGATGATGTTGCCATCTAGTGTTAGGATGATGTTAGTAGAGGAATGCAAGAATTTGGGTGAAGATGCTTTGAGAAAAGCAGTTTGAGTTGCTGCTAGGCATACGAACATTTCTTTTTTTTCCAAGTATTTTTCCCTCCACAGGGATTTTATTGATTTTCAGTCACAACAAATTAACAAACATATTCAAGGTAAATCACATTTACAATGTAAATACATAATACAATAATAACTCAAAATAATTCAGAATACAAATGTTTCTTGAACTGTCAGGTTCACACAAATTCCATGAATACTCCATTTTCAATAGAGCATTCATGGAATCCATGGGGGGAAAAAAACAAAAAACCACGAAACAATACAAACACATACATGTATCATCATTTGAATATTGGGGTATACAATTACTTATTTTTGACCACTATTAGTTATTTTGAAAATACAGCGCCAGTCGGCACCTCCGATCACCCGTTCGCACTATTCAGCTTAGAACAACAATAAAATGGTCCACCAACCACATTGTTCCGGCCGAACAACGTGAACATGCCCACAAAGAAAGCCAACTGGCACTGTATATATGAGATATTCGAAACCTTAAAGATGTATCGTCATGTAAACAAATTTCTGAATTGAAACCATTTTCTTGCAAATTTATCATTTCTACAATTCGAATCTGCTATGTACTTTTCATTTTTGAAATAATTTATAAGCGAAACTTTAATATTATCAAAATCGAGCAGTTGTTTCTTTATTTTGCAAGTATATACCATCTGTCTCACCACTATAAGTATACAATTCAATGCAGAATTATTTGAACCTCTTAAACCAAACAATTTATCTTGTAGTGAGAATATCATTCTATTTCCGGTTCCAGTGTATATCCAGTGTTCCAACCTATCCCAAATATGTTTAACATGTGTACATTCACATAGCAGATGGATAACTGTTTCACTCTGTTCATTACAAAATGTACATTCTTTTCTTGGGACTAAATTCATTTTAAACAGTAAATCATTCGTATATAATATACGTTGCAATATCTTAAACTGGAACCATCGTAATCCCACATCCATCGTACAATTAAATGCGATAGAACAATATGTTTCCCAGTTCTTGTCATTCAAATCAAAGATACATTTCCATTTAAGAAAGCTTTTGCATTCTAATTTCCTTTTCTTCAATAAAACTGCATAGATGTGTGCGCAACCTTTAATACGTTTCATAACAAGTGCCATTGTATCTGGGAAAAAGGGTTGCTGCACCCTGTTAAAAGTAGTACATTTGTATCCTTCTCTAATTGCATCACATAATCCACGATAAAAAAGAAAGTTTATTTGAACATTATACTTTTCTTGGAGGTCTTTCAGAGAGAGAAAATGACCATTTGACTCTAAAACATCATTGACAAAACGGATTCCCTTTTTACACAATGTTTTGTTATAAATTGAGCTATTACCTAGTTTAATGTAATCATTATTCCAACTAGAAATTTAATTCGTCACTGAAGACGAATTAGGTGGTCTGTCTTTCACTGTGGCAAAGTGCTTTGTCAGGTGTGATAATATTTCTGCAAGATTATAATCATAATGTTGACGACAATGATAATCATAATGTTGACGACAATGATCATAAGATATGGTCATATAAGTGATGACAATGACGATAATGATATATTGATAATGATGATCATAATGACAATAATGATGACAATAACCACGATAACCTAAGTGGCATAGCGCCCCTACAGGTTCAGTTTTATGGGCGATTTTTCGAAAAGTGCTTGAAATGGCATGAAACGTTTGCAAAATGAATTTGGGACGATTTGGATCATTTCTAAATTTTGCGCACGCGCGGACGTACGCGTACGCGCGCGTTTAACGAAATGACCTTGACTGGAATGACAGTGACCTTAACCATGCCAAATATGAAAGAGAAATGACATTTCGTTATGAACATATGACCATAAGTTGATTTTCACAAAATGGCGCCTGGATGACGTCACAATAACCTGATGACCTTGAAAAAGATGTGGGAACTTGACCTTATTACGACTGATGACTGACGAAAATATGAAGAAAATTGACTGAGCCGATTTGGAGAAATCGGGATAACGAACTGGACGATTTGATATTGCAGGACATGTGGAAGATTATCCCCTTAGCTTTAATACACGACAGGGAATGAGATTCTACACAAACTACTGCACACTACTTTCAATAGACATAACACGCAAAATTAGGCAGTTTTTTACATTGTTTGTGATGGTATATGTTATAATAGTCGAAGAAGATGGTAGAATAAAAGGCAAAAAAAAAAAAAAAAAAAAAAAAAAAAAATGGACCCACCGGGAGTCGAACCTGGGTCGCCGGAATGGGAGGCAAGTGCTTTACCAATGGACCAAAATATTTCCAATAGACATAACGGGATTCTCAAATGACATTTTGTAGTTAAAAAAAGGGCATGATCCCGACATCTGATCAAAATTGGAGGGCACACTTGTAAAAGCTTATAGTCTCAGCTATAACATACTCAAATTTGGGAGAAAATCGAGCAGAAATAACAGAGATACTGCTCAAAGAAGACGGGAATGTAGAATCAAGATTTGAGAAAAAGTCATGTCCCATAGAGAATACACGCAAAATGAGAAAAATTGACATACCTTATTTCATCGCAAAAATACGCCATGATGCCTTTGTCAAAATGAAAAATCGTGGAACTGATCTTGTAGAGAATTGTCTCAGCTACATCATATCCAAATTTGGGCGAAAAATGACCAATATTAAAGGAGTTATAGTCAAATTTGCATAAATTTGATGACGTCATTTTTGAAAAAATGAAATTTTGAGTTTAGACGCCATTTTGATGACTTTGCAATATAATTGAGGGTCAAATGACCCATGAAATAATATCTATGATTCCTCCTCTACCCAAATATGAAAAAAAAATTGGGGGTCAATGGACTATTTAAAGAGCTAGAGTTAATTTTGTAAAGGCATGTTTTTACGACTTTTTACACTATTTTGCCCATTGACGCGCGCGCGGATTTTAAAGTTTGACGCGCGCGTGTGGCCTTATGGAATGTCGAGAATGCCTGTAAATGGTTGGAAATTGTCAAGAATAGTGTCAGGAACACAAACCATGCGAAAAAACGGCGTTTTTACACTCTGTACGCGCTGCGCACGCGCATAACGCGCGCACGGACGCGCACGGACGGAAATTTTTGAAATGCTTGAAATGACCTGAAACGTACTCTCGTTTGATCCTTGGATGATTTTGAGCAGTTCTAAATTTTGACGCACGCGTACGCGCGCGTCATGACCTCTGGATGACTTTTGACGAGATGACCTGATGACCCATGACCTGAAGTTAATGTCATGTAAATATGGACGATTTTTGATGATTGGTTATGAAGATATGATTGATAATGTGATTTGACAAAATGGCGCCTGGATGACGTCACGATGACCTGTTGACCTTGATATGTAAACGGGAACATGTCCTCATGGGATGACATCACTGACGAAAATTTGACGAAAATTGATACTGGTCTTTTATAAAATTGCGAATGGACAAGAAATGGGGGAAATAAAAATAATAAATAACTAGAAATTTAATTCGTCACTGAAGACGAATTAGGTGGTCTGTCTTTCACTGTGGCAAAGTGCTTTGTCAGGTGTGATAATATTTCTGCAAGATTATAATCATAATGTTGACGACAATGATCATAAGATATGGTCATATAAGTGATGACAATGACGATAATGATATATTGATAATGATGATCATAATGACAATAATGATGACAATAACCACGATAACCTAAGTGGCATAGCGCCCCTACAGGTTCAGTTTTATGGGCGATTTTTCGAAAAGTGCTTGAAATGGCATGAAACGTTTGCAAAATGAATTTGGGACGATTTGGATCATTTCTAAATTTTGCGCGCGCACGGACGCGCGGACGTACGCGTACGCGCGCGTTTAACGAAATGACCTTGACTGGAATGACAGTGACCTTAACCATGCCAAATATGAAAGAGAAATGACATTTCGTTATGAACATATGACCATAAGTTGATTTTCACAAAATGGCGCCTGGATGACGTCACAATAACCTGATGACCTTGAAAAAGATGTGGGAACTTGACTTTATTAGGACTGATGACTGACGAAAATATGAAGAAAATTGACTGAGCCGATTTGGAGAAATCGGGATAACGAACTGGACGATTTGATATTGCAGGACATGTGGAAGATTATCCCCTTAGCTTTAATACACGACAGGGAATGAGATTCTACACAAACTACTGCACACTACTTTCAATAGACATAACACGCAAAATTAGGCAGTTTTTTACATTGTTTGTGATGGTATATGTTATAATAGTCGAAGAAGATGGTAGAATGAAAGGCAAAAAAAAAAAAAAAAAAAAAAAAAAATGGACCCACCGGGAGTCGAACCTGGGTCGCTGGAATGGGAGGCAAGTGCTTTACCAATGGACCAAAATATTTCCAATAGACATAACACGTAGACGAAATACGGGATTCTCAAATGACATTTTGTAGTTAAAAAAAGGGCATGATCCCGACATCTGATCAAAAATTGGAGGGCACAATTGTAAAAGCTTATAGTCTCAGCTATAACATACTCAAATTTGGGAGAAAATTGAGCAGAAATAACAGAGATACTGCTCAAAGAAGACGGGAATGTAGAATCAAGATTTGAGAAAAAGTCATGTCCCATAGAGAATACACGCAAAATGAGAAAAATTGACATACCTCCTTTAATCGCAAAAATACGCCATGATGCCTTTGTCAAAATGAAAAATCATGGTGACTGATCTTGTAGAGAATTGTCTCAGCTACATCATATCCAAATTTGGGCGAAAAATGACCAATATTAAAGGAGTTATAGTCAAATTTGCATAAATTTGATGACGTCACTTTTGAAAAAATGAAATTTTGAGTTTAGACGCCATTTTGATGACTTTACAATATAATTGAGGCTCAAATTACCCATGAAATTATATCTATGATTCCTCCTCTACCCAAATATGAAAAAAAATTAGGGGGTCAACGGACTATTTAAAGAGCTAGAGTTATTTTTGTAGAGGCATGTTTTTACGACTTTTTACACTATTTTGCCCATTGACGCGCGCGCGGATTTTAAAGTTTGACGCGCGCGTGTGGCCTTATGGAATGTCGAGAATGCCTGTAAATGGTTGGAAATTGTCAAGAATAGTGTCAGGAACACAAACCATGCGAAAAAACGGCGTTTTTACACTCTGTACGCGCTGCGCACGCGCATAACGCGCGCACGGACGCGCACGGACGGAAATTTTTGAAATGCTCGAAATGACCTGAAACGTACTCTTGTTTGATCCTTGGATGATTTTGAGCAGTTCTAAATTTTGACGCACGCGTACGCGCACGTCATGACATCTGGATGACTTTTGACGACAGGACCTGATGACCCATGACCTGAAGTTAATGTCATGTAAATATGGACGATTTTTGATGATTGGTTATGAAGATATGATTGATAATGTGATTTGACAAAATGGCGCCTGGATGACGTCACGATGACCTGTTGACCTTGATATGTAAACGGGAACATGTCTTCCTGGGATGACATCACTGACGAAAATTTGACGAAAATTGATACAGGACTTTTGAAGATTTCGAATGGACAAGAAATGGGGGAAATAAAAATAAATAAAGAATAAAGAAAATTCGGACGAATATAAAAGGTGATCTGTCGATTACGACAGACCACCTAATAAGGGTTGGCAAGAAATGGTATCATAGTGCATGGATAAGAGTGTACTATAAGCCGTGAACATTTCTTTCCAAAAAAGGTTCTCTGTTTTACTTGCCAGTTCTCGAAAATAATTATTTCCCATATATAATTTCAAGTCTTGAAGTCCAGGCAAAAAAGATTGTAAAAGACAGAGGATATTACTATCTATTGAGCCATTTACCAATTTCTTAATCCAGGAAATTTTCAATGATTGGCAGTGTATGTTTATATCTATCATTTTGACCCCTCCGTCTGAGTAACTTTGCGACATTTGATTTCTACTTATTTTATCAGGTTTCTCCCCCCAAATAAATCTATAAAACTGAGCGTTTATATCTTTCAAAAAAATTTCACCTGGATTTGGGAGAGACAAAATAAGGTAGTTTAATTTAGATACCAACAATGATTTGACAACTGTGACTCTTCCAAGGACAGTTAAGTATCTTCTTAACCATGATGTCATTTGACTTTTAATCTCTTTAAATTTTTCATTATAATTTTGAATTGTCATTTTGTGCAAATCCGTACAAAAGTCTATACCTAAATATCTGAAATAATCATCGAATACCCAGTTTAGATTTCTGTTCAAAAGAACACCATCCTTCTTGTTTTTATATCCTCCAATCCATATCGCATGTGTCTTATGTATATTAATCTTCAAACCCGACATTGTGTTATATTCATCTAAAATGTTTAATGCACTGATTAATTCCCTTACCGATCCATTCAATGTTAGAAGAGTATCGTCTGCATACTGAATTATTTTAAGATGTTTATCTGTAGGTAAGCTCAAACCAACAATCGAATTGGATTGTCTAAACAAAAGACCGAGTATTTCGGCGCATAATAGAAAAATATATGGAGACAAGGGATCTCCTTGACGACATCCCCGCTCTATTGAGAATCTTGGAGACAGGTGTCCATTGATCAGTACACAGGATTGAGCATTTTCATAGAATACATTAAACCATTTTACAATAGAGGGACCAAACTTAAAGAAGTGTAATACTTTTCTAATAAAGTCGTGAGAAATTGAATCAAATGCCTTTTCAAAATCTATAAGTAGCAATAAACCAGGAATATCATTGAGGTCAGTGTACAATAATATATCATATAACAAACGGATATTTTCTCCAATGAAGCGTCCTGACATAAAACCTTTCTGATTCTCATGTATAAGAAAAGAAAGTACATTCTTCAATCTATTTGCTATACAAGTGGAACCTAATTTATATACTACATTTAGTAAAGATATGGGTCTCCAATTTTTCAAGTAATGTCTGTCTTTATTTCCTTTGGGAATTAAAGAGATAACCCCTAACTTTTGTGTAAAGGACATTCCGGATGAATATGCAGAATTCAGATATCTAACTAAAAATATGTGTAGTTCTTTCCAAAAATGTTTAAAAAATTCGACAGTGAATCCATCTAGACCTGGGGATTTATTATTTTTCATTTTTTTAAGAGCTTGATAAACCTCATCAATAGAGAGCTCTCCTTCTAGCTTCTATGACATCGAATTGGTTAATTTATTTATACCTACATCATTTAATATTGTGTTTAGGTCTACATCTACAACCGGATTGTTTTTATACAATTTAGAATAGAATGATACAATTTCTGATGCAATATCGTCCTGTGCTGTGATCTCCTTGTTTTCGGTAGTGACCAGTTTGCATATCCGTTTATTAACAGCATTTTTTTTTTCTAAATTCAAAAAATATTTTGATGGTTTCTCGCCGTATTCCATCCATTTGATTTTAGATCTCATCTTTATTCCTTCCATTTTATCTTTTCTTAATGATTCCAACTGAGCTTTCTTCTCATTCAATATAACTAACTCCCTATCTTTGTCTGTTTTTGATATCAATGTCTTTTCCAAGTCTACAATTTCTTTCTCTAAATCATATTCCAAATTTACCAATCTTTTCTTTTTTCTAGTTGCATATAAAATTGTTTCACCTCTGATTATTGTCAACAACGTATCGAAAAATAATTGATCACTAACAGCAAACTCATGTAGTATATCTCGTCCTTCTGCCTCAAATCTACTTGAATTGTTATCATGTTGGACTGAATAGGTCTTAATAGTTTGTTTAATAACATCTTTAATTTGTTCTACATAACTATCATCCCTTAACAATGAATTGTTGAATTTCCAGTAACTTGGGCCTACTCTACGATTATTTAAATTCAAAGATAATTTCACCAGGGAACATTTCTTGTTTCCCCTCATTATTTAGATGCTTTTTCAAAATGATAATCAGAGATTTTAGTACCCTCATAGCAGTTGCCCCTCTCTGATTTACACTTCGTATCGTCTGTTTGGAACCAGAAGGGCGTTAACTCTTTGCAAATGATGGGACTTAACGCCCTTCTGGCTCCACACAGATGATATGAACAATCATTCTTTCCTCCCTGTATCTATCCTCTACTCCTTTGCCCTCTCTCTCATTTACACATTTTTTTTGTCTCTCAATTTCTCTCTGTTTCTTTACTTTCTTCCTTTTCTCTGCTGCTTTCTTTTTTGTACCATTAATTTTTCATTCATTTTAATCATGTCATTTATAGACATATTTTCAAGTTCAAATTGAATTTTCTCTGGTTTGTTTTCATGTTTCTTTTTTTCTTCTTCATTTATTGCTCCATATAAACGTGTGCTTATTCAGTACTGTATATTGTATATAGTATTCAATCTCTCTCTCCCTCCCTCTTTAAAAATATATTATTGCACGACCTTTTCTAATGCTACGGATATGGTACCACTTGTGACAAGGAATGCAGTGGTATTCACTTGATACCTTGCATTCTCAATACCCAAAAGCAATTATTGCAAAAGCCTCAAATCTCTGTTTTCTTCAATCTTCTGAATAATACGAGTACTTAATGCAGATTGTCATGTAAAGAGATACTGGCCGTTGGGATCTGTAGTAGCAATAGGGTTTAAAAAGACCCGACTATGCCACTCGCTAATCATTCGGCTCCACTCTCTCTCTTCCCTCGCCTCTCTCTCCCTCTTTCTCTCTCTCTCTCTCTGTCTCATCTCCCTCTCTTTATCTCTCTCCCCTTTATCTCTTTCTCTCTAAATTTCTCTCTCTCCTGCTTGCTCTCTTGCTCTATCTACGGCTCTCTCTCTTTCTTTTCTCTCTCTCTCTCTTCTCTCTCTCTCTTTCTATATATCACACTTTCTTAGGCTCTCTCTCTTCCCCTCTCTCTCCTCTCACTCTCTCTTTCTCGCTCTCTATCACTCCTTTTCTCTCTGTCTTTTTACTCTCTCTTTCTCACACTCTTTCTATCATACCTCTTTCTTTCACACTGTCTCTCACTCACACACACGCGCACACACACACACACACACTCACACACTCCCTCTCTCTCTCTTTTTCTTCTCACTTTTAAAGAGGAATTTAATACTGTTCAAGCCTTTCTGACATCGATCCAATCCTAGGCCCACAAATCCGATACGATTTGCAAACACATCAACCAAATAGACACTAGCTTATCTCGATCGTCCCCTCTACTCTTTCTATTTTTGCCTTGCCAGCCAGCCATCTTAGTTTGTCCATGCTCTTGCCAGCAATTTGCTTTCTCCCTCTCTTCATGTTAACTCTTCCTTTCTCATTTTCTCTCACTCTGTCCACTTAGCTCTTTTCGTACAGACCATCTCCATGCTTTTACACAATTTGCGCTTTTACACAATTTGTGTTTTTTTACATTGTGTATACAGTGTGTGAAATTTCCTCCTTTTATGAATGCTTCCTGTATACATGAAATAGTTATTCACCAGTGATAGATTTCACACTTTTCATTGTCCTTGAAAACAGCTGTTACAGGTTTTATTATTTATTTATTTATTTTTTTTAATTATCTTTGTTTTTTATATAGATTTCCTATTTTTGTTTATATTTCCCTCTGCCTTGCTCAGTAGCTTGCAAGTTCCACATCCTCTTTGTCAGTTTCCGGTGTAAACTTCCGGGGGTGGAGGTGTTACGTTGTAAAGTCTTCATTGTTGTGTTCCCCTTCAGCGTTTCCTATAGAGAGCAATCTCTATTCTGGGTTAATGTGTAAAGCACAATTTCCCCACGGTCCGGCTCGGGAATCCGAGCGTGAAACAACAGTTGACTCTCGCAATCTCCCACGCATCCCGGCAGATTTTTAGATAAATTCAAGGAGAGATTTAGTGTGAAAGGGCATTAAAATGGCTATGCTCCCTTGAAATTTGCTTCATCAGACTTGAAAAGAGGAGGAGGAGGTATCTGATAAACAAAAAAAATTGTATTGGGGGGGGGGGAATGGAGTTGGGGGCATGGGGGAATGGTGGTTGAATGTCTCAACATGAGCTGGGACTACACTGTTAGTATTCAAAGTGTTTTTATAAGAATGAGATTTTTGGCTACTGGGATAAGTTACAAGACTGACTTTGGAGTGTTTGGATGGGTGTGTGTGTTTGTGTGTGAGAGAGAGAGAGGGGGGGGGGGGGAGAGGGAGAGAGAGTGTAAGGGGTGTAGATGGAGAGATGATATAGTGATAGTGATAATGAGGAAGAAGATGAATAGGAGAAGGAGGAGGAGGGGAAGGAGATTGAAGTAGTTTGTGAAGATGACATTAAGGGTGATGAAAATTGAGAAGAGGAAGAAGAAGAAGATGATGATGATGATATGATTGTAAGCTGGAAAAGAATCACTAAATTGAAATCAATCATCATACAGTACAAAGTGAAAGAAATGATACTAAGGGAAGTCAGGTGCAATTGATATCAAGAGACAAAATTGAAGAAAAAGTAAAAAAATCAGAACTGCAGAAGAAAAAATGGGACTTCCAAGAATTATCAGAGGAAGACTGGGAAAAGAAAGTGAGTAGGAGAAATATTAAAAGAGAAGGGTGTATCAAAATAAAAGCTAGAAAGTGAGATATTTCGTAGAAAGCAAACATATAGTTCAAGAAACTTTTTCCTCATTTCCTGAAGCCAGAGTGACTCTCGTTCCTCTGTCTTTAGTCTTCACTCCTCGCATAGATCACCAATCAGCAATGATTATTGCCACCCTTGGGTCCAAAGAGCAGTCATTTCCTCACTTTTCCATCACATCACCCTCCGTCTTCTTTGTCTACGGATATCTCGTATCGGAACAGCCTCCAGGATGCGAAATTGAAACGGTCGGAAAGACGAGACGAAATTGAAGAAGCAAATAGGGATACTCGTGCCAAATATCTTCTTTCCAACTATACCAGAGCAAGCCCACAGGTTGTACAAGGGTACCAAGTTACCTTCATCTTGTTTTTATATGTTCAGCCTGATCGGTTAAGAGTAGGCATTTTGTCCGTCTGTGATATTGAATATTTTATGGATTATAATTTTAGCAGGCAACCATGGCAACCAAATTTTATCAAATTTCAACTCCTTCCGTGATGCCCTTCACAATGAAACATCAAAAAGCCCTCTGCAATTAAATACTTATTTTCTACAGGCCTTCAAACTTTCAAAATTTGTCAAATGTCATGCTCTGTTACCTAAAAGGTCCATAAAAAAATACTTCATGTTACCTTAATTTTCTATCAATTAGCATGTTAGGACAGCTTCAGATCAAATTGATGCATCTTTTATTCTGTTTGGGGGCAGTTTTGTTCAAATTGGAATAGTGTGCAGGAATTTTTGGACTACATTAGATCTTGAACCACTAATTTCTTATTGTCTCCGCGGAACGAAGTTCGTGAGGGGACTATGAAACGGGCTCCGTTCGTGTGTGCGTGTGTGTGTGTGTGTGTGTGTGTGTGTCCGTCCGTCCGTCCGTCCGTCCGTCTGTCCGTGTGTGCTCAAATGTTAGAAAATGCTACTTCTCCGTCATTTCTTGGCCGATTTTGATTTCGATTGTTTTATCTGATAGGGCTGGGTGGGGGCTTCCAAACTTCTACACAGAATTTTGAAATTTATTAATTATGCAAATTTATGCAAATTTATTCAAAATCGACGAAAAATGCTACTTCTCCTCTATTTCACATCGGATTTTGATTCCGATTGTTTTATCTGATAGGGCTGGGTGGGGGCTTCCAAACTTCTACACAGAATTTTGAAATTCATTAATTATGCAAATTTATGCAAATTTATTCAAAATCGACGAAAAATGCTACTTCTCCTCTATTTCACATCGGATTTTGATTCCGATTGTTTTATCTGATAGGGCTGGGTGGGGGCTTCCAAACTTCTACACAGAATTTTGAAATTCATTAATTATGCAAATTTATGCAAATTTATTCAAAATCGACGAAAAATGCTACTTCTCTATTTCACATCGGATTTTGATTCCGATTGTTTTATCTGATAGGGCTGGGTGGGGGCTTCCAAACTTCTACACAGAATTTTGAAATTCATTAATTATGCAAATTTATGCAAATTTATTCAAAATGGCGGAAGGTTCATAATGTTTTCATGTTTTATATTTCAGTTGTATACATGCATTGTTGGTATTCTCTTCTTTTGCATGCAGTAACATTATTATTTTATTCACTAAAGTTTTTCACTGAAGTTTTAAGGTTCAGGCTAGTTAATTTCCACAGATCTGCACTTCCGGCGGGGACATTTATTACGCATTGCGTAATTTACTCATTCACTTGTTGGGTATAAAGAATATGCAAATGTCAGGTTTATCTATTTTTTGCGATAAGAATTTGAAACTGGCAAATATGGGGTTTTGTGTCCTGAATTATGTGGCTGGCAGGTATGCAAGCAGATGGATAATCCCACTTGTAAGTATTCAGATTGATTGGATTTAGTGGGGAAAATGGACGAGATGTTTCATCGATCCTAGGAATTGATCTGTCCTGAAGTAGGTATTGATTTGAGATCAGGTATTTTCAGAGGTGTCTGGTCATTTGGATTTCCTTCCTCTAATGCTTCCAAATGCAGCTCTTCAGAGGCACGTTTAGATTTTACCTTCAGGGCTTGAGATTGAATGTTAAAAGATGTTCCTTTTATTCTTTCTTTCTGTCCCTCTCCTCTTCTCTATTTTCCCCCCTCTCTCTCTCTCTCTCCCTCCCTCATTCTCTCCCTTTCTCTCTTTCTGTCACTCTCTGTTTCATTCTCTAGTCTGCAGCCCGTTTATATCATTGAAAGAATACTCATAAGCAGAGAGCTATTTGGTATTGAAAAGCTTAAAAAGAGCTATGGAATCCCCAAAAGAGTTCAGTAAAAATGTTATAAGAAAAGTTACACTTTTCTTCAAATACATGTGTATATACATGTAGCTCCTGCAAACTAGGGAATATTTACACCATGATATTATGAATTTCATTTGCCGTTAGTAAATTGATAACAAAATGAAACCGAGGAATGCATGTATGGAATTTACACATATATTGTTCTTTGTGTATATGTTGTTGTCAGACCACAAACAGAGATATTTTTTCTGTTCGAAGATTCCGCATATTCATCCTCATTACCAACTCTTAGGGCTGGGACTAAAAACCGGGTACCCGAGTCCCGCCCGAGAGCCTCGGGACCCGGGTCAAAATATTAGATAACCGATACCCGAAAATGAGTATTTAATTATCACCTATGTATGTACACGACAAGGCGGTAGATGAACGTCGAACAGCCATTTACTATTTACATGTAAAAAAAAATCCATGTAGCGCTCTAGCGCACCATTGCAGTGATGCGCTTTTGATTCGTTCAACTCACTGTGAAACATAACCTTACACATTCGTATACACAGAGAGCAAAGCTCACTGCCGCTATTCGGAGACTGCTCATTGGTTCATTGAACCCATGACATAATTTGCATTTAGTGCCCTTCCCCCTTCTTTGCAGTGAACGATAAGTCTATGAGCGATTAACGGGCATAAAGTTTACAAACTCATGCATATTCAACAGTCGCTCCACACTCGCACGTGGCATCTCACAACTCGTACACTATTAAACAGGTATTTTTAACATCGACGATCACGATCTGACACTGTCACAATATCCTGAAACTTTAGCAAAGAAGTTACCAATTACTGAAATCAGATTAAGAGTACATGAACGATATATCCAAAATAATATCCTTCATTGTTCATGCGAAAGTGAAAAGCAAGGCTGTGAGAAGCAAAGGATGTCTACAGTGCGCGCGATTAACATTTTCATTCATAAAATTGGGCTTGTGACGTCATTTCATGAGCGGTCCGTTAATAACAAGTCATGACAAGTCATATGCCAGCCAGCCAATGAAGGTATGCGCCTTTTTTTTTTTTTTCTTTTTTCTTTTTTCCTTTCATATACCGCGGCGGCATTGGGCGGAAAGGCGCTTTGTATAAACAGATCGAATTTCAAAAGGGAACCGCATGTGTGTGTTAAAGGATGAAGTTGCAGTCGGACAGAGAAGAAAATGTTGGCTTGATGATTTTTTTTGATGAATGATGAGTTTGATGAATGATGATATTTGATGTCTGATGAAGATAATTGTTTTGATGATGTTATTATCTTGATAATGATGATATGATGATGATGTCTTTGATGATTATGATGATCGATGATGATATCAATGGTGCTACTGGCGAAGAGAGAGGACCCGGCATGTATTGATGATTTTATGTGTACTAGTAGTGGTACGTGTGTGTGAATTTCAATAATTGGCGGGTTGATCACACGTTGAGAATGAAACTGTCGGTGAGACGATGACCGCGTGCGTGAGGACTCACAATGTGTATAATTAGAGTATGAGGAGTGTAGATACTACAGAAAGCTCGCCATTTTCGCCAGGCAAATCAATACTCCGTGTGAACAGTGAAGTTTGTGTACAAAGTGAGTAAGTGACTCGATCTCTACGATCACGATGTCAAAATTCCCAAGAGCTGCCCGTACAAAATTATTAAGAATCATCATGATCATCGTTTCAAACGAGTTTTTCTTCATAAGATTTCTTTGTATTCCCCTTCCTTTTTTATAAGTACATGTACATTCATGTATTTTGGATAAACATGTGCGAGGGACTGTTGACCGCGCGTGACTACCTAAGGCGCTGGCGCGCTGGCATGATTAGACGGTAGACAATTTCTACAGATTAGATTTAGGCGGCTTATGCCTATCCTGTCTTGCGCCCACGCGATTTCCTCCGCCTGTTTTGTTGTTGTTGTTTTTGTTTTTGTTTTTGTTTTTTCCTCGAATGGTTTATTTCAGTTGCCAAACACAAAGGAGTTTTCCCACAGTGTTTGTAGCTTCTTAGGGGTAAATATTGGCTTGTAATTCGTGTTATATCATTTTCGGGTAACCGGGAACCCGCCCGAAAAATAGTCGGGTTCCCGAATTGAAAAAATACCCGAAACTCCCACCCCTACCAACTCTAATATCTTTTAGTGATTTGATGGATAGTGACTGCTTCAGATCTGCCCAGTGATATATCCCCTGGCCCCAGTTCTGTCAGTGCACTTCTGTAATGATTGATTTCTTCATCCATTGAGAGATAGCTGAGTAATTGCTTGAAATAGATTTCTGAAGATCTTTTTAAAAATTTTCATCTTCCTCTTTCTTTGAAATCTTCATCTGTTTCCTCTTTCCCACTTTCAGCAGTTCCCCTTTCCCTGCTCTCATTTCTCATCTTCCCCACTCTGTAATTTTCTAATATGATAAATTGATTTAATGACTTATTTATTTAATTCATCTATTACCTGTGTTTATGAGGCAGCAAGTCAGCTCACAAGGTGGTCGATGATTATTGAGGGGACCTACTGCTTTAAGTCCTATCAGAGGGACAAGAAAAATGGGAAGAAACCCTCCTGAGGCACTGAACTGCCTCTGTTTTGAAAGGGCATTTAATGAAAACTAATCTATTTAGCTCTTCAATCTCATGTTTTCTCCTATACAAAAAAAAATTAGAAAAATATCCACCACGCAAGGTGCTTCATGGTGCTCTAAAATTACCCCGGCTCTAGCTAGGCTACTGATTTTGGTGCTTAAAGTATTCTAGGAATTCCTTCCTGCTAGTACCCATTTAACACCTGGGTGGAGAGTGGCAAATGTAGATTAATGCCTTGCCAAAGGACAGTAGTGCAGTAGTGCAAAAGACATTAGTAGAATTCGATCCCACAACCTTGCCATCTTGAGTCCAACCACTCTACTATAACACCTGCATTGTCTTCTATAGTCTTCTTTGGATGTGAACCTATTACGAGATGTGACCCCAGCTCAAATGTGACTGTGCCTCTCCATTCTGTTTAATGAGAGCCAGAAGGGTGTAAGTCTATTCAAAAGTTCATGAGTTACATCTGTTCTGGGTCTCAGCTAACAATATGATATAGGGTACGCCCATTGTCCAAAAATGAATTTATTTTTGCAGGTGCTGTGGTGATCCATTACCCCAGTCATCTTAACTAACATGAAAGTGAATGTGTAGTGCATCACGCACCAACTATTTAGTGAATTTCTTAATGATGCTGCCTACTGAGATCAATGCTGCTAGATTTCCAAAGAAGGGGGGGTCCTGTATCTCAAAGTTGTGCATTTTATCTGCTACCCGAGATAATACAAGCCCACTTACCAAGTAAAATGAAACACACTTTCGGTTCTAGGGTAACCAATTAAAAGTCAATGCGGAGAAAAGAGATATTTTATCAGAAAAATGCATTTCATCAGCTACCCGAGATAACCTAAGCCCAATTACCAAGTGAAATGATGACACTTTCGGTTCTTGGGTACCCAATTAAAAGTCAATGCGAAGAAAAGAGATATTTAATGAGAGAGAAAGTGAATGTTAAACATGCAATGAATCCCCGGTGAGAAGATGTAGGAAAACAGGCAGGAAGATGATCTCCATTCCGTAAGACTCTTCCTAGTAAATCTTGACTTGATGATGTATGATGGTACTTTGAGACTATGATGAAAGGGTTTAAAAGGGAGGTTTGATCAAGGAAAAATTCCCAGAAATGCTTTTGTTGACATTTCTAGCATTACGTCAAAGGATATTTCGGACCAACTGTGTTTAGGTAGGACCCCAGGATGTTTCGATGAAATGGCCTTTGACTCCTTCAGATCCATCCGCATATAAATGTGTCATAAGTACTTACGTCATTGGTTTTTTTTTACTACAAGCAAATGCCAATATATCAAGATGCTCTTTGTGCAAGTGATTGTAATTAGGCCTAAATATATAGATCTGTTGTCTACTTTGCCAGAGTTATGCCTGAAATAACTTGAGCTGGAGTCTTTGAAAATGTGTGTTATATCAATATCAAATCGTATCTAACAGGTTGATCTCTTTGAGCCTTGCAATTATGCATTATTCAATTTTTCCCCCATAAACCTCTCCATCCTCATTTCTTGGATGAGATGAGGGGTGGTCATATGGATTTCCAAAAGGTCGCTTTTTCTTTTAAACATGTTTGTTCTGTCGCAAATATTCTCAGTCGCTGTATTGAAGGGTATGATTAATTCTATTTTGAGTTATTATTCAGTTTTGAGTATAGAAGGAGACTGTTTGGATCAACTCAACTTTGAAATGCGAAGAGGGGATTGAAGTTGATCCTAAGCCCCAATTTATTGATAATGGATGTTATGACATGGGCATCAAAAATCTGTAGTACAGGCTGAGCAATAATCTAGACTTTGCATGCATAATGGCTGCAAATCTCAATCTGTAATATCATTGAGATACGTCCCCCTTTTTTTTCTGGATATGAAACCAATCCAATATTTGTAATTGGAGACTCACAGGGTTTGTTTCCACCTAACCAGGTTTCTTAAGATTGCCCTACAGGTCTTCCCTTGAGTATATGTTTTTTGTACAGTTATTCTTCTTTATAAATCTTTCCTCCCCCATTTTTTTGCGGGGGAGGGGAGGTAGTCATATATTTTCGAAATACTCCGTTTTCTTCTTAACATGTTTGTTTGATGGTAGATAAATTCAGTTGCTGTATTGAAGGGGTTAATTTATTTTGTTTCCAATGCAGTTTTGAAGAGAGAGAATTAAGCTTCAAATGCGAACAGGGGATTGAAGTTGATCCTAAAACCCACTTCTTTTAATGAATGTTATGACATGTGATCTGTAATACAAGGAGACCTACATGTATAATCTAGATTTTGCATGCATAATGGCTACAAATATCAGTCTGTAGTATCATTGAGAAATTGAGATACTCCCCCCCCCCCCCCCCATTTTAAGTTTGTTTATTGATATGAAACCAATCCAATATTGGTAATTGGAGGCTCACAGGGTGTGTTTCCACTGTACCAGATTTCTATAGATTGCCCCATTTCTCAACTCCCTATTCCTTTTATTTTTCTTGGAGATTGGACTATGCAGAAGTAGGTAATAAACCATGCCAATTCAACAACATAGTGTATTTTCTTCAGCTCTCCATGTACTCCCAGTTACCTCTCCCAAACTGCCCATACCCGGTACCATGACATTTTCACAATTGTTATTTGTCAATAACTCGGAATGAATGTAAGGAGAGCTTCCCATGAAACCCAATTTCATTTCCAGAATTCAATATTCTGCTGTCTTTGAGTTTTTCTTCAATTTCTGGATTTATAAGCTGTCACAAAATAATTCTTGCAGATACTTTAACTACTTTGTATATCAAGGCATGACAGGGCATATATCGTTGCTTTATATACACCTTTCAAGTTTGGCCTGCTTCTGTCCACCCAATTTTAATTGCTGACAGGCAATATAACACTGTTTCTTAATCATATATGTCAAGTTTGAAGATTCAACAAAAACTGACCTGGTTTACTTAAATATGTTTTTTGAACCCATTTTCGGGCTCTGTCTCTGACACGATTCCCTGACTCCTCCTTTTGAGATCATAGTGCCGCTTAATCATGTAAAGTGCTGTGCAAGCGACTATGCTGGAATGCAATCTTGCTCCAGGCTGATTACCATCCTCAAATTGGCCACAAATTAACGACGAGCCGGTAATCAGAGTAATGAAGTTGTGACATTGACTGCCCTCTTGAAATAACTCACAGGTCATCTGTCCTGTTGCCTCCTATCTCTCTCTCTCTGCCTCT
Organism: Heliocidaris tuberculata; assembly: GCA_025618425.1. Lineage (NCBI taxonomy): Eukaryota > Metazoa > Echinodermata > Echinoidea > Camarodonta > Echinometridae > Heliocidaris > Heliocidaris tuberculata. The sequence goes on from CM046838.1 coordinate 21,367,206, forward strand.
CCCTCTATCTCTCTTTGTTTTTAATAGTTGTGTTTCTTTACTCCAGCTGGCTTTCTTTCTTCATATCCTCTCTTCTGTCTCCCTTCAGTCTGCTGTAAAACCAGAAAAACATAAAACTTTCACAAATTGTTAATGACAGCCAATTTTGCAGCAAGAAACTTTTGCGAATTGCAATAATTGTCCCCGCCGAACGAAGTTCGCGAGGGGACTATGAAACGGGCTCCGTTCGTGTGTGCGTGTGTGTGTCCGTCCGTCCGTCCGTCCGTCCGTCCGTCCGTCTGTCCGTGTATGCTCAAATGTTAGAAAATGCTACTTCTCCGTCATTTCTTGGCCGATTTTGATTCCGATTGTTTTATCTGATAGGGCTGGGTGGGGGCTTCCAAACTTCTACACAGAATTTTGAAATTCATTAATTATGCAAATTTATGCAAATTTATTCAAAATCGACGAAAAATGCTACTTCTCCTCTATTTCACATCGGATTTTGATTCCGATTGTTTTATCTGATAGGGCTGGGTGGGGGCTTCCAAATTTCTGCACAGAATTTTGAAATTCATTAATTATGTAAATTTATGCAAATTTATTCAAAATTGACGAAAAATGCTACTTCTCCTCTATTTCGCATCGGATTTTGATTCCGATTGTTTTATCTGATAGGGCTGGGTGGGGGCTTCCAAACTTCTACACAGAATTTTGAAATTCATTAATTATGCAAATTTATGCAAATTTATTCAAAATTGACGAAAAATGCTACTTTTCCTCTATTTCACATCGGATTTTGATTCCGATTGTTTTATCTGATAGGGCTGGGTGGGGGCTTCCAAACTTCTACACAGAATTTTGAAATTCATTAATTATGCAAATTTATGCAAATTTATTCAAAATGCTACTTCTCCTCTATTTCACATCGGATTTTGATTCCGATTGTTTTATCTGATAGGGCTGGGTGGGGGCTTCCAAACTTCTACACAGAATTTTGAAATTCATTATTCATGCAAATTTATGCAAATTTATTCAAAATGGCTGAAGGTTCATAATGTTTTCATGTTTTATATTTCAGTTGTATACATGCATTGTTGGTATTCTCTTCTTTTGCATGCAGTAACATTATTATTTTATTCACTAAAGTTTTTCACTGAAGTTTTAAGGTTTAGGCTAGTTAATTTCCACAGATCTGCACTTCCGGCGGGGACATTTATTACGCATTGCGTAATTTACTCATTCACTTGTTTTTACGTTGTTTCAGCTGTGATTTTATCATTTTGCGGCATGAAACTTTCGCAGATCTCGACCATTCGCAAAAATTCGCGAAAGATTTATGCATGCGAAAATTTCTGGTTTTACAGTCTCTCTCTCTCTCTCTCATCTCCCTCTCTCTCTCTCTCTCTCTTTCTCTGTCTCTTTCTCTCTATCATTGCTGGTGCTCCTACTCTCTCTTGTAAGCTGTCACAGTCTTTATCTTCAGTCTATATCATTTCTTTTCTGTCTAGCTGTGTTGTTTCCATTTTCCATCCTATAGCTGCCACTCTTTCTAATGAGAGTATATTAATGTTGACTGGAGCTGGAATAACTAACGGGTCAACATCACTATAGATCAGTCTGTCTCTGTCTCTGTCTGTTTATCTGTCTTTCTGTCTCCATCTTTCTACATCCTTAGTCTCTTCTCTCTTTCTCATATCTCTTTCACTTCCTCTCTAGGCCTATTTGTCTCTATTTAGCTTTATATCTCTCTATCTGTCTCTCTTTCTTCCCTCTCACTCTTTCTCTCTCTCTCTTCCTATTTCTGTGTCTCTCTTCCCCCCCCCCCTCTCTGTTTCTCTTCCCCTCTCCTATTTTTCCCACTCCTCGTTTATATCTCAATTCACCTTTATATCAATAAGAAGCTTTGACTTTGACAGTATCTTGACACTGACAGTACTTGTGCCCTTGCATTCCATAGTACTCCGTGCAATTAGTGGTTTGGTCGCCAAGTGGCAAAATCTAATAAAATTAGTGCGGAAGATGCGGACAGATGCTATCTTCACGCATATTCCTACACGTCTGTCAGCCACGTTGTGGTTTTATGTTTCGATCATCCAGCAATAAAGCATGCTTGGCCGATCATATGAGCTAATATTCAATCATATTATATCATCATTATCCTCAGTGTCTTTGAAAATTGATTCATCATTATTATGTTTTTCTTGGGTTGTCATTCTATATTAACTCCGTTTGTGCCTCAAAATCTGAAAAAAAAATCATTATAAAAGAACTTTCAATGAGCACGTTCTCAGCTTTCATATGCTTGTTCCAAAGAAACAACCTATAAAATACATCCACCTATTCACAAAATAAGTCTATTCTTTGTCCAGACACAATTGGAGAAGCATTCAATTCTTGGGCTTTATTTGCCACCCTCGGCAAAGGACATGGTTGAATTGTCCACCATAAGACAAGTTAACAAATTCATTATTATCTTCAATAGCATTTCAAGCTGTTTACATGGTTTCTGCATATTTACTGTTCTTAATGTGTTGTATCATAGCATCATGTTTACACTTGTATCCATGGCAATGAATTATATTTGGTCATGATCATGTCTGTGTGTTATCAATATTTTCCTGTCATTCTTGCCATTTCTTCCTAATATCTCTACATACCCTTTGCAACTTTTCACCTCTTTAAAGAAACCATCATATTGTCTGTTTTGAGCCAGAACTCCTTTTGTTGGGACTTAATGCCTTTCTGGCTCCAAACAGACGATATCAAGTTTTACAATGAATTTATGATGTAGCGATCTGTGCAACACCCACCAATGATTTGCTGCCTGAAATTGACAAATAAAAATTTAACGCGTTTCTCCTTATTACGTTCTTTGCGTGGGCCCTGCAATATGCATGATATGTAAACAGATGGTCAGACTGAATTATGAGTATGAAAGTTGACCCCTTATCATATAGAGATGTTGATGATTTGGCTGTCAGTATGGTAATCATATCAAGCTCGGGAATAATGATTTAAGTCAAGAAATAACCAAATCTTGTTTACCACATTTATGTAATTTGTTTCATATGACCAAATTGCATCAACCAGCCCAGATTGTGTGTTGTGTTAGATCAGACTTTAATTTCCGGTTTAAGAAGTAGACCATCTGCTAAAAAAACTGTGCAAAGTATGAAATTTTTTTCTATTATTTTAAAGCCACCTACCCTTTTTTTCACTAATCTTTTGTCAATAAATTTATCATTGAAATTGAGATAGAATGCATTTTCAGTAAATATAAATCTGGTTTATGGTAGTAAATGTCAAAATTAAGCCAAATTCACAGAATCTGTCAAGATGTACAAAAGAAAGGGATGAGAATTATGTACCGATGTATATGAAAGGTGCAATCGTGTATTTTGATTCTGTTATCAACATGGGGGTCCGCTCACTATTCATAAGGACCGCTATTCATAGAAAACCGCTATTCATTTAACACGCGTTATGAATAGCAGTCCTTATGAATAGTTATGAATAGTGGTCCTTAGGAATGGAGGTCCTTATCAATAGCAAGGTAATTTGGCTATGGTTTGCTTGCTATTCAGAAGGACCGCTATTCATTTAGTCATGCGTTATGGATAGTAGTCTTTATGAATAAGTGGTCCTTATGAAAAGCGGTCCTTAATGACTAGCGAGGTTACCCCTCAACATGGGCGGGGGGGGGGGGGGGGGTGGGTGAGCAGTTGTGAATATAATGATACTGCTTGGCTATGTATAATTTCTCCTGAAGATTTGATACATATTTCTCATAATTTTGGGGGGATTGAAATCATTGAATGCATGTGCAGAGATCTGTTTTGAAATGATGTTAGAAAATATAACAAATAGAACTTCTTTTATTTAGTTTGTTGAAAAGAGAAATTTGTCTTTGATATTTTTTTTTTCTTTTTTAGGAAATGTGCTTGCATTTTTGTCATAAATGTATGGAAAATGTGTTAAGTTTCCATAATTATCTAAATTTCCTTCACCTTTTCTAAGGAATATTTAATGAGTAGTTTTGTTTCCCCGGTTATCTTGCTGCTAATGTAACTTTATGCTGGTCTTACAATATTTCAATCCAAAAAAAAAAGCGTTCCTTTGAGATTATGAAGATACCTACTACCAGATATGATTTCATATCCTCAAACCATGTCCATACATGTTTCACATGAATGTTTTATAATGCCATGGTTCACTGTAGGTTCATGGCAAAGCTCGATGACATACTTAAATGTCTAGGGACAGGCTAAATTGATTTTAGATATGCTCTCTGTGTGTTCTTTTAATGTTAATTTAGAGGATATGATCTTCCTTTCATAATGATGTGTATCCCTAATTAATAAAACTTTTGTTATATCTGTCTCTTGTTTTTGTGTTAGTCAGTTTTATTCTCTCTTTTACCTTTTCTTCTTTACTTCAATCAATTTTCTCTCTATCCTGCTTCCGTCTCTTTAATTCCTGTCATTGTCATTGTAACAGCAGTTTAAAAGGAGATAACATGAAAATTGCTAAATTGCTTTCTTGTCATTAAAACCCACTCAAACATTGTCTCTAATTATCTTTTTCGTTCTTTTTCTTGCTATAATGGATTCTACCTTGCGTCATCATTATGCTGTGCTTTCAACGTGGTCTTCAAACAGGTAAGTGCATTATGGCCTGTAGATCACTCGTATCTGTATCTTTTGTATATGATGTTTGTCTGTTTATTTCATGTGATCCATACTTTTAAAAAAAAATTGTGATTTTTTTGCTTTAAATGTAGATGCAGATTAATATTCAATAATCCAGGTAAAAAATCTTGGTGAAAACATCAACCGAAAATAGGTATTTTGTAGATTTATGCTCCTGATAAGTTTTATGCAGAAAATAACATCAAATCAATAGGTCTATATATCTACATTAAGGTTTGAATCGGAAATGGCAGGTAACGCAGTGATCTTTATTGACAAAGTGTGATGAGATTTTATCTTTATTTATTCTTTATAGAGCATTTTATGAGATGAAATGTAATGTATTTATATGCAGACTTCAGGAATGAGATTTCTGCATTTGTTTCATCTTTTCTCAGACGTCGCAGGATTCCCCCCTTAGAACTTGATTAAACATATGGGGTACATGAAGAAAAAGATTTAAATGTAGCAATTCATGCACCTCTTTATATTGTTTTAGGTGGTAGGAAACTTATTTCTTACCTATTCACAATTAACCTATATACTGAAATTATCTCCAACCCTGCTTATTCACCTCCTACATACAAATTATATCTCAAATTAGAGCAAACTAGCCCTGTTTGTCTTAACGTCATTTGCCCGACTCGCTTCTCTATTAGCGTTACCGCCAATCACCGTCGAGTCCCTAAACGGGAACGTGCCCTTCCTATCGACTGGCCATTGAGTGTTTGTTCCTGAGTCGTGGATTCCCACTTGTATGTGACAATTATTTATCCAGCTTGGGCCAAGAAGAACAACACTTCATGCGCTCTCTGTCCTCTTCAAACCAGCGCTCATTGATTTAAAGGAGACAGTACCCTAGAAATTAAATGCTATTAACCCCTTTTATGAAAAATTGTTCAAAATACCTTTAAAGTTCATTTTGTATCTCATTGAAGTAAACCAAATTTTCAAACCTAATTTTTTTTGGCCTTATTATGTAAGGCCATTTTATTACTGATAGAGGGGCTGTAATGGGGTACATTTCTTCATTATCCATGCAGTACTTTGGAAATTACCAAATTTTCTTGTGTTTTAATTAAATAGTTTCTGTGCAGTTCTATTTGATTCATGTTTATATTTCATTTCAAAAGCCTTTCCTAGTAAGATTACACCAAAAACACCAAAAAACAAGTATCTGTTGGTATATATAGTTGCATCATATAGTAAAAGAAAGGTGTAATACACTTTCTAATCATATTCTGTTGCGAATAGTCACAAGTTGTTTTCAGTCATTTCTTTTCGATGCTATTACAAAATTTAATGGACTTGATGAATATCGTTTATCGTCCTATTTTTCACGAGCTGTGGGATTGGATGTTTCATTTAAAAAAAATATCACATATTTATCAATGTCTCTATGCGCTTCCAAAGAGCTTTGGATTATTACCCCGGCTCAGCCTGGCTGCCCTGATGAAGGTGCTGAAGCTTCAAGGAAGCTTGATGGTGATGATGATTGTAGAATAGAAACACCCTTATAATGTGATGATTATATCAAGTACCATTAGGTTTTTATTTTTATGACACTAAACCCCTATTGAAAGCAGTAAGGGAAGTTTATCAACCCATCAATCAATCAAACAATTCCTATTTTTTCTTACACGATAATCGCCTGTAGCTCTCCAAACTTGTGCCTGAATAGCTGCAATTATGTAGACAAAAGCAAAGGGGGAAACAAAGGGAAAATGGAAACGGTTTTGATGTCTCTTTACTTGACGCCTTCCTTTCAGACAGGAATCGGTGGTGTCGGGTTATTTTAAGTCACAAGAAACTAGGTCCCTGGACAGTTGTGTTTGAAAAGTGGGTCCACACAAATGCCAACATGCATTCTGAAACAAAATGGAGTCATACAGAACATCATTTACTGCAAGATGTTCATGGCAATATTGGGGAGTAGTTTAATGCAATGAAAATGAACACGTAAGATCGTGTAATCATAAATATTTTATTGCATGACATTATTGGATCAACGTTAGAGTACTTGCAGATAATATCTTGTGGAGAGCACAGTTGCTAGGTAATCATCTGATCTTTTTAGCGTGTGTTATTTATGTATATTTTTATGTTTATTAGGTTTGTAGATGATTGAGTTTTAGCGCCTTTGCTGAATATTTTGATCTCACAATAAAGGAATTGTTACGAACAAGGCAAGAGATGAAAAGATATTCGGTTAGTGATAGTTATTTCTTTAATTTCAAAACAATGGGAACTACTTGGATGTTTTTAGGGGTACCTAGATATCCAGTCCTTCACTTTTACAATGCAGGTTTGCAGGTTTGTAGGTTTATGAAAACACCTACATCTATAAATAGTTCACTCTTCTGTATCTGGGTTTTCCTGAACAAAAGTGGAACAAAGACATCTTTTGTGATCGAAAATGCAGACTTGCTTTTTATAGAACCTTGTATAAAAACTTGACTATGCCGGATAGTTCCTGAAAACCATACCCCTTGTTGCAGGATATGTTGAAATGTAGTCCACATTAGAAACAAATACTTGCCCTTTGGCTGTGGTACATACATATATATGTAAAGCAAGTGAACAATGCAGAGTTTTAAAACTTGAGGGATCATAAGCACTTGCATCTGAATTATTACTTTGTTGTCTCATCCGTACACTCATTTATGCTATGTATATCATTGAACAGTCATAACGCTTTCTCAGGCTTGCCCAACACATTAACAACATATTATATCCTGCATTCTAACGATTGGTTATGTATGTGCCATGTAGTTTGTCTCAAGGATTGTCAAATTCGCAGAAGGATCCATTTCATTGTATACCCTGAAGGGTTTTACCAGAGAAATTCCTACGTCCTGCCTGGCACAGGTACGGCTATTTGTGAACTTGTTTATTGGGTATAGTTGTTCTATAAAAAAGGCTATTGATGCGCAGAGTATTGTACAATGTAGCAGAAGTACATGCCTCATTTTCACAAGAGCATGACTGTAAACATCTAGGACAATACTGGCTCTGAGAAATTCAGTTCCAATCGGAAAATTTAGGACACCCAGTCTCTGACGTGAAGATGTAACAACTGCATATCAAATTTGTCATTTCGATAGGATGTCAGCAAGTCTTAAAAACTGATGACCTCATCAGCAAATTGAAAAAAAAAATTAAAAAAATATTATTTTCCTTGTTGGCGAAATTGGAAAAATTTTCAGTTACCTTGTTGGCAAATAGGTCCGACACTCCCCGCCCCCCCCCCCCCCCCCCCACTCAAGATGATCTGGCAGTTAATAGCTCTGCTTCATATTTTTCACAAAAATAATTTTAGAGCATATAATATATTGCAATGGGATATATTTCAGTGCCATGTAATATAATACAAAAACTTGATAGCTTTCAGAGCAGCATTTATTATATTTAGAGTTTTCAGATTTAAATGTTTTTTAGAGCATGAAATTATTAAATATGCATGAAGTATTCATGCATATTTGATACAGGATTTTTTTTGGAAAACTTGATTCATGTCTTTCTCTTTAAAATATGTGGGAAAGTTAGAGCAGTGGGGATCATATCCGGTTTGGCAGTTTCTAACACAGTTGATAGTTTTTATTTCCTATCCTCTCCAGTTTGCTGGCTGTTCGCATCTTTACAAAGTCTTTTGCATTTAAGTATCCTCCCGACTTTGTCATACACCCCCCTTCAAAGAGAATTTAATATGAATTCCTGTTTAGTATTGGGTATATTTCTTATCGCATTAACTACATTTGTTGCAGTTGTTATGGATGTAGAGCTTCCTGTCTGTGTAGTGTAATGTATAGTGTAGAACAAACTGCCTTACTTTCTTAGAAGCTGATATAGGATAGATATGTGATAGAAATGATTTGCTTATTCTTCCAGTTTTCCATGAAAGGCAATGAATATGGATATGTATTTTCATTCAGAGAAATGATCCCCTTACATGGTTCATATGCATTGCAAATAAGTCATACACTTAATAGAGCTGGGAGGTATTGTGTGTGGTTACGCAGGCAGGACTCCAAGTTCATGGCAGCTACAGCCATGATAAATCATCTTTGGCAAACAAAGCGGTCCTCGCCGTCATTGAGTTATGGCTTTATTTACAACTGTGCTAATCTTTTGCTTCGCACTCAACAGGATTTAGCAAGAAAAACTGACGAAATCATGGCATGTGGATGCCAAACTTGGAATCCCCTCCCCCCCTCTCCCTATACCCTGCATGCATGGTCACCTGACGTCACAAATTCCTGTGTTTGTTAAGTTGGTGGTAGATGTATTGTCATGCATTCCTTGACCTGTGTACAGTGGAAGACAGAGTGAGAGAAAGAAAGAGAAAGAGGGAGAGAGAGAGAGACTGACAGACAGAGTTCAAAACCGAGTGAAGTTGTAAAGCTGTATGCTGTTGTGTGCATGGGGATTGTACAGCACGTGTACCTGTGTTTTGGATTGTGTATTGCTGGGCACAAATAAATCAGCCTGTTCGTGGCCATTCCTCCCTTTTGTGTTTACATTTTGAGAGACCGACACATGTGTGTGGAATTAATTGGTATCGTGCCAGCAGGGTTGGTTGGTTTGCGTGGATTTAGTGGAAGAACTGGCCGTGTGTGGCTTAGGCGGCATTGAACGTCGATTCAAAATTCTTGCGTGATTGCGTGGAAACGTGCTCATCCCCTTGACCGACATACGTCACAAAATTCCGGTGTAACCCCCCCCCCCCATTCTATCCCATCCCCCACAGAGAGGAGTACTCGTGTTTCGTCATTTTGTTTTTTGAATTCCATGTAATCCTTTGAACCGTTGAGGATGTTTGGCTTGTAATACAAGTCACTTCGCTGCCATTAAGCATACAGAGTAAGGTGATACCAGTACTACCCACCAAAGAAAGCAAAAATACCAAGAAGTGAGTGACTGTAGGGTGTAAGTGCCTTAAGCCAGAAGAACAAGTATTTGGGCAACATTAGCCTCTGACTTCAGCCAGTGAGAATGTTCGCAACGTGAGAAGTATTCATGTCGCAGGACTCCTGTCACACACCCTATCGGGGAATTAGCAGATAAACCGACTAACAAGGGGAGTATTAAAAGGAGTATATTCATAACTTCAGATTCAGACACAACACAGAACGTCAACGAAAGCTGATCACGGTGTGGATATATATTTCTCTAGGAAGCTTGTGGCGAGTGGATGATTTTTATATGACTTTGCGGAAGTTATATGGGAGATACGTATCCAAAATGGATAAAGCATCTAAGCTGGAGTTACAGCAGGCCATAATGAGAGCCCGCTTCAAACCTCTGTAAGTTCTTTTCATTTCCTTTTGCACTGCATACATCCTTGTACACACAGTAATGTACATCAGCCCTACATGATTATCGGTTTATAGGGACTAAGGGCAAATATTTGCACTACACTCTTGCAATATGCATTTGCACTTGAGTTTTAACCCGTAGGATATGATTTGATTTTGATATGACAATCGTTTTCCATAGACCACAGCCCATGTTATTTCAGGCACAGTATTCTACAAGTTAATCAATTTTTAAATATGGGAAACATGAATAATAGAAAGATTTTGACTAAAGCAAGCCTTGTAGACCTGGTTACATGTCGTTTTCCAAAAGTTCATAATTCCGAAGGTTCTTTTTTCCGAAGGTTCCTTTTTCCGAAGGTTCATATTTTCGAAGGTTCGATACTTTGACAGTTCATAATTCTGAAAATGAAAAAGGGTTCATAATTCTGAAAATGAAATAGGGTTCGTAATTCCGAAAAGTTATGTAGGACTCTATTGCATTTTTGGAATTACGAACCTTCAGAATTATGAACCCTTTTTTCATTTTCAGAATTATGAACCCTATTTCGTTTGTGGAATTATGAACCCTTTTCATTCTCGGAATTATGAACCCTATTTCATTTTCGGAATTATGAACCCCTTCTGTTGGAAATTTGTGTTTTGGAATTACGAATCTTCGAAATTATGAACCTTCGGAAAAACGAACCTTCAGAAAAATGAGTACCCCCCCCCCCCATAGACCTTTTCCATCTGTGTTCACTAGTGACATATTTTATTTAATACAAAGATGCAATTAGGCTCAAACAGATGAGCATTCACATGATATCAGTATAATTCATACAACTTTTCAACCCTTACAGTCCATTGGCAGTAGCCATATTTCATACTGAATCTATTAGTTTTGGAGCTTAATTTGTCTTTTTTCTTTTTTTCCAAAACAGGTTCATGATAATTATGAACTCTAATACCACAAAGCCCTTTGTGTGTATATATCAAGATGAAAAAAAATATATAATCAGTGAATCATAATGTGATATTTTAAAGATAAAATCAATTGTGTAATTCATGTTAGCAAACTTGGTGGCAGTGTAGGGGTAAGCGTGTATATTCATTATGCAAAATCATCATCCAAGTGCGATGGTAGAGTCACTAGAGTTCATAACTACCCCCTAAAGTGATAAACTAGAAATTGAATCATCTCCACCTGTCCAAATGGATGCTGTTTTAGCACACAATGCTGTCTTCTGGCATTTAGGGACTTTTATTAGGGGGAAAAAAGCTCTATCGCTGACCTAGATGAAATTTCTTTCATCCAGGGTTCATTATGGTATTAGTATTATCTTAGTTCATATAAGGTTTTAATATCATATCAAATTGGTTATAAAAATGGCTTGATATGGCTTGGCAATCTGAATACTCTTAAAGTGCTGTCTAAATGTTTATGGGGTATGAATTGTAAATTTCATTGTAGGTGACTGAAGATATAAAGTTCATCAGCCTTTTGCATAGGATTTGACTTGGCTATGCAAGCCTTTGTCAATCAACATTCTAGTTGATTACATGCAGTTCAAAATATAACAACATTAATTTTAATTAAGGCTTTCGTTAAACTTTTCAAAATAAAAATCTGTTTGTTTTCTCAATTTTTGTTTTTTTACTGATAATTTCAGTGATGTCTCAATGCATTATCAATTTCACGTAATGATAGTAATGATAATTCATATAGTTTGTTTGGTACATATTGTTTCAAAGAAATTGTCAATACGTTTATTTTAAACAAGACCATATGTAAAAATGATAAAAGTTGTCTTTGAAAGTTACAGAAAATAAGTGAATAAATATGAAGGACTTGCACCCTGTAAGTATCCTCAGTATTGAAAATGAATATAGACCTAGCTGTATAATGTTCAGAATTGTCTATGATTGTGATAAATGGTCACCACGTCACAACACAGTTCATTAGCCTGCTAGTAGTGACATTTAACAGCCTGCTCCAAGTAATATTGATTTACTCTTCATTACAGACTACCTTGAAGTGGCTATCCATGTATCAAAATAAATTGTATGTTGAGAGCCAGAAGGGCATTGATCTCGTAACATTTTAAATAGAGTTATTGTCCTACTGCCGCTCAGTTAACAAAATGTTGACATAATTATTGTGGCCAAGTTCATTGACTTGGTGGTAGTGTGTTTTTAGTTAGAGGTGCAATTACTGTGGTGATGACAATACCATAAATAAGTTCGTATCATGAGGCCCATTCACACATACACGAAAACTCGTTATGTGAATTGTGATTCAATCTCACTTTTTGTGCCCGTTCGCACGTGGGGTATATAAAATCAATTTTCTTATCTCACTTCCTCTAACCTTGGTTGTGACACAGAGCACTCCACTGGCATTTGTTGTTATATATTGCAAATATTCTCGCTTATTCACCAAAGTGTATTAGTAGTTCGATGTGAATCACAATCAAAATCTTACCAATTAGTGAGATCAGGGCATCGTTCCATCAAAACGTCATAAGTATATGCTCTCCTATATCCCATAGAAACATGTATTAAAATTAACATGCGTTTCAATGGAATGTCGGCGAACTTATACTTAAGATGATTTGATGAAACGCTGCCCGGATTTCTTTGTTCACACTTGAAAAAATGAGATTCTTAGAGTGGTTAAAATATATATATATATGTGAGCTCTCACTAATTGCTGTGTAAGAATCAGGGTTTGGTCCTTTCAAAGTCCACTATGTTGTATACTACCTTGGAATTCTAAAGCAAATTTAACACTGTGCTATGCATGCTGATACAATCTCACAAAATATTGTTCTGGCATTTCCTGGATTTCTGTCAGAATCCTCCGAAGGCTGCATTCTACTAAATTTAAATTGATGCAGGGGTTAAATGTGGTCTAAAGTCAAGTTTAAGAAAGGAAGTTAGACCGTGGTCTATGTTTTCCCTTTGTAATTCACTATGGAACACGACAAGTCCTTGTATTGGATACTGGATATGAATAGAATACATGCTAAAACGTTTGAATGTTCAGTGGTTGTATCTAGACACCATTGTGGTCTAGTTCATTGACTTTGTGAAAGTGAGCTTTTCCATTAGTGTCTGTAGTGAAATACCGCAAAGTGTTTACATATATATATTTTTTCAATTCAATTGGATTTATTTCTCAATCATTAAAAATCACAATCAAAAATAAAATATATCTTTCATGTACAATAATATAACAATGAAGAAAAGGGAGCTAACTAAAAGCAGAGCTTGTAACAGACCGCTTCAGTAATGTATGCAAATTTTATACATACATGTACCTTTCAAACAAAGGTTGTTCTTGACAACCTGAAAGCTTGCCGGACATAGCAACAAGTAATGTACATGCAAACTGGATTCCAAGCATTGAGGCTCATTTATAAAAAGCAGGTTAATGGAATAGCTCGTCACTACGTGCTCAGAGAAGAAGTGTGCATAAATTTGTATGCATTACAGAACCGGTCTATTGGTGCAGCTCCCTAATTAAAATATGTACGGACATAATGTACATATATATATATATATGACTACAAGTATTTTTAAATAGTTGTACTTAATGTGTTTGGCATTATTATAGCTGAAATATTATAAATAATGCTTTGCACGGTATTTACATAGAGTACAGACACTATATCATGATCACAATTTATAAGTTTCTGTGAAACCAAATTCAGATAAACAAGCAAATGAAAAATAACACGTTATTTCACTTAAAATTCACCACCAAACTTTCTTCAGAAAGTTTGTTACCGCTGGACAGAATATTTTTAAAAACAGTAAATGATTCTTTACACAGTAATATGGAATTTCTACTATAGCAATGCTATGGGCAACACTGTTACTAATGATTTAATGTAGCCTACATTGTACATAGGTTTGTCATGGCCATTCACTAATGTATAATGCAGTTCTCTTCATCTATTCAATTTGTAATTCATGTATCATCTTGTGTTTCAGCCAGTGATCATCCTAACTTGCAAGGCTAGCTGAGAACAGAGAGAGGAATGCATTAAAAGGGCAGACAGTGTTGTGTGCTCGATCGCTTACGTGCATCCACATGTAGGCGTACCTCGCCGATGCCCGAAGGCTTATAACCAATAGCAGCTAAAGCTTTCCATAACATCTGTCTTGCTTGATACGATGATAAAATCTACCCATCATAAATTCATCAGCGGAACATACCTCGTTATGAATTATTCATAGCCCAAACAGACCTGCATTACTATGCTATTCTTCATATTTTATTCCATCAGCCATATTCTCTTCTCTTTTTTTTTATTGCGTGGCTGGCTTACGTAACCATAGCACAGACGGAAAGATATAATTACGCATCTGCGCAACCCTTGTTTCTTGGTGATGGGTAATTTAGAAGACAAATAACAGAGGCATAGGAGGTAGAGAGTTTCTTTTACTTCTTTCTCTCTCTCTCTTGTGGCTAAGTGATGTTATATGTTGTGATATACCAATACTGGCTCAGTGAAGAGAATACAAAAGGGCTGAGGTAATTTTAGATTCCACCAAAAGATCTTTTATTTTGATAAAGAGAAATGAAATTTGCTCTCCTGGATTTATAAATCTTAGGGATGGGGGCTATTTTTAGAGGCCATGGTAAAACAATGGACTGGAAATGAGTGATACATTTAATAACGGCTTTATATTATACTTTTATTGTATTAGTTTTTATTTTTGTCGATTAAGTCATTTTAAAAAAAAGAAAAGAAAGAAATGTACATCAAGTCCTTGACCTTAGAAATATGTGCATCCTGAAAAACATATCTTTAGCACAACCCCCCCCCCCAAAGAAAAAAGGAAGTTGTTTATTGAAATGATTATATATTACTTTCCAAAAACTGAATTATGTATTTCAAATGAATGGCCAAAAAAATATACTAAAAGTTCTATGCAGAGAAGCCAGAATATATTAACAATATGCCTAGTTGATACATGATGTTGTGAAACCAGTACAATTCTGCACATGACTCCAGCTACTACCCCCCCCCCCTGATCACCTGATGATGATAAGTTGATAATAGGGTAATTAAAAATGACCTTTCTTCACCTTGCATAAATATTAACTCTTTACTCGCCTTAGTATATTAATTGAACAAACAGTGGACTGCCACCATTGACTTTTGGCACATGTACAGTGTATAAAGGCCATAAACTCCCCAAAAATGTGGTTGTCCACGGTTTTGATCCAAAGTGAATGAAGAGTTAATCGCAAAAATGTCGAGCATAACCTTGTAAAGATGAGGGCAGTCTAGTTTCAACTCTTAAAATGAAGATTTAGGTCTGGGAAAGGTGAAAAATAATTTGAGAGCTTTCTCATTCCTTTTATGTCAGTTTGAAAGAACATCATAGTAGAACTAGAAATGTCCCCTGAAAAAAGTTTGCTCTTCAAATGCCATCATATTTGAAATACTCATGCCAAATGTGCGTGCAGTCCCATATACCCATTTCTGTGTGCAGTGCATGTGCTTTTCAGCGAGATTGGGTCAATTTCTTATCTTTTCGATGATTACAACCTCACAGTTTACACCAGTTCTTACAGGAAACCAAAACCCAAGGAGAGAATCAATGTTGTTGGAAAGTGAAAATTCAGAGAAGCACTTTACAAAAAGTTTCATTAAAATTGGTTAAAAATGAGAGAGTTATGGAAGTTTGAAAAGTCTCGTTTTACTTTCTATGGGGATCCTCAAATTGGCAAAATTGCTTCAAAATGGCTGATTTTGTGAACAACTCTCCATTTGTTTTGTACACAGATTTTCAGATTTTCCCCATTGTCTCTCAGGGTGCTCCTTGTCTCCTCCTGAACTCGACATATGTGGTGTAAAATACATTTTTCCCATTATATATGTTGAGCTCAGAAGGAGATTAACTGCACCTTGAAAGATAATGGGGAAAATCTGAAAATCTGTGTACAAAACAAATGGAGAGTTGTTCACAAAATCAGCCATTTTGAAGCAATTTTGCCAATTTGAGGATCCCCATAGAAAGTAAAACGAGACTTTTCAAACTTCCATAACTCTCTCATTTTTTAACCAATTTTAATGAAACTTTTTGTAAAGTGCTTCTCTGAATTTTCACTTTCCAATAACATTGATTCTCTCCTTGGGTTTTGGTTTCCTTTAATTAGACATGATCAGTCTTTCCCATTTGCTTTGAGACAGCTTCTTGCACAATGGCATGACTAGAACTCAACTTTATCTTTTTATAATGATTTTTATTGTACAAATTGTCTTTTCTCTTGATATCAGTTTGAAGTGCATGCTAAAGATTAGAATAGAATTATAGATAATAACCTCAATTTTGTTGTGGAAATGAATCCTTCTTGCTGTACAGTACTTTCTGTATTACACTTTTACTTCTCCATGAATAAATGGGCTAAAGCTGTTTTATCTTTCTATCTTTTTCTTTCTTTTCATTTTTTTGTTGTTGAATGATACTGCCAGGATAAACTATAAAATGCATGCTGTTAAGAATTGCACCTTCTTAACTCTAACATATCCTTTATATTGCAATAAATCCAATGTGTACATGAGTGTCTACCATAATGTCTTTTCGACATTCACTCGTAATTTATCAGGCTTTCACCAAAGGGACTCTATATTGAATGCCTCCAAGTGTATAGCTATAGATAGGGTACTCTGACTCACCGCAATTATGCGCCCTCGTGTGATATCGATCATTTAGTTCATTCCCTCCCCCTAATAGCCAGTTAAAATAGGAGCACTGTATTTGCTAAGAGAATGGGAGGGAGCTAGCCAACTGCAGTGTCACAAGGGGAAAGTAAGGGGGTGGTGTGGGTGGGTGGGTGGGTGGGGGGGGGGGTGGGGGAGAATGGACACAGCCTGGTCAAGGAAGAGGGTATATTTTTTTTGTTTTGAATAAAGTATTTTGTCTTCTTTGGTATTTCTTTGCCTACTTAGCAAATGCACACTCTGTGATATTTGCTAGTATTATCTAGAAATCTCCTTGTTTTAGGGAATATTTCACTTGATAGACTGTTGGTTTATCTAAGTTGTTGCCTATAATACTGTAGATAGTTGTAACATCATTTCATATTGAATAGTACTGCTTTGAGAAAATGCAAATTTTTATGACATGAAACTTTCGCAAATTTTAATGATGGTCATTTTGCACAATATATTTTTTTTGCAAAGTGCAAAAACTCCACGCATTCCATGTTGTGCCAGTTGCGATTCAATTATTTTGAGGCATGAAAGTTTAAAAATTTTGATCACCTGTGAATTTTGGGAAAGGTTCTTGCACATGAAAATTTCTGGTCTTACAGTAGCTCCAATGCATTGTGGAAACATTGCAGTGTTTGGCTTTCTATATCTGTCATGAAACAGATATTCTCATGTATAATCTTCATTGTTAAGCCCCTTTCACAATTGGTCTGCGACCGTTTGCGACCATTTGGTCGCACGACAGGCTGCAACAGGCTTCAATCGCCATCGATCTCATCAGGTCGCAGAAAGGCATTCACAAATGCAACAGCGGTCGTACAACAAAAGCGACTAGAAGAGACCGTTGCACGAGTAAGTCGCATTTGCTCGCATATGCTCCTGCAAGTGGTCTTGCGTTCACATGCGAGTGTTGCACGAGTGATTGCGAGTGGCTTGACGCCAATCACAATAGTCGCACGACCGATTGCATGGTCGTGCGAGTGGATGTGAGACTATGCGATCGCTCGTGCGATTGAATGAAACCGGTGCGAGTGATCGTGAGAGTGTTCTTGCGAGTGGCGTGGGGTATAAAACCCCCCTCGACAATTGACCGGTAGTCAGTTTCAAGTTGGCCTTCTTAATAGTGAAGATGCCAAAGAAGAAAGTTACAAAAAAGAGGAAGGAGTTAGAGGAGGGTCCTGCTGCAGAGGATCATCTCCATAGTCCCCCGATATATACCTCTCGAGGAATAGTCGCATACAGTCTCATACAGTCGTGCAACGGTAGTACAACGTTGTAAGATGTGCTGCGATCGGTCGTGCAACAGTCTCATGATCTTAGCACAATCGCACCCACTCGCAAGACTGGTCGCTATAGGTCGCTAGCGCACGTGCGAGTGTTGCACGACCTCCAGCCGACCCAATGAGACTATCGAGTCGTGCGAACTCTCGCATCTAATCGTGCAACGTTGTGCAACACTCATACGAAAATCGTACGACTGGTCGTACGACTTAATGCGAGTGAATTGATCGCATCTGGTCGCGTCTGGATTTTGAGCATGCTCAAAGTTCAGATGCGACCAGTCACGACCGCTTCGGTTTCGTGCGACTGCCTGCAACGACTGCGAGTGCTCGCAAGACACCAAGCGATCGGTCGTGCAACACCCCGAAAAATCTGTTGCAGGCCGTCGCAAACTGGTCGCAGACCAATTGTGAAAGGGGCTTTAAATATCAAAGATTGCCTTTAAACAAAATGGATAACTTCATATATGGACAAATGGAAAGAAGTGCAAGGCTAAACTTCAGAAAAAGCATTCCATCATTTGGCTTTATTTATCTTTCATGAAACAGGATGTCTAATGTTTATGGTTTCTTTGAAGATCAAATTACAATTTTAGGGTTTTTTTTTCAGTAGTTGATATTGATATCACTATTGACATCCCCCAGGGGGATTATGTTACCTACAAAAGACTCCTTCTCGGACATAAGGAAATACCATTTCATGCTTGAAAAGCAAATGGTAAAGAATTGTATATTTTTGTAATCCATAATTTAAATCTATGCAAGCTTGTGCAAATGTACAATTTGATTAAAGTCTGAGGACAGGTTTAGTTATCAAATTGCTCACATTTGTCTACTTAAATAGCCTGTCAATTTAAATTGTTTTTATGTACTGTTTATTTTTAAAAACTTAATGAAATAAAGACAGGCTTAGCTATCAAATTGCATGCATTTTTTCGAGGTAAATAGCCTATCAATGTAAATAGGCATTTCCATACTGTATATTTGTAAAACTTTTGTTAATATTTACACCGGCATGCTTTCTTGATAAATGAATGCAACTTAATCAAATCTGAAATCCAGCTGAATTACAACCTAGATATATTTGTTATCAGTTGAATGACCAGCTCACTTCATAGTTTACACTGTAGATTCATATTAAATATTTGTTTACTCTCATTGGTACCGATCAATGTGAATTTACAGAAATTTCATACAACCTAATTAAGTTTAAGGTCAGACTTTGCTATCAAATTGCCTTTCTAGCAATTTATGGTTGGATGCGAATGCTAGAATTCTCAAATAGATGTTAATCACATTTATATTCAATTTTATAATAAGAAAAAAAAATCACCAAAATGCATTGTGTTCAAATGGACAATGCTGGTACCTGTATACCTGTCTTGACTGAAGCAAACCAGACTTGTCCTTTAATTTTATATTTATTCAGCTTTTGAAATCAAATTTTTAAAAATATTTTCAGACTTGCCAGTCAGGACTGAGAATATCTTTCCAATAAAAAAGAGCCCCCAGAGTAAAAAAAGTAGAAGAACCCCACAACCTATATTGTTTACTTAAGGAATGATGCAGACAATTTTAATTTGATTTATGCATGATAAAAGACTATGAAAAGGGTCTTTGTCATTAGTGGAGATTGCAAGTTAAAGTGACAGTAAACTGAAGCTCCCAATGGCGCCATTTTTTTTAACAGGATTTGAAAAGTGTCTGTGCCTCTCATTTTCCCATCATGCCCCATTCTAGTTTGTAGAAGCTTAGAATGTACCTGTAGGCAATTTTCCACATTTGCAAAATCAAAAATAATAGTTTGAAATATAAAGTGTGCCCATTATCCAAAAAAAGCTGTTTGTCAAAATTCAAAATAAAATGTAATTAATTTTCAAATTATAATATTAATTTAGCAGTCACTGTTAGATGGCACTGTTCAGGTTCGACCAGTTTAATGCCACTTTAAGTCAAAACACTTCTCCAATATTATTTTGTTTGTATTCACCCTGGTTTTCCTATCATTCCACGTTATGGTATATTATTGAACTTCCTGTCGTCATGCACCAATTCCTCTTTGAGGTTACAATAATCCTGTACAGATGTGAATTATACATCTTTGCAAGTGTGTACTTTCTCCTTTTTACGACTCTTACGCATTCATCCACTCTGCCGAGATCCTGTTTGTCGTTAAAACTCATCTATATGCAAAGCCCCAAGCATTACAGGATGAGCGTGCACCATATCTGTATATATTATGGATGTAATTGCGACAGAGAAGGGCAATTGCTGTTTTTATCTCAGGAGTACTTCCATCTCCAATTTAATCAGTGTCAAGGCTTTTCATGTCAGATATTATTAAAGTCTTAGAAGGGAAAAAAAAACAACTGTAATTGGCAGTTACTTTTATAATGAGGATGAATTGTCTGGAAAAAGCTTTAAAGATATTTTGAAATTGAATTTTTGAAGCTAATGGAAATTGAAATAATACGGGAGATAAGGGTTTATATTATCATGAGTCTTGTAAAACTACAAATGTAATCATGAACAGGATTAGGATCATTCCATGTTAATGGCATGTATAATATCAGAGATTTTTATGTACCGGTACAGCGTAATGAATGATTTGGATTGACTTTAACCCGTCAACCTTACAGAACCATTGACGATCTGAGACATCCTATTAAGTTTACATTCTTTCTAATAGTTTGAACAAAGAGGTACTCGTCTCTCTTTTCAAAATTCAAAATGGTTTCGGGACTTTGTAAGATACTATGTAACAATGTTTGTTTCAAGATGAACAGTGAAAGAAAATACAATGTGATTGAAAACTTGTAGCAAAAAATGTATTTGTAATACATTTGTTTTTTAAAGTTGGTGGTATCAAAAGGGTTAAACATTTGTTTGTATTTAATGGAATTCCTTTAGGTAGCTTCACAAAATAGAGTGGCAAGCCAATAACCACCTGAAATGCAGTAGGAATAATTGTTGAATATCATCATATCATCATAAGAACTATAGCATAGTATAACTAGCATATACCCGATTGCTTCAATGAAGCTTTGTCGTAAATAACGCAAACTGCTATTCAACTAATTCGGATGACACTTTAAGATGCACTGGCATCACCCACATACCCTTTTTGCATTTCGGGCACATTTTTACCTGCAGCTACATTTCACAAAGCTACCATACCTGAAATCAAGATTAGTTTTAAGGCTGACGTGCGGGTGGAGCAATCCTATCCTTGGGGTATTCAACACTTTTTTAGCAATCTCCTTGTTGCATTTTAAATACATGTAATGGAGTCCCATATCTTGTGTAGGATGAGCTAGGGTTGCATGTGTTTTTCTGGAGGTTCATGATTCCGAAGGTTTTTTGAAGGTTCGTCACTCTGATAGTTCGTAATTCCGAAAATGAAATAGGGTTCATAATTCCAAAAATGAAAAAGGGTTCATATTTCCAAAAATGAAAAAGGGTTCATATTTCCAAAAATGAAAAAGGGTTCCTATTTCCGAAGGTTAGAATTTTGAAAAGTTATGTAGGGCTCTATTGCATTTTTGGAATAACGAACCTTAATTTCATGCATTGCATCAAATGTTTGGAATTGTGAACCAACCCTATTTCGTTTTCAGAATTATGAACCCCCTGCTATGGGAAGTTTGCGTTTTTTTCAGAATTATGAACCTTCTGAATTATGTACCTTTGGAAAGACGGAACTTCAGAAAAATGAATAGCCCCCAGGATGGGTACATCTTTGATAATACGCCTATCACTTGTTCATGATCACTCACGTACTTCTAAAATAGTTTCAGGGGAGTGTTTCATCAAGTGTTTTGTCAGTGATTTTTACAGACAACTGTTATAAGCTACTGAAATCCTGTATCTGATTGACTGAGAGCAAATTTGTCAGTAAAAATCACTGACAAAATGCTTGATGAAACGCTCCCCCAAATGCACAGGATGAAGTACGCGGAATAACTTTAGATGAAACATTCTCCCAATACTGATCACATTCTCAAGCAACCTTATACCCTTTGGGGGTATTGGTAGGATCACTCTAAGCATGTAGACGTTTCAGATCTGAGTGGAAGATTTGTGTGTGAAAGAGGGCCACAGAGTGTATCAGTATGTTCTCTGCCAGGCAGAGGGGCATATAAGCACCAATTTTGGTCAAATTTTTAATTTCTGTAGTTGTGTAATGAAAGGATAGAAGTATAAATTAGGGAATTATTAGAACCTGTCACTACGATGAATGGACTGAAATATATGAGACCTTCAAAGAATTGTCAGATCTAACTATGGAATGGGTTTTTCTTGAAAAGTATGTTTGATGTCTGTCTATACGTATGCACCCTTGTGCCAAACACATGATGAACTCACTGTGATGCGTGCATGTCATTTGAGGAATTCCTACTTCTCCTTATGAAATTTTATTAGCTTTCAAATCCACTTTTTAGGTTTCCAACAAAACAAAAAGGAAATCATAGTGAGAGACGTGCTGTTCATTTATTTTTGGTTTTTTTCATATTAAGTTAGTGCTACTGTCCACCCGCAAGATACATACATATATGTATGAAGTTTATTATCCAATGTGTTGTTTATTGAAAACCTCATAATCAAGGAGTAAAACTGACTTTTATGGTTATAACCTACCAGCTTTTCATTAAAGGGAGTAGATTAACTTGCATTATTGCTCTAAAGCTGTCCAAATCCACAAGACTATATATGTTCCAGTACAAATTCATCTTGTTATTGGTCCTGTGAATCAATCCGAAGTCTCTGGCTAATACACCTTGACAGCCCATTTAGCTTGCTACTAGCAGTAACGAGCAAAAAATGCATGGGTAAAATGAGGGAAATTTTGTAGCAGTTTGTGCTCATGCTGTCTTTGAGTTAAAGCACCACTGTCCATTTGATGTAAACCACCAGTGCAACTTCAAATTTTGTACCTTCTCTGATTCGTTTGTGTGTTTCATATGTGTTCTGATTGTTTTGTTACAGGATATTGGCTGTTCAGGGGATATGTATTTATATATATATTACTGTTGCAGCGAAATTGAGAACACGGAATTGCATTCTGAAGACCTAATTTGCTGATTGTATGAGTGATACTGACCAGTGTGGAGAGGTTGAATGGCCTAATTTCCAATATCATTCTGCCTTTCCTTGCTATGATTTTAGTTTTGTCTTTGAAAATGCCCAGCCTTTCGCTGAAATAAGAAGCATCACAATGTAATTAAAGATGCTTATGGAGTTTACATAGAAAAGAGTAAGATGCTAAAACAGTGTAGATGAAATAGACAAGGAATTAGCAAACTACACAGGGGGCGGGGGTGGGAAGAAACAAATTTGACCCCTACAAATTAATCCAAATGAGAAATCATAAAATACATGCATATTTCTTCCAGTTTAATATATCAAGCAAACATAAATTTTTAATTACGAAATCGTTAATCATTAGAAGAAAAAAAAATCATGTATAGGGCAATTTCAATAGCGTAACACATTACCTTCTGAAATGTGTGATCCACACAATTGTCTATTATTAAATCTTGACCCATTATCTACGGGAACCGGACGGTCCCCATGTTAAGCCTAAGGGAAAGAGATAATTCAGTAGTCAACGAGTTAATATGCAACACACAAAAAAATATATATATATTTATATATATTGAAATGTCCCTAAAGTGGATTTCTTGTATTTGTGATATGCTAACAAGTTTCTGTTTGAATAAATGAATAGATAAATTAATCAATTAGACTATACGATCTGAATCCTCAATTGCCAACTGTATGTGCCAGAACAAAAAAAAGAAAGAAAAAACTAGTATTTTGGCAACAAGCATATTTCCAGAAGATGGCTCATAGCTTTAAGATTTGTCTTGCTTATCAACTTCACCCTTGACTAGTTAGTCTTAATGAGGGACTTTGGCAGATGCTCCCCAGTCTCTCTCGCCCATTAAGGCCCTCTTTGGGGTTTTCTTCTCCTCCTCTCCCTCTTCTCCCTTCATTAAAAATCGCGATCTTACAGCGTTCGTCTCACGTTGCACTCCATAGATACAGCGAGCGATTGATGGTCTTAGCAGAGGATCGTGAGGAAGAGGGCTGGATAGTTGAGGAATGAAAACATTAAAAATGCATTTTATAATTTATTGAGAAGCTCGCTCTTTGTCTTTGGACGTGAAGGGGTCAAGACTGTTGCTCAACCTCTCAGCGGATTCTGTCACAGACTTGGAGATAAAAAAGAAAAGGAGGAGATATCATATTTTTCATAACCGAAGCAGTGCACCTCATAATTCAAAGTGATGAGGGTAGAATGTAAATGATTTTGGAATGTGGGTTATGTTTATTAGATATGCAGGCTTCTAATCAATAAGAAGAGGATCAGAGCTGAGGTACTCCTGGGGGATCTCATTTTTGTTCCAGCTTCAAAGACTTTGACGGGTCTCTCCATTAGTGTATGAACCGTGAGGAGGGAGAGATTAGTCAGGGTAAGGGAGGATGAGACAGGAAAAACAAGTTCATCATTTTTGAAAGTGCTTGATGGGGAAAAGTGCAGCCACTTCGAAACATCATCTTTTTCCCTTCCTGTTAACATGCCAGTCTCGTGGATCAGTTTCAACTAGAGGGGATAGAGGAGGGTTGCGAAGGAAAGAGGAAATCATCTTTAATACCCTTCAAATGTCATTTTGCGTTTTCAGCGGCTGCATAATCATCCTTTAATGTTGCCCCCGGTAGAGCTAGAATTGGGAGAGCTTGAATAAGGCATAAAGGAAGATGGAGAGAGTGGGATAGGGGAGGAAATTTCATCTTTTATGAGGATGGGAACCAGTGCGACTGATAGCGTGGCATAATTAGTGTTTTATATTGTCTTGGACCATACGCGAAGCCGGGGAGGAACCGATGCTGACCGGGGACATTTCCTCACATTTTACAGACAAATGCTCTAACCACCGAAGCATATCGAATATTCCACCCTTGGGCAGGCACCAGCAGGACCATATTTATTGCATTTTTCATCAACAAATTTCCTTTAAAATTGTGAATGGCTTTTTGCGTAGGCAGGCAAAAACTGTAATAAGACGTGTAATACATCTTCCAGTACCCCTACTGTGCACTGGCCTAATAACTTTAGTGTTACGTGTCTGTGACGTGTATACTGCACAAACTGCATAGGACGTCGTGAAACAATTCATATCATTTGAAAAGAAATGATTCATTAGTGGTTTGGAGAATGATAGCATGAGCCCAACACTGAAAAACCCTCTTTATAGGTTAGAGGAATATGTAAGTTTGATCATGGACTCCTAGTTGTGTATCTTAAACGATGGTTACTTTGCATCGTCAGGAGACAAGTGTTGTGCAATTGCTTGTGATGTCCAGTAGGGTAAGAGCCCTCGACATTGATGCAACTAAGCCTATTAGGAACCAAACAGTCCAATTCAGGGCTCATTCACCAATTTAAGCGACTTTGGCCAGAGCCTTGCGGGATAGGTTTTTTACAGCAGCCTTTGTAGAAAGGTCAATTGAAGCCACAGCAATAGCAATAATTCGCCAAAGCCGGTGCTTTTAAGAGATCGAGAGCCGAGGGAGAGGCAAATTCCCTTGGAAAAATACCCAGGAAAGAGACAAAGACAGAAATTTGTTTTTCATTCCTGATATGGATGTACTTTTGTACTGAACTCAGCGAAGGCTTCGTCTGTTCTATGTGATGTTATAGAAGATAACTAAAAAGCACTTCTTAAGCCACAGAGAGATAACAATCGATTTCATTTTTCTGCATAGCAAGAATCATTCTACTCAAGTCAGGCAGAGGAAGGCTGGTATTTGTAGCAGGAGAGAAAATTTCAAAAGAAAGCAAAGTTTCTTCTGATTGTCATCTGAACAAGTTAGATTTTAAAAAGTTGCAGCACAAGTGATTTCATATTATTTGAGTAAACAGTTGTTAAGACATCATTTGTAACTATTCTGAACATCCAGAGATTTGAAACCAGTGTTTGTGATGGCATAATGTACAGTCAAGTAGCATCGTTTCTCTCCAAACAGTGAAGAAAACGTGTTTGTGCGATAATGACAAATTTTACTGGAGGTGCAAGACATCTGTATTTGCTGACAGCCGGAAGGTCTTTCCCGGGATCTATCTTTTAATTATCTTTGTGAAAATTCCAATGGAAATATGTCGAATCATTTTTTTCTTGGAAAGAGAAAAGTTTTGAATTTTGTTCATTTCACTTTGCCAGCAAAACAAATTGTGCATACGTAGAACAAATTCCACTAAAACGGTATAGAAGAGACATATTCAGCTTACAATTTCTAGCTTGGAAATTGTCCTAGCTGGAAAAACAACAAGCCCTCTGGAGTAGAACGAGGCAACATAAAATACTTAAATGTTCCTGTTCATTAACGTTAAAAGCATTTTGAGTGGAAAGGTTGTCAGTGGGTAAAATTTGCCTTCCAGGACAGAAACGGAATTAAAAGACTGTAATACCCCCTGGCCTTAAAGACGCAAGCCCTTTTTTCATCCAGATTGAACCTTCTGTCAGCGTCATGAAAAAGGCGGGAATTTATTGACACAAAAATTTGTCGAGAAGGAAGATTGAGGGGAGGGATACTGGACGCCTCTAAGATGACAAATTTACGCCATTGTCAAATTGCCTACAAGAAGATGTCATCAATTTGAGTGGAAATTGACGTGAAAGAAATCTTGATTTCAGGAAAAGCACAATACGTCAACCGTCCCTCGCTCTTTGGATACCATCCAGCATTGTGGACACAGTTAACATGGCCTCTTGGTTGCATGTTTCCAGTGGCATCAAGGTTCAATGTTTATTCTTTCATCGGCGGCGTCAACTGGTATAAGTCGGCGGGTGTCAGTCATACCTGATGATATCTCCGGAATCCTATTCCTCCTAATTGTGCAATGTTCATTAATGTCGTCAAGTTGTAATCCATACAGGAGCAAATCAGTGATAGTCACACGTGCGGAGCCCTCATCCGGATCCGATTGCGATATGCTCTTTGATATTTAGCATCGACGGAGATCAGCCATCACATGACATCATCGAGCCATTGCCTCTTAATAGAACTAAGACTTGTGCTTGCCTTATGAAAATTGAGCCTTGCATGCTCTATCAGGATCTATTACTGTAAGCCCTATATTTTGCAAGACGCTGCAGAGACTGGTTCTAACCAACTTTGCATGAGGCATCCTGTAGCTCACCTGTGTCGTATGTACTTTTTCGGATTCTGTGTGCAACTGTTTAACGCCTCATGTGTCTGTTACTTATAAGGAAAGAATATTGTGTACAATTTTTTCTTATCTCAAATATGAATTTTAAAAACGTGATGGATTAAATGAGTTTTGATGTGGATCTGTATGTTCAAAGCGGATTTCAATTCAATAAATTTGCCAGAAAGTGGATTTAACCTTTGGATTTAAATTGGAACAACCAAAGCCGTCATGCTATTTGCCTCTGGATATTCTTCCTTCAATTTTTCCTTCTTATAATGAATCCCGAGTTTATTCGTGGAAAATAATTCATTTGCGCAAATTGATTGGAACCTGTTGAGCAAGAGGAAAGAATAACTTTATTCATTCATTCATTCATTCAACCACATACTGCCTGAGGCTAAAATATACATCAAGTCATCGCTGGCTTTGCCGCGATACATTAATGTACAGAGTCTGTTCTAGAATATCTGTCAACTGCTTTGTGAGAAGAATCATCAACGCACATGTCCCAGCAGCGATTGCATGTCAAAATCACCATGGCTAAACCTGAAGTCGACGACTTCATCAAAAAGCACCTGGGTGATGATTTCGGCATGAGCAAGTTTGACGGGCGGGTGGAGGTCCACGCCCAACAGAAGAGGGCGTGGTCAAGCCAGTGCGTGAAGCGACAGTACGTGAAGCGGACAGGATTCCGCAGAGAGCTGGTCAAGCAGGAGAGTTTCTCCGGCGAGGGAGGCAGCACGCTCTCCGCCTCGGCAGCGGTCTGCCACAGCACCGAGAAAACAAGTGCCAGTTCTGTCGTTCGGCTAAAGGAGTTCCAAGCAGCATGGTAAATGATAAGTTTAAAATTAAGATTAACCGCCTGACTACAGGATACAGGAAGCAGATGCTTCCTCTTAAACTGGGGACAGAATTTAGTAGCCAACAGGTTAAAACGGGAAAATTGCTAGGCATTTCTTTTCAATGAGAACATGTAGATGCCTTTTAGGTGGACCACCTTCCTAAGAAGGTTTACCTGAAAAAAAGTTCCTAAAATGAGATATGAAATATTCCATCATTTTAATCTAATAAAACCTCACAAAAAGCATTCTTAATTTTAGAAATTGTGATGCATTATGACGTGGTTATATTGATAACTTCTCTGGAAAATCACTTTTTAGCACATGCAGGGTATGTTTTTCAGAGAACTTCAGATCACGTACAAAATTGAACGTGTCATGATTGATTTTCATTGCAACTCAGTTATCATTAGCTATAATATGCCTCTACAATTTATGTTCTTTATGGTTCACTAGAGGGGTATCCTTTAATCAAAATGTCAGGCATCAGATGATTTTGTCATAAATACCATTACTGATGGCTAAAACCAATGTACTGCATTCGGGATATAACACACTCCTAACCCTTACGGTGCCACCAAGTTTAAACACATGTATCTCAAATATCATTTTATGACACAAATTTGTAGTTATCATTCATTCTTCATATTGAGATGAATAGTTTTCCACGATATCTATCCTTACAAACATTACACCAGTCTTTAATTTCAAGAAAGTTAAGTCCAGAGATATTATTAAAATTTGTGCAATTGGAAAGATAGTATTCAAAACATTGGCAATGGAACAGTGTTTTTAATATATGATATCACAATTCTTGTACAGGTTTTGAATTTTGAGAAGATAGAATGACTGTTTATAATCCAAAGATGATATCTAAATTGGGCAGATAAAACAGGTTTGAAAGGGTCACAACTTGCAGAAGAGGAAAGTGAGTTTCAAGAAAAAAAAATAGGGGCTTGGAAATGATTGTGTAGTTAGTAGCTTATTTCTTTGTGAATTGTACCTCAGAAAAGCCTTCTTTCTGCTCAAGAATTTAAGTCATGTTGTTTTCCCCAAGGGGAGGGTTTCAACATTTAAGGTACCCAGTGACATTAGTTGTATAAATCTAAAACTTTCTCCGTCAACTGTCGTTGTTATCTCTGTTATGTTGGAAATGGCCTGTGAGGAAAAGGGCTTTTCTTCACTCTATTTACCTATTTACCAACCTGTGCACTTTACTTTGTAACATGCACCCCTAGGCTCAGATATGTATGGCAGAAGGTCATAAGTGCTCATGCTTTATTACTAATAAAATACTCTCATACTATGAGGAGGTAGAGTTATCCATTAGTATTTGAACAGTGACCTTTTTTTTTACAGAGTTAATCCATTAACTACTGGATTTTCTAATGCCCATAGGATTAATACAGTGATGACCTGGTTCCAATGGGCAATGGGTTAACTGGAGTTTGTAATGATAACTATTTGTGGGAAAACTACAGAATTGGAATCAATAGGACAAATTGCTCTAAAAAATGTAGCTCAGTAGAATGATCATTGCTATCGAAAGTTGTGTGAAGTTTAGATTAAACATCTAGAATAGGTAAATACGAAATATGACATTCTTTAAGGCCCGGTCACACCGCCCGAACTTTGTTGGAGCGTTCCTTGAACGGTAGGGAGAGGGGGCCGAATTTCGACAACGCTCGTCACCGCGCACAAAATGGGAAAAAAAATCGAAAACACGGGCGTTGCCTTAGCGGTGCACCGCTGAAGCCGGCATTGCTTTAGCGTTGGTTTAACGGTAGCGAGCGGTAGTGAGCGTTGGTTTAGCTCCGACACCTCCATACCAACGCCAAACCAAAGTTCATCACCGCAATGCATCGCTGCTTCAACGCCCGACACCGTTCCAGCAATCCCGTGTCCGCTCGTAAAACGCTTACAACCGCTCCACCAAAGTTTGTGCAACGTTTAATCACCGCCCGGGCAAAGCTGGCGAAGCAGCGGTGGTCCAGCGTTCAAGATTTCTGCGTTGGCCTAGCGGACCCAAGCGTCCACGAACTTGCGTCTAGCGGTGCCAAACTTTGACTGGGCGTTGTTGGAGCGGTGGTGAACTTTGCCGGAGCGGAAAATTGCCCGCTTCTCACCGCTTGCAATATTTTGTGCAGCTCAAAACTTTCGGAGCGGTAGGAGGGACCATCAGCGGTGGCCGAGCGTATACGGCATTGCCTTAACGGGGGCCAACTTCTGTTAAACGGTGGTGAACGGTTACGAGTGGTGATGAATTTTTTTCACCGCTCCAGGAACGCTCCAGCAAAATTCTGGCGGTGTGACCGGGCCTTTACCTGACTGAAAGCACTAATAGAAAATGACTCAGACAAACATAGACATTTTAGTCTGTTTTGAGCTGGGGAAAAATGGTTTCAGACAGATTGGAAATGCATGTAATCAAGAATCTGAAATAAATCACTTTACCACCTTTAAGAGAAGTTGTTGTCTATAACTTCAGGCAGAACAGCAAAAGCACCAACATGATATGCATGCATGCCAGAGGCTTTCAGGTAACATAAATTGGGATCGATGGAGTGAGAATTAAAGAAAGCCATTTGCATTTTCTTTGATTCCCAACAGGCTTTCAACCTAATGCCATTGCCCGATTGCCCACCTGTTATCAAGGAACGTTGGGTTCTGTATCCACCTACTACATGTAACTGTTTTCGCTTGTTTTTCACATCAATTTGTGTTGAATGAGTTGAGATCAGCAAGATGCATTACGCTGGGAAATGCCAACTTCTCCAACCATATATAAGGAGAGAATGAACTTTGAATTTTTAAGTGCCGATGGATTTTAAGAAAAAAAAAATGATCAGACTTCATAGTTAGCTTTCACTCATTTTCTTGCTCTTCCTGTTTTGTTTAACACTCACTGGTATATGGTAACAATCATATTAAAACCATACCAAGGGTACTGAACTGGACATAAATGTCTTTCAAGAGAGCTGCAAGAAAATTGTTGTGATTCTCTTAGTCTTTAATGGCAGCCCGAAACACCACACCCTCTATGGAAGGACTCTACGAGCGTGCATTCACCACAAGTACGTAGCCTATCGTGCAGTATTACACCCCTAATGGACGAAATGACCATGCTCTCGGCTTCGTTGTGCGGTGAAATTGATCAATAAGAAAGTGAGCCGTTTTGAGAGAAGGGTTGATGGCTGCTCTATAGTTGCCCCCAGGAACAAGCGACTTTTTTTAAGTGCATGGAGAATGAAATAAAGCTATCTCGTTTAGATGTTAAACAACTGATAGTTTGTGCTGTGTGCTGTCTCTGAGTTGCTCATATTTAGAAACTAAACTAGAACTGAATTTTAGCTTTCCCCTAGACTTAGCTTCATAACTCAATATTTGTATATCATTTTTTGTTTCATTTTTTGTTTCATTTTTTTTCTTTCTTACCTGTCTCCAGTTCTGTGACAGGTTATTTTTTTTTTACATAAAAGTAGATTTTACCTCTTGAAATATTTGTGTGAAATTTTTTTGTAAAACTGCTTCTGTTAATCACTCTGATTGCCTTATCTCTTTGTACCTCATAATTATAGTCACTGCTCTCTCTCTCTCTCTCTCTCTCTCTCTCTCTCTCTCTCTCTCTCTCACACACTCTCTTTTATGTATCTCTTTAATATTCTCTCACTTCCTCTCCCCCCCTCTCTCTCTCTCTCTCATTCTCTTCTCTATCTTCTGTTTCTCACTCTGTCTCTGTCTCCTCTTTCTCTCTTCTCTTCTCTTCTTTCCTTCTCCTCTGTCTTTGTTTCTTCTCTCTTCTTTCCTTCTTTCTTCTCTTCTCTTCTCTCCTCTCTTCTCTTCTCCCTTTCTCCATTATCCCCTCTTTCCTTGCACTCTCTACTCATGCAACCACTAGCATTTAAAGCATTACTCTACCAATTTCTCAGGCATTGAAATTAGAAAGATTTGAAAACCAAGATGCATAATTGCCTGTGACATCGAACATGAAATGCAAACTCCAGAGCCTGATGTTTGCTGAGCAAATCGTGACGTTCTGATTTAGATGGTCATCATTTATTTACGTAGGTTATGAGCGTGCGAGTGTCATACCCATCAAAATAGCAATAAAACGCACACTTTGGTAGCCCAGCTCGTCCGCCCATGGCAAGTTTCAGCGATAAAAAAAGTATCCATTAATGAAATTGTATCAGCTTTCATTCGCCTCTACAGTAAGAGTAAAAACACAAGTAAATGGATATCAATTGAGTAACTGGGTAATAGATTATTCTGTAATAGGTGAGAAGATAAGGAAAGAAGAGAGAGAGAGAGAGAGAGAGAGGGGGGGATAGATAAAGTATTGCTTTCACAAGATTTTGGGGTGCTCATATGATCTATTCATAGCCACAAGGACACTAAAGACTATGAGTTAATGCACTATCATGTGACAGGATAATTGTGAACACCCTTCTTGCACTCAGCAGCAGTATGCCATGAAGTCTGCTTTATGCATTATTCTTTTCAATTTGAGAACTCTTCTTTTTTTCTTCCCAAAAGAGAGATATCGTCATCCTCATGCCTGTGGGCCCTATATACATTTCCGTTTTGGAGATTGGTCAGTTCTCACAATGAACCAGAATAGGTCACATTTCTCAAAGGTAGTAATTCTCCACACATACACACACTATGATTGTTGAGAGCCAGTAGGGCTTTAAAGCTGTGTTAATAGATTATATGTGTTTATGCCCTTCTGGCTCCCAGCAGATCTACATGTAGGCTTGCTGTGATACTGAGTTAAGACAGGACCAGGGGTACCCAATGCTGAAACAATGTTAGTTCATTTAAAAGATCATGATTTTATTAGAAGAAAATCATCTGCCTTAAATTTTTTTTTAAATTCGTGTTGCCAGAAAATCCCCGAAATATGGTAAGATTTCAGGATATTTTGGCCCCTCAGCTGTGTCCCAATTTCAGCTAGGTAACCACAATGACGTCAAAGTGGTTACCTTGTCGCGCAATTATAGCAAAATACGCGCAAGGTGTAATGCATTTTGTACAGTGTAGCGCGCAACACATCTGCAATACGCGAACCTGGGTAACCACTTTGACGTCATTGTGGTTACCCAGCTGAAATTGGGACACAGCTGAGGGGCCAAAATATACCATATTTCGGAGATTTTTCTGGCAACACGAATTTTTAAAAAACTTAAGGCAGATGATTTTCTGCTAATAAAATCATGATCTTTTATATGAACTAACATTGTTTCAGCATTGGGTACCCTCTTTAAGACAGGACCAGAGGTCCAATACTGTAGGGACAGTTTCAGTCCATCAGCTCATGCCCCATAAAGACTACAGATTTTTTTTTTTTATCTTACCTAATAATATTTAGGATACTAGTGTATTCAGTTAGTTTCTTATCAGGATATTTGTATGTCTTATTTTAGCTCACTATGTTAAACTAAATGGTATTGTAATGGGAATATCTAAAAATATTGCACAAACTGAATTTGCAAATACTTCAAGACTCTGCAAATTTACAAAAAGAGGTCCATGCCTTCTAGAAACCTTTGCGTTTCCCCTTCATTTGGAAAGCAAAATTGAATAATTATGAAATGATGTACAAATATGCAAAATGACTTATGCTATCAAGTTCAATATTTTTTCAGCTTGATCAAAAGTAGGTTTTACAGAGAAGATCGCACTGCCTATCTTGCTTAATGCTAATGAGCCATAATTCCATGCAGTTATTACCAATTTATCATAGACGTTCCCAGATGTTGCAATTTGATTGTTATTATTGTTATTGATATCACAGGATGAAGAGAAGATGAAATTAGCTGTCCAGAAATTATCTGAAAAAATGACTTATGAGGGATGTATTATCAAGGGGGCTGTCTAGTATGCCTGCTCATGTTTTAGCCATTGAAGATTTTATAACTCTCCCTCAGGAACTATATTTTATAGATTTGCCATTTTATGGAGTTTCATATCTGCTGATTGCCTTTTATATACTTCTTTATTTTTCTTCAGTTGCCACTCCCTTTCTCTTTTGTTTTCTTTCTCTTTTTCCTTTTTTTCCCCCTCAATAGTTGTGAGGCTCTGTCATCCATTACTACACCTGTATAATCTTTCTCCTTTATTTCTTTTATTTGTCTGGGACATTTCCTGTTCTTGCCCTCTTTTTTTCCCCTCTCTCTCTGTCATCTTGTTCATATTTCATTTGTTTATACATTTTCTTGTGTGGAATCCAATAAGTGAATTAGCCCCCCCCCCCCCCTGCTCTTTTCTCCCTTTCCACCATTTTGTCATCATGAATCATTACTCGTATCATGTTGCAGCGATATTGCACCTCAAAGTCTGGCCATGAAAATTATTGCTGACTTCACACATACATATGTGGGTGTGGTGTTAGTGGAAGATTTGTTCTAAATATTTGATTTAAAAACATATATATCAGACTGAGGTCCTCTTGCATAAAATAGTTGCGATTAAACGCAACTCAAAAAATTAAACGCAACTCCATTTTCAACCAACCAGGATCGCGTATTTGGGACTTGCGTTTGATTTTTTGAGTTGCGTTTAATGGCAACTTTTTATGCAAGAGGGCCTAAAAAACCCAATTTTGTCTGTTATTGATTAGTTTCTTTTTTTTTTTGTATTCATTTTGCCATATACATACTGTGGATGCCTAATCTTAGTGTTTATCTTTTTTTAGGTGGCAGTAGTAATGAGAATTAAAAGAAATTATGTTAGGATATTATAGCTCTAAGATGTTTTTTATTCAGCAATTTAATTCTTGATTTGCATATTACTCTGATAAAAGAGTAGGAAATAATGATATCACTGAATTTGTGTGTGTGCACAACAATACATTTTTGCAAAATGATAAATACCACCTAAAGATGAAAAAAAAAAAACAGGATCTATTTAATTACCAGATTGTTCTTGTACGTTCCAAGCTTATTAATTTACATGGAGAGGAATAATTTGAATAGTGTCTTTTGCTTATTTTATTAGTCTAGCAATGTTGTAGTCAAACATAAGTTATATTGATATATAACCATGCACACTTATGATTATTGCAGAAACCTCTGTTAGGGGCATCAGAATTATCACTGTTTTCATCGCAATGTCTTTTTCATTTTGATATGGCTCATTGAAAATAAGAAGGATTACACTGTTGGTTTAGCATCCAGGCTAAATGCACTTAAGCAGAATAACTGCTTACATTTCATCAGACGCGGAGGTCTTTATACGGCATGAAATGTTTTTTTGACGTATCACTCAAATCATAACATTGGTATTCAGACAAATATTATTCTACCCTTCTACCAGGGGAGAGTCATGGTCTCAGGTGCAGCGACGCGCGCAAACTTCTCAAATCCTCCGATTGTCTCTTGCGATCGTCAGGAAAGAAGGCGATGGCATCCTTTACACATGCCTTCTTCACCTTTGGTATTAATTACAAGAATTACACGGGACATGGAGGTTACTCCGATTGCCCTGAATGCCCTCTCTGTCGTTACATTTGAGGTTGGGAGTGTCGCGTTGCACGGGTGTTATTCAGAAGTTTCTGGAGACTAAAGCGTGGAGGTGGGATGCGGATATGATCCTGTTGCATCCAAGGGCAAGACCAGGAGATGTTTATGATTCTCCTCATTCTCAGGTCACTCTCTTCTTCTCTTTGCTTTTTTAAAAAACAGAGTGAAATTGGGCGGGTTCATTGAAGGTCCTTTCGATAGATTTCAGAACTCTGCGGTGATTTGGAAATCAAGGTTAAGGGTCTTTCAATGTCACCATCTCAAATTTAAAGTATACATTTACCTGCTATTACCATTCAAACCTCCTCCCCTGCAGCCTTAATGGAGTATTCTTGGCTTTGAAATGTCAATTTCCTAAAAGCTGAGTGGTACTTGCGTAATGTAATGTCAGGAAACCTGAAGTCCTTTGAATGCATCCTGCAAATGGGTGCCTTCATTACTTTAAAGTGTTCAATTCAAAGACTTTTTTGATAAGGGTGTCCCCATGAGAAAGTTGTCTCATGTGGCACAAAATGTAATCATTCAGTGAGTGGGGTTACAAATTTCAGAATAATCATTGCATCATTGTTCAGAGCTCCCCTGATAAATA
The DNA here is from genome assembly GCA_025618425.1 of Heliocidaris tuberculata. Lineage (NCBI taxonomy): Eukaryota > Metazoa > Echinodermata > Echinoidea > Camarodonta > Echinometridae > Heliocidaris > Heliocidaris tuberculata. Next base: position 21,403,352 of record CM046838.1, read on the forward strand.
AATTCAACCATCAGAGGGGTTAATTGGTCTAGACAACCGTGTAAGGAGATCTTCCAGACTTGAAGATTGTGGCAGAGCAACTACTTTGTTCATCTTGATAAATGCATGTGCATCCCAAGTGAATACATTCGAGCATTCAAACAGTTATAAAATAGACACAACAAGAGACCCCGAGAGTCTGGTGGCGGCCTCACGTCTGGGGGAACTAGACCTTTACCAGGGATAGGGTTACCTTAGAATGGTTTACATCGTCTTCTTGTAAAGCTCGAGTATCCCCAAGGTAAGGGTTCACTGAGAAATGGCACCCGTCTTTCTCAGCTGACACAGAAGCTGTTGAAATGCATTCGTGTTGAACTAATTAATGCGTCATTAGTTTAAAGAGATCATTCACGACAACCGAGTCTGTTGCACACCTCACTTTCAACTTCAATAACAGTAATTAATTTTTCTATTGTAAAGCATTTTACCCCTACTTTTTTCCTTTCTTCTCTCTATCTCTCACTGTCTCTCTTTTTTATCTGTATTAGTCATTTGCTCATATTATACTCATAATCCCTTTCTCATGTCTTGTAGTCTTCATTCTTGCATAAACTTATATCATGTCTTGAAAATCAGTCTTGCTGCATTCGGATACATATTTTATTTTTGTGCAGGTCGTATTCTTGAAATGATTAGCAATTATTTTTTTGAAAATAAAAGTTATACAGTCGCCAATTTCAAGAATTACTTCATTCTGTAGTTCAGAACATCTTTATCTTTGATGAGTTAAGACTGCTGTTTGTATTATCAGTGTAACCTGCTCATTCAGCTGTTGGGGCAGTTGGTAAGTCCATTAATCTTGTCTTCTCCGGTAATAACACATAGATGTTCTCCTCCAATGTGCAGTTGTTAAGACGATTAATCTTGGCTCTCCAGTAATCACACACTTATATGTTAGCCTGATGTGCAGTTGTTAGATTAATTCATCATGCTTTCTCTGCTAATAGCATCTGGATCTGCCTTTATCCTATGTGTCCGAAACATGATGAGCTTGTCATTGGAAATTCTCATCATTCCTCAAGAGAGCAGTTTTCTTCCTTTAGAAAATGTCTGGAGATATCTGTGTTGAGGTAGTCTTGCTGCCTGGAATTGATTGAAAATTGATTCTTACAGAATCATACAAGCTTACGTTAGATGTTCAGAACTGCAAAATGAATGATTTCTGCCAACTGATTTTGGTAGGAAAAGCTCGATAGATGAGTAAGGGAAGATAAGAAAATCAAGCTAGCAGTACTGACTCATATGTATTGCATATACAGTCGTTTTTGCACAATTTCTGCTTTTTGACGAATGTGATTTCCAGCTCGTTTTTGTTCGTTTCCAATTTTATGAAATGTTGACTTTATGCTATGCATTTGTTTTGTAAAACAAACAGGATCAGCCTTCTCCCTGCATGTTTCATTGTTTTTCAATAAACCATTTCCATACAATTTCAATAGTTTATTTGTAGTTGGCTGGTCCAGACAACTCATCTGCTGCATGATTAAAAAGTTGAATTGATTTCAGCAACTTTATTTTCATCCCCATACAAATAGTGAAACAATCCAAAGAGCAGTGCCCACAGTGCCTCATTTCTACCATTTGATGACCATTATATTTGCCTGAAAAAGGGAATGGATTGCAATGAGTATGACAATTCAAGAGAGGCCTGTTCACACTGCAGTGTGATATTCTTTTTGTACTCTCAGAATGAATTTGAGAATTCCCTTGGTGCTTGAAGCTTAGAAGATTTCAAGTTCATTGGGATATCAAACCAATGCTATGCAGATGTGAGCCTGATCGGTTAAGAGTAGGCATTTTGTCTGTCCGTGACATTGAATTATGGATTATAATTTTAGTAGGCGACCATGGCAATCAAATTTTATCGAATTTCAACTCCTTCAGTGATGCCCTTCACAATGAAACTAAAAAATAGCTCTCTTCAATTAAATACTATGCAGGCCTCAAACTTTCAAAATTTCTCAAATGTCTGTCCGTGACTAACCGATCGTGCTCATGTAGTAAAAAAAGCTGTGTACGTGATGATCTGCTGAGGGCCAGAATGCTGTTAACCCCTTCAATACTGAATTTTTTCATTCCCATTGGCTCAATACAGGATTCACTTGGTTCCCGGTGGACAATGGGTTAACTCATATCCTACATTAATGCTCTTCTTCGTGAAGCTCTCAGCAGGCAATATCAGTGCTTTGCAACACATAATAGTTTGATATGGCTCAGTTTGATGTATCCTATATCTCACCTTTAGGAAGAGAACTACAGTGGGGTTTTTTCTATCTTGCATGATCACAAGGGAAAGTTTCATTATATGATCAACAGCACTTGTGAGAATGGCACATGCTTCATCAGCAGCTGCATCTTGGTCAATATCCTACACTATAAACCAGTTGTGTAACTTCAGCCCTGGACCAAACACTCCACTTACACCTAACCCTAAACCTATCCTAAAATGCAGTTGCAACCCTCTCTCAGCCTAACTTTACATCTTCCATGAAATAAATCCTGGAGCAGTTTTCGTCAGAGCAAATTTCAGAGCACCGTGAAAACTACAATCTCATCCATGAGAACATGCCTTCATCCTCTGATTGATGCAGGTATCAAATCACTGCCCGGGTGCAAATAAAGAGCAAACCAAATTAGGTTTAGGAGCCCTCTCGATGACACCCTCATCGTCAACAGCATCTATTTCCCCTCGTCCACTCTTTAAGCCATAACCAATGTCAAGCTTATAAAATCATTCTAGGATTTCGAGTTAAAGCGCGGAAGTAATCGCCCAGCTGATTCAAGGCAAATTGTATCGTGTTCACAGGTGATTTCAGGCAACATCCCAAGCCCTAGCAGTTTTCAGTTAATTTGAAGTGTTTACCTCTGACTCGATGAAAGCTTCTATAGGTAATGCCCTTTATTTTACATAACTGCTGTTCAACATATTCAGTGAACACGGAAATGGCTAAATTGTTTGTAACCTACCTTATCTCTTTGTTTGCCACACAAATCCTCTTCTATGAGATTTGTGTGTAGAGTCAGTGCCAAATGGCACAGTGGCACAGTAAGTGTTTTAATACATAAACGGTTCAAAACAAATGATCGTTGATCAAAATTTATTATAGGAAATTTTCCATTTGTTCCTCTTTCCGTCTCTCTCTCTCTCTCTCTCATATCTTATCTCTTTGAACTCTCTCCTATGAAATTCTTAAAAGGAACATGATGCAAGCATCAAATTTTACTGACAATCTCCCCACCCTCTCTCTCTCTCTCTCTCTCTCTCTATGCTCCCTTTCCTTTATTCTCCTGAGAAACTATTTGATGCCTTTCTGTGTCTGCTTCTTGCATTCAATTTCCCATTAGCATGCTGAAACAGGACGGCAGCATCTCTGCATGGACAAGCGAGGGCGTCAAAATAAACAAAAGTGGCTTGAATTGGTAATAGGGTTAAGATGGAGGTGTGAGAGGAATTTTCGCGGGTATGCGCTGGACTGAAGCAAGAATAAGTGTTGAAAAGCGTTTCATATCTTCGTTAGATAGCAGTATTGCAATGTTTATATTCAAGAGAAGTAATTTTGTGCTCTTGGGGTAATGATTGGAAGGTGTTTCAAAATTTTCTTTGGATGGTTGTACGGCACAAGCTCCAGCGATAATTGCTCCGTTGTCAATTCTGCTCATTAACCAATTTATAAACTTCAATCAAACACACTAGACCAAACCCTAACCCTATCACTGAACTAACACCAAACCCAACTGCAAGCCTAAACAAAGACCTATGTTTTTTATGAAATAAAACACAGAGATATTGTCCCTGGAGCTACTGTTGAGCTCCAGACAGAAGGCTGGAAAGAGTATTATATCTACTTTAGATAGTAGTATTGCAATTCTTTTTTTTTTTCATGAGAAACACTGTTGTACTTTTGGAGCAACGATTTTGAGGTGTTTTGAAGGCTTCTCGGTATGGCTTTCAACTAGGATGGATAGATGTGGATGTGTTCTTTTTATCTAAGTAGCTATGATTGCTTACCTCGGAAATATTTGAATTAAATCTTTGGATTTGATAATGTTTTAGGCCAAGGGGGTTTGGGAAGATGGATTAATTCCTTTTGCCCTTTTTTCCCTTTCATTTCATAGTTTTTTCTCTCCCTCTGTGTCTGTCTGTCTGTCTGTCTGTTTCCTTGTACCCCCCTTTCTCTCTTTCTCTCTTTCTCTCTTTCTCTCTCACAATTTTCACCCCCTCTCTTCCTCTGTCTCTCACTCTCGCTGTCTCATTCCCTTCTCATTATCTTGCCAATCTCGTTGATAGCTATGAGGGGATTCACACTAATGTATCTCATGGTGATTTGGGGGTAATACTGAAACATGAGCCGTTATCCTGCAACAACAAATGTTCCTCATATCTTTTTAAAGATATACCGGTAATTACAGTGAAAAATGCAAAGAAAGTAAGATAGATAAGCTAGAAAAGTTTATGTATTATCTCTTCAATCATTGCATGTACTTTTGCCTATTATAAAGAAAAAAAAAGAAAATGAAAGGAGAAGGGAAAAGAAAGGAAAACAAAATGGCAGGTGCGCTTGATTACTTCAATCTATCTAGGCGCTATGAAGGAGACAATTCGGTCGGCTATCTAAGCGTTATCAAATTAAGCGCGTCATTGCGCAGACATGAGCAGAACGTGTCAATTTGTTGAGCATGACATGATAATGTGATGTACTTTCAATTTAGCATCCCTTGTTTTGACATCTTGCCTCACTCTATTCCCTCTTACATGGCAATTTCATGAATAACTTCTGGCATTAGCGTTTTCCTTCTTTCAAAGGCGTTGACGTAATGGTGTGAATGTATTACATTAAGGCCATTTGATATATTAAGGGCCTGCATTGAATAAACCTCTCTCATCCTTTTACAGTACTTTTGTAGGTGCCTATTAAGTTTTCTGTAATGAATAGTTGAATGGTGCATAGCAAACTTTAAAGAAAGTGGCTTTTTTGTATTAATTTCTCTACTTAGTTCTGCACAAATTAAGTGTATGACTTAAAATCTAATTCCTATAATAGAAAAATGATTACTTATCATACTTATCATATAGCTATAGAGTTTGAATACAGACAGTTGCATAATTGCCATTATAGAATGAGGGGGAATGCTGTATGCATTTGGCATGGAAGACATTCAACATGGAATACTTTAATCTGTCTTGCCCAAAGCTTCCAGCAGTACCACATTATCCTTGAGCAAAAGTGGTTCATTTCAAATGGCAAATATACTTTCCCCTCTATCTCATATGATGCTGGTTACAGATTTAGCAAAGTAATCTTCTACCTAAAGATTATATCAGTGGCTTTCAACTTTCGCCTGCACTTTTCCAAGACCATGGCTGTATGGGAGTTGATAAAAACCCAATCTGACATGCAAAAGGAACACATGTCTCCAACCTAAGTGCATGGTCATTAAACCATAATTGCATTCTCATACGATTTGTAAGAACTCTTCAGCAGTTTCCCCTGCGTTGAACTTGCCTTTGCATTATTCCCTGTAAATTGGACATTAATTCTGAAAAGAAAATAATCATGTTACATTAAATGCAGAGTTTAGTGTCTGTTGAGTGGCAGAAAGGGATTAACTTATACAACTTTATATAAATTTACATTAATTCCCTTCTTACTTTCAGCAGGTTTGTAATTGAATCAACTGTGTAACCAATTTTTTTTCATCCAATTACAAGGAAGTAATTTGTGGGATGATAAGAAGAGCTAAAATACCATTTTCAGTTTCAAATTCTGGCTATTCCTTGTAATTGTGAAATCGAGAAATGTCATATTAATTTCTTTTAAAAACACACTCTGAGGAAAAAAGGCCTTGAGTTAGTTATTGAATTTAATGTTCGCTATCACAAAGCCTTCAAGATCATTTCATCTTTTTAAAGCCAGAAGGTGGTTCACTCTTTTAAAAAAAAGATATGAATTATCACCCATTCTAGCTAGTTTTAATGATGCATGCTGAGAGCAACACCCTTCTGCATGGATCTCAATAGACGATATACATCACATGTATGAATGAAGAAGACTATAGTAGGTGATGCATTTTGATGTTTATCTGCTTTTCAAACACAGTGTTTAGGGCTCTAAACCAGCCATGTAAACAGAATATGGAACATCTGCCCAGAAAATCGTTTTGGCTGTGGCAAACTAAATATATGCTTTGTGACAGATGTTAAGCGGTTGATTTATGTTATCATGTGAAAATCATTCTTTGCGATATAATTTGTAGAGGAAGATGTAAAATGGTTTATATTATATTTCGTGAAATGCAAAGTATTCTAACTGAAGATAATTTATTGAATATCTTTATCAAGTTGAACTCATTCTTGCTGATAGTTAGTTGGCAGAAGGAGAAAATCATATATCATAGAGGTTGACAACCGAATAGACTGTTATGAACTTCATTTAGTAAATCACTTTTAATAGCTTTTGCTGTAATCCACTTTTAATGACTTCTGCCGTAATTCACCATTCAACTCTGTGTCTGAGTCTTTATAATTAACCCTTTGGATACGATTTGATCTTGGTAGAACATGCATTTGCCATAGACTCGTGTCCGAGTTATTTCTGGCTTAGTATTGAAAGTGTTAATATGTTGTTCATCTCATCTTTCTTTGCTGGAAGAAGTTGATGACTTCTAGAGGCAAAAGTGATCAAAATATGAAAGTTTGTGATTTAGATATCAGTGCCCAATAATATCTGCAAATAACGCAACTTTTTATAGTGCTGTGGAAACTCATATCATATTTCTGTCACACTGCATTTATTTAGACAAGAAATCCTTTGCTTACATACTGCACTAATTATATTTTATTTTAGTTAGCATTATTAAGATTCTGGTTGAAATATGCTGAAAATACACCTTGTATACAACCAGAAAATGAAAAGAATTACTGAGCTCAACATTTTGTTAAAAATTGTTGTATTCTATTTCAGGAAATTTGAAGCATTGTACAGGACAAAACCTTCTCTTACAGGGAAGAGAAAACATTCACCTAATGTGATCTAGTGAAATATAACCATGTAGCGAACATGTGATATTGAATTAATGTCATCCAATATTGCCTGTGGTAATCCCTGTGAGACTGCCGAGATCAAAGCATCACATGGCAAACTGTTGAAAACAAGATTTTGTTTATGTCCCGAGAGAAACTGTATTCTGCCGGGGATCGTGACATTTTACGTCTGGCCGACGTGGGCCCCTGTTCAGGGTCATGGAATTTTTTTCACTTGAGTGGGTGATTTGAAACCAATCGTGCCGATTTTATGAAATTAAGTGCAGCGCAGCGAGAATTTTGAGTCTGCGACAAGGAATAGGAGGGTGTAGAGATGGAGATGGTGGGAGCAAGAAAATGTAACCCTGGTGGGAGTTTGGCCATAAACTCAATTTTGGTTGATCCTGGGAAGAATTCCTGATGGGCTTCTGCAAAGAATGAGGATGCAATGTGGAATCAGAAGGGGGGGGGGGGGGGGGGGGGGGGAGTTCAAGGTTTGAAACAGAATTTTGAGAAATTTGAAGTAGTTGTGAAGATCTCTTTATATCCAGACTTGAGATGTCAAGAAGAATTCAGTAATTTCCCAGACAGGTAACATAATGTTCCAAGCTGTTTTTTCATGTTTAAAATTCAATCTCTTTGAAATTCGTCTTCAACATTAAAGTTGAAATAAAATTGTGCAAACTAATACATTTGAATTCATATTGCATCCACCTTATCTCATTGCTATGACGTAGTGTACTTTTTCCATTTCATCCCCTCGTTGTCATACCCAGCATCTATCAGTTAGATATTGTTTGATTGGGATCACGTTTCATCAGGTGCATTGTCATAAAGCACATGTTGAATATTGCATCTGTTTAGAGCCAGAAGGGTGTTAACTACAAGTTGAATGATAGCAGTTATCGGCCTTGTGGCTCTCAGCATATGATTTGGTTATCTTATATTGTCTGTTTGGAGCCAGAAGGGCGTTAACTCACATATACATTTACACAGAGTTAATGCCCTTCTGGCTCTCAACAGATGATATGTATTTCATCTATTGTATACATTATTGACATTGTCCACAACAGATATGAGCATTCAAGCTCATGTAGCCCAATGATACTATGTAGATGTGCTATTCCACACAATCAGATGTGAAAAATTGTACATGCATTGATATCCTCCCGCCTTGATTTTTGCAATGCACTTCTGTTCAATTTACCTCAGAACCAGTTATATAGGCTCCAGAAACTTCAAAACGCCGCAGCTCGTATTGTCTCACTGTCTAATAGGCGCTCTCACATCACTCCCATTTTGAATTCACTGCACTGGCTCCCTGTCAAAGATCGTATAATTTTCAAAATTTTGTTGCTCACTTTTCATTGTATTCATGGATCAGCACCCCAATACAATCTCTCTTTTATTCATTATTACATACCCAAAAGATCTCTGCGCTCATCAACATCCGGCTCTCTTGTAATTCCTAAAGTTTCAAAATCTTGGGGTGAAAGATCCTTTGCTTACGCATGCCCCACCTTGTGGAATAGTCTTCCTGTAGACATCAAAGCTTGTATCTCTGTTGATTCTTTTAAAAATCTTCTCAAAACCTTTCTATTTACATGTACTTTGTAATTCTTTATGCGCCTTGAGCACTCTACAGAGTGGATTTGGCGCTTTATAAGTCACATTATTATTATTATTATTATTAATAATTACACAGACAAGGAATATAAAATCAATCACTGTAGACCAGAATGGAATCAGTAATTTTAAAATTTTGAAATCCCCCCCCCCCTTTTTATTTTTTTATTCAAGAATTGATGTAGAGACCATACACCTTGACAAATAATTCATTCTTTTGTAGGATGGATAATTACAGAATGCAGTGTAGAGAAATAATGGAAAATAGTAAAAGTTCTCCAAATTGCGCAGACACGCCCCCTCACACTCACATCACTTCGATGAAGAACTCCCCTTTCCATTAATGCTGTCAAATTACCATATTTTGAATAGACCGTAATACTTGAAAAATAGTTCCCTCTTTTGAAGGGTAGATAATACAGAATGCTATGTAAAGAAATAATGGAAAATGGTAAAAGTTCTCCAAATTGCGCAGACACGCCCTCTCACACTCACATCACTTCAATGAAAAACTCCCCTCTCCATTAACGCCGTCAAATTACCATATTTCCGCACCGCCAAAGGAGCAGCAGGAGAAGTGGATAAACGGGGGCGTCAAAAATACAGAAGTGACCCCACCTGCTCTGCTTGGGGGAAGATAATCAATATTTTTGTGAAAGACGAGACTCGCATTTTGTGATTAGAAAGGCCTTATAACGTACGCCAGCCCTTTATGGATTCGTGTTGACCTGCATGTGTTTGTGTTCACATTCGGTGAAAAACAGTGTTTGGATATATGCGTTACATCAGCAGAAAAGATTAGAAAACTGTTACTGTAAATTGTCATTGATAACAAGTTTTATGAAACAGGGCCCTAGCTAATCACCCTCTTTGGAGATGTGAAATACATGTACATGTAAATAACTAAATAAACAAAAGGATAATTTGAATGTATGAATGAATGAATGATATAAGGTAGCTTAGCGAAACCCAATGGTGCATAAATACGCGGGAAAGACGCATAGAGGAAAATTGCAAGTTTTGTATGTTCTTCTAAAATTAGAAGCAGAAATATCTGAATAAAAATTATCATACTATTTTGCTTAAGTGTTCAAAGATTTGAATACTAATTCTACATTGTAATATTTTGATTCTGCCTCTCTAGAATAAAATTTTGCTTTTGAATAATTTTGTCATATGCGTCTTTCCCGCGTTCTTACGCACCACGATGTTTCGCTAAGCTACCTAAATAAACAACCCTCTAAATTCACAATGACCTCTAAATTTTAACAATTGTTCTGTAGAGACAAATAAAAGGATACCCTAACATATTTCATCGTCATAAAATGACTCCCCAACACAAAAGACAGTGTAGATCCCTGTAGTGTTGATCCACTTATAGACACACTTATGATCCGGTGAAATATGCCTCATTATGATACACTTAACCAACTGTTTATTGATGGAGATGTATCAAAACGCTACCTCCCGCTTGTACGTATGGCACATCCCTTGAGGGAAACCCATCAATATGGTTGTTCCGATCCGTCAGCTCTTTACGGTATGAAGGGGTCCCTGTAGCGTCACTTCCGCCCCCCTTTCCCCCCCCCCCCCCAACCAAGTGAAATATTGATCGGTCTACGTAGGCTGTCTAATGAATGGCAAGGAGTATAATACCAAAAGAAAAGGGTCATATACGGCCTTTTCCAGTTTATCTGTTTTCAGCAATCCTGTTCATTCATCAAATTGTTCATGGTCGTTAACAACCTTCAAAATGTGTGAAGGAAATATCTCCCTAGAGCGTATATGCATGTTTTATGATAAAATTACCATTCTGTCTGCTAAATCTAAGGTAATAGTATGGCCATTTTGATGCAAATCATTCTAAAGTGGCATGAATGCCATGATGACCAACAAAATAAACCCTTCATGGACTTTGTAATTTAGAGAAAAAAAACATGCAGTAATTAGATGATTATAGCCATTTTTGCGTTTGATTTTGAAGAAAAAAAAATTAAACAATTGGAGTAGATTATTGACTGTTTTCTGTTTTTAACCCTTGATAATAATGACTTGAAGTACATAAAAGGAGAATTTCCATAGTAAGTACTTAACATGTACAATTGTACATGTACTTGTTGAAATATAATAGTTATCAAAGTCAGCATATACATAACAGCATCAGCCTTTGATCCCTATACTATCTTGTTTACATAAGACTTGTTTGATGAAGTTAAGAGTGTCAATAAACCCCTATTAAACGGCAATCCAACCTTGATAATAAGATGATTTGTGTGAAAGCAGAAAAATAAGAAAAACAGGATGGCGAAAGTTTGAAAGAAATCGGACAAGGACTAAGAAAGTTATGGGTGTTTGAAAAATGAGATCACTACATCTATGCGAATCTCAAATTGGCAATTTGATGAGTCAATTGTGACATTTTTGTGGACAACTCTCCCATTTGTCGCACACAAAAATATCATTAATTTGCGGTTTTCTTCGAGGCGCTTTTACCCTCGGGGCAGTACTCGAAATATATTGGAGATAGCATATTTTTATAGGTCTTCATGAACGAAAAGATCCCACTGAGTAATGCATTTTGAAAAAAAGTGACATTTTAGCCATTTTGTGTGTTAGAGCGAATGGGGGAGTTGTCCACAGCTACATCACAGTGACATTACCTATTCGGCCAATTTGAAATTCCCATATGCATAGTGATTACAACTTTCAAAAATTCATAACTTTCTTATTGCTTGTCCGATTTTGTTCAAACTTTCACCAATCTGCTTCTCTGATTTTTCCTCTTTCTTTCAAAGCAACTTGCTATAAAGGTTGGATTTCCCTATTAAGATACCAATGTAAACCACCATCCCCTTGATCACATGTTATTCGAGTGCCATTCTTGGTCTGTTTACACAAAGTAAATAGTTCCTAGACAAGCTGTAATTGATCCTCAAACATAACTGTACAGTCAGTGATGTGCAGTGTTTACATTATAAGCTTGCCTCACATACAGGAAAGTATGCTTACATCAGTGTGTAGAGTCAGTTGCAGGTTTACTTTTATTACAGGGAATTAAATATGTTTTTTTCTTCAAAAAAGCATTACAAAACCAAAACTTGTTTTAATTCATGATTTCGTAAAGGGTGTTGTTTTTTTTTTGTCTGGCAAGTCAGTTTCCCACTGTTGATATATCATTCTCTTTTGAAATTCACTATTTTTTTTTTCCTGACATGAATAGAAACTTTCCTGCAAATCATAAAACTTTTTAGTAGTAATTTTGTTAATACTAAATGAGGTATTCTAGTTTGAACAAATTTTCCATATTCTTCTAAAAAAAATTAAGCATGACCTTGGGTTTAAGCTTAGTCTAAGTCAAGTTTAACAAAAGAAGTTAGACCAAGATCTAAGTTTTCTCTTTGTTTAACATGACTTTAGCCCTTGTGTCGGGTTTAACTGAATTTGTAAAATATAAGCCTTTAATTTGGTCAATTTATATCCAAATATTTGATTGACAATTTTTTTAAAATTATTTTATTGTTCAGACAATTTTCGTTGTTTCAAACCATGTCACTAACCTTTTATGGGGATTTTTGCCTCGTCAAACCTCTTTATAGACTGCATGGTAATATCCAAGATTATCTTGTTTCATACTCTAATGGCTTCAACAGGTAATAGATACTACCAGTATTTTTTTTTGCATGTCAAAGAGGCCCAAGTTTGATTATAAAAATACATATCATTTCCAAAATGATGACACGATAACAGTTTTAAAAAGAAAAACAACAAAGTACACATAGTATTTGAAGGAATGGTACATTCTAGATTCTATCTTCTAAATTCTAGATACTGCCCACTCAGATTTCCTACTCAAAATAAAAGAAGGCCTATATATTAAGTGGACCAAAGTTACCATTCCTTCAATTGCTATGTATCAATGTGTGACACAGTGTGTAAAAGAAAGGGATAATTTTTAACAAGCCTGCCCCTCCCCTACCCCCACCCCCACCCCCACCCATTTTGTAGGTTGTAGCCTTTTATGATTCCACCACTGTTAGAATTTTTTTGTAATGGTTTTGAAGTGGAAATGTTGGGGGTAATGTAACACAACTTTTGCCCTGCTGAATACAAGTCTATCCTTTGGATAATATCACAGAATTTCTATTCCATAGTGAAGTTACTCTAATAACAAAGATTTTTATATTTTTTTTCCCTTAAGTCCTCTCTTAACTGATGACCAATCCATCACCAGTCCCAATCTCTATTCTATTCTTAAACTTTTGTCTTGCACCTTCAATATACGCTGTAGATTTATTTATACTTCTTGGATTCTTGAAATATACAGTCTTTGCTGTCTTTTTAGTGTGCTGGTGATAATCCATATGACTGTTTCATTCTAAAGCAAGAGCGCCCTCTTGTGTTTTGAACAAGACATTTACCAGGGTAGAGTTCTGTTGCTCACTTCCTATATGCAGTGCAGTAAAAATAATTTAAACAAAAAATAATTTTCCGTTTTAGAACCAGATTTGCTTGTTTGACAATGTTTGTGTTTACATCTCTCCATTTTGTTGTGCTTTATAGGAAGGAAATACATTAACATTATTATTTTCCCCCTTCTCATGTGACTTGTATTCCCTTCCTTTAAAAGTGGCTCTTATTTCAAAGCCTCTTTATTTTGACTCAATCCACAGAGGCCTTTTTTTATATATATAAAGCTGTCAGTTTGTTTTTTCAAGAATTTTTAGTTTGTTTTTTCATGTATTTTCAATTTGTTTTTTCATGTATTTTCAATTGGTTTGAAGTTATGTATTTCACTGTTCAATAACCAATTGGCTAATAAGTTTTAAAAAAAGAAGTACTTCAAACCACGATTTTAAAGATGATGTGAATTGATTTTGATCAAGTCATTGTACAGTATATTTCAACGTGCTTGAAAACCTATTTTTCAAAAAAGTCATTTTTCAACTGTAATAATTTTGATTCAACTTCAAAATACTTGCAGTTTTGCCAAGCAAATGAAAACCCATAATAAGTTGTCTAAATTCGAAGTCTAACTTACTTTTTTTCTTCTCTCTCTCTTCTTTTCTTTATTTCATGTTGCTCTCTTGGGCTTAATTACATCGGAATCCATAATAGGTAAGTAAACCAAATGTCATTTTTCAGTTCTAACATTATTTCCTGTGGTTCAGTGGTTGTCTTTTTTTTTTCAACCCACACACATAAATACCTGTATTAACCCTTTCAGGACAAGAACTATTTAAGGGCTAAATTGATCACATTTTGTTCTTCAAATTGGCAACAATAATATTTTTCTCTTCGTGCTACATGGTTCTCATAAGGTGTAATGTCTGTGAAAACAATAAACTTGGTTAGAAAATTTGTTGAAAAGTTGAAAAAATTGCGAATTTTGATAAAAAACAATGATTTTGAACCTCTCAATGTGTTGCCAATTTAAGGATTTTAAAGCCTGTTCTCATATTTTAAATTCCTGGCATCAAACGCAATATGGTCATGCAACAAAAATAGACGTAGTGCGTGCAGAAATTTTTGCTCTTTCTACTTATGCATCTGGTATATTTTTTAGAGCTCTGAATCAAAAGTTATTGAGCCAAACCACAAAATGTGGTAAATTGTCTCGAAAGGGTTAATGTCATTGAAGTTGAGTGTATGGTGTTCTTTGATTGTTTGATCTTAATGGTTTCACAAGATATGCCAAAAGAAAGTATACTTGTTGATGTACATGTAGGAAAAGCATCCCATATGTTTTTCCAAAGGCCTACCTATGTGTGCTTGGTTATAAGGCATTAATCCTCTGACACTTAGTCCCTATGATAGGGTGTACAATTGTAAGTGGCACTTGCCTTTATTGAACTATCAAAGTATTTTTGTTTGTATATAAATTGGGCAGACAATCATAAATAAACTTGCCTAGTCATAATCTTGAAAAACTTATAGTTTCTTCGCCATATTTAAAGGAATGTACATGTATTTGTATTTTAAGAACCTCAATTACAATCGACATAAATTAATATCATTCATTGATTTGGTCAATAGATCACCACTTATGACATAACTTCTAGATTGGAATAATTTATTTCATTTCATTTCAAATTTCTGATAGGTTAAGAACAAAGTAAGGAGTAAGGAATCCTGCTGTAAGCCTATAAAACTTAGAATTGAGTTCTTTGCAAAGAAGAGAGAGAGAGAAAGAAAGAAAGAGAGAGAGAAAGAGAGAGAGAGAGAGAGGGGGGAGTGATAAGTGTTTATCATAGAGCAATTGCTGGCTGATAAGACTTGTAGGAGCATGCACAATCAATACCAAAGTCTTCTACGACTGCTGCGGAGAGATGCAATGATCATCATCGCATCCCCCATTTCAGTACCCCCCAAAGCAATTAATGCGGCATTCTTGTATCCACTCTCCAAGTGAAGCGACTAAGCACAAAGGAAGATAAACATGTCTGAAGAGATCCACTGAACTGTTCTACAGCACTGTGCGATGGCCGCCTTTTCAAACAGGAATGGGAAGGTTCTCGTGTCTTGTCTTGCAAACATTTTGACATTTTGCAAACATTCAAACCGCAGCGGAAATGAACACATTGTTTAAAGGTCTCAAAAGCATTATCTTTCTTGTTTTTATGAAGTATTTGTTTTTGTAAGACAAGGTGTGTTAGTAGTAACTAATGCCTAGATATCAAATAAACTTGTCTCTGTATGATGAGATAAGGCTTAATATAGGAAATATTTAATGTTGATGTTAGGCTGCCGTGCATTTTTCCCTATCCTTTTAGAACAAGGTCCAAAGTTACTTGTCCTCACATAGTATTTATCTGAAATTAAATGCTGGTCATCTGTCAGAAATTATATTGAAAATAAGATGTCAGATTTTTAAAAATATTTTACAACTGTATATCAGTTATACCCAAACTTCAACTGATCAAGAAATTGTACAAATTCACATCAAACATGTCAGCAACACAAAAGTCAAACGTAGTTGTGGACAGTCATTGTAGAATATTTGCACACACTTTCATAATAATTATTGCATTACTTTGGATCCCACACATAAGGAGCATTAAGCATTAACAATTCATACTGAACATGTGGGAATCATATACTATTTAATACTAAGGTTTGGAAATGTTTGCTGTAGTAAAGAGTAACTACTGTATATATATATAAAACGCTATGGATACAATTTCGAAAGTTTGTCATTCACTTGATAAAGACGGTGTGAGTACCGTCGAAAATTTGTGAGGAAATAAAGAAGTTGGATAAAAGCATGACATTTCTAATAGTTTGTTTCTATATATATATATATATATATGTGAAGAGAGAATATAATGGTACAGAATGAAGCAGGTCACTTGTATTTGCAAGCTTTCGGCTCCTGGCCTTCTTCAAGTTTATTTGCTAAATCAAACAGAAAAAAAAAAATAAAAAAATATATATATATATATATATATATATTTTTTTTTTTTTTTAAAGTTCCATTATTTGAATGCTCTGTCTTACTTTGGAAAGCAAATGATCTGCAACAACCAAGTATCAAATGCATTAGGTAGCAGTAATGCGCCATACTGTATACACTTACCGAAGCTGGGTGCATTTCATTTAACACCAGAGGGGTTTAAGTAGTTCCTCGAAGATGAATACAACTTGATCTCAGCAACCAAACAATGCTGAGTTGCTGACTGATTAAGCCTCTCTTTACAACCTTCTCTGAATTTGAAATATTAACTGGCTTGATGAGTGTATATTTTCCATCATTCTCAAAACCTCTTGTGCTTCCTAGATAGTGTAGTATTCTTCTCGAGTGATGAGATTTTCAGTTGCCATGGTAATCAGAATATACAAGGCGCTTGGACAATAAATCACAGCACTTCACTTCTGTAGGAAATAAGGATAACCTATATTAGAACATTCAGATCTACTACTTACTACTTCCTAGATTATGTTTTTCTTTTTTCTTTTTTTTCTATGTTTGCTTTTATTGCCACCTCATCTCCTGCTATGATTCCTATGATTCTACATCCACAGCTACTACTTTTCCTATGATTAACTTCTTGTACTTTTACTTCTACTGCTACTTACGTCTTTGTCTCCTACTCGTACTCCCACTTCTACTTCTATGTTTATTTCTTCTGCCTCTAAACTTTTGAACTTCTAATTTTCTTAACATTTACACTTCTTTTCCTCTAAACATCTAATCTTCTAAAATTTTATACTCTCAAACTTCTAAACTTCCTAATTTCTAAACTAAGACATTTTAAACTTCTTCTAGATCTAAACTTCTACTTCTTTATATACTTCTAATACTACCTAAATTTTGTTCACTATATGATTTTATTCCTACCTGATATCCTGCTACCTGTAAATTTCTAAACTTTTTAATGTATAAACCTTTTAAACTTCTGAACTTCTAAACTTCTAATCTTCTAAACTCCTAATCTTCTAATCTCTTTACCTTCTAAACTTCCTGACTTCTAAACTTCTAAACTCCAAAGACTTCTTAACTTTGAGATATTATACTTCTACTTCTAAACTTCTCTACTTCTACGTCCATACTTTTAATTTGTCTTCTACTGCTACTACCATGACATGTATGATAATCTTCTACTTCTTCTGATACTTCTACTATTGTTATTCGCTTCTACTTCTATTCTACTATTTCTAATTCTGCTTCTGTATCTGCTTTTGCTCTTACTTTCAAATGTACTGTAATTGTTTGTTTTTTACCCATAAAACTGCAACTATTTTTTCTACACCCCCTTCGGATGTTTTTTCTAGCATGAGCACATTGGTCTACTACATGTACCACCATATACTTCTACATTTTCAGTTACTACTTTAAAGTTGTCAGCTACTATTTCTACATCTTCTGCTGATTCTCCTGTTCTGCTATACTTTACGACTTAACTACTATCTACATTTGCATCTTCATAATACATCTGCTCATACATCGACTACGTCTACCGTGGTTTATTCTTTACTTCCTTGTTTTTGCCTCTGATTCTTTCTAATACCATCCTCTGATATTTTTTTCCACATTATATGCTTTTCCTCTTGATTCTCTTCTTCTCAACTTTGAAATCTTAGAAATTGGTAAACAAGGATATTTCAAGATCAACACACTAAGAACCTTTGTGGAATTTTCACCAGCTCCCAAGTCGCCTTCTAATAGCAATTTCCCCTAGCTTCTGGGTTGATGTAGTCACTGTTGATAGCAGTATACCTGCGGGCAATGCGTGCTGTTATCCAGTAATGGTCTCTCAAGAGCATTTGCATAAACACAACCGAAATATTCCGCCCGCTGCGAGGGGCTCCCTCGCCCGCCAGTTGCAAGCATTTTTATGTTTACTTTCAGGCTCGTCATGTCGTTGCGATGTCTCGTGCAAGTGTTCCCCTTCACCTGCTTTGTGTGGGTTCACACCTGAATGAAACACTGTGAGAAACACTGTTCTGGTACGAAAATTGTGTGATGTGAAGATCTCAGCCTTATAAAGGACTGTAAATGGAAAATACCATTTATTGATCAATTAATGGTAGTATCTTCTTTTGGGGGAAGGGGGATGCATAAAACTTCTGCTTTATTTGCTCATATAATTTATTTTGTTACAAAATCATTTGTTTTTCTTGTACATTCAAGCTGTGCTTGAGTTCAGCTCATGTTTCATCTTCACTTACATATTCTAATTATAGCACTTCTTTTCATGAATTTTGTTTTCATACTGCATAAGCTTAGGGTTGTTTTTGTTTTCTCTTGTTGCCTAGTTTCAGTTTCCCTCTTTCCGTAAGTACATCGAAACTGAGCTTGAATTTCAAACTAGTTTTATTTTATAATTATCTAAGGATTTAAGCGAGACCAACTGAGCTTTAAAGATTAATAGCCAGATTTCTTTACTGGAGTGATGAGAGTATTTGGGGTACGAGGCAATTAAAATCTCTGCTATGTAATACATGGCTTAAGGTCCTGTTGGTGAAGACAAGTCTGTGGCGGTTATTATTCCTCCATAATAGCTGTTTCAAGTAACTAACCTTTTCTGTAAAGTGAATTTGTAGGGTAATATAGATGGTGCAGAAATATCCTTTCTTAGTTGACAGAATTCCATTTCCATTTGGATTGAGTTGGCGTCAAGTTTGACAAGTCATTAAAAAAACATGAAGGATGCTGATTTAGGATTGGACTTCTTGCAGTACACACCATGCACATTATCCCATCTATAGTTATTTTTTTCTTCTTCTAGGGCAAAGGAAATCTGCAGAAATAATGCATCTTGTGTAACGTGGAAATTTCACTGTTTTGTAACCCTTTTAATACACTCATGTCATCCTTTAACACCCATGAGGGAAATTCTCACTTTCAGAAATTCTCTGTAATGTACAATATATTTGCAAGATTATTTTTGCCTAGTTCAGGACATTTCATTGCCTCAAAATGGCACTGTTTATTTGTTTATCATTTCACACTTGGCTAAATCCACCTTAGTTTACAATGAATTACTCATTTATATTAAAATCTGAGTTTATGTGCAGTTATCATAGGTGAAATTGTCTTGATTTATGCAAATGTGGAATTTAACTAATGAGAGGTACTGGCAAATTCTATTCACCATTGTTTTTCTAACTTCCACCTTCTACACGTAATATATATTTCACATCAGTCCTACTACCTCTATTAAAGACACACACATGAGACAGAACCAAGAAGAAGCAGCTGTTTGTTATGTGGCTGTATTTTCTATCCTGTCATCTGCTTAGAAAGGAGCATAATTAGAGTTGGCACTAACATGTATCTTTCCCACTCCTGACTGACATTTAACAGCTTTCATTTCATTCTGCTCTGCCACATGCTTTAATAGAGCATGAACCCTTTGTGGTAGGGTCCTAGATCGTGCCATCTCTAAGGTGAGAACGCAGCAACGTCGTTTTGGTGCGATCCAAGGAGGTCAATGACAATCCAAAATGGCGGAGCGCTGGACCACCTCTTGGGGGTGCTCCACAAGAGATAACATGATTTAAATTTGGCCCTCTCTACATGCTACGAGTGGTACGATAGATCGCGCTAACCACTGCAGGTGTGTATGCAGCGGGTGCCAGTGGACCTCCCTGGCACGCGCCATGGGTCGCTCCTCAATAAGGCGATCCATGGTCCGGTCTCGTAATGAGAACAGGGTCTTAGTGTGGTGATGAATGGTAAAGAGGGAGATGCATGGGAGAAGGGATAAGAGAGTTGGGGAAGGAGATGGTGGTTTTCAGGGGAGAGATGGTGAAGGGATGTTGTAAGGGATGTTGTTATGCTATTGGGGGAAGGGGCTTGGGGAAATATGGGGATTCTAGGAAAGGGGGGCATGGGATACCGTGTTTCTGTGGGTAGAGAGGGAAATGAAAGGAAATTACTGGTAAGGTAATTAATTTTCATTTTTCTTTGTAGATAGATGTAGTGTTCTTTACAGATATAGAACTAACTCAATTTGAGTGATGCTGCATCCATTTTAAGACTTAGACATATATCTCGTAACCTCACGAAGGCACCCACACACAAGCATGATACATATTTGCACTGGCCTGTCATTTAGATTGTCACCAGTGGTGTCCAGTAATATTTTCCCATGCCACAATTAATTTACAGTAGACAACTTTGTTTAAGCGAACAGAATGTATGCAGGCTGCATCTGTCGGCAAGTTGGCTTGTCAGATTGTATTAGTAAACAGCTCAATTCATATGACAGTATGCGGAAGACACTTAGCAGATGGAAGAAAAATGATTTTCCTGTCAAATTATTTGCTAACATGGGAATTGAATATCATGTGGTGGATATTTTGACACTAAGGAGGGTCAGTGTGTGAAAGTAAAATTTTATCATATTGATTTGATTCGGCATTAGAATTGGTGTAAATGAATGAATTTTTGTCTTATCTTTTTCCATCTATTCTTCTCCTTTCCTTCATACATGTACCTCATCATAATTTTCACTCTCTTTATTCTTCCCTGTTCTGTCTTCATTTCATTTCACTTGGTGCAAACATTTCTGTTCTGTCCAACATCTTATGGACTTGATCAAGATTAATATCAAACACAAATAGAGACAAGACAAGAGCTAGAAGCTGTCATGCTAATGATCAAATATTTGTGGAGATGAGTCCCTCTCTCAGGAAGTCCTAGTAATTAGACCACATAGTCACCACAGGAAGTGGTTTGTCAGGTCAAGATTTTGCAGGTTGCTTCGGTCATGGTGAAATGAGAAGTATAGCGAAGGGTCATGAACTTGAGACTATAACATTCTCACTCATCAACAGTTGTTTATTAACTGCACGGCTCACTTGACGAAATGCCAGTTTCATTCATCAGTCATTTTATGCATGTAAAGCTGGTTATCTGTTGATGAAGTATTATGCTAACATTTGAAGTTACTTTAGCAAACTTTGAATAGTAGAGACTGTCTTGGACACTTGACAGTTTTCATAGTGCAAAGAAAAGGAGTGATAGTAATTAGGTCAGATGTGGAATCGTTATTATAATTGTTTTCTTTTATAAAGTTTGTTAAATAGGAGTTATTTACATTTGTAAATGACATATTTTGTTACGAGCCATTCCAGTTGAAATTATGAATGCAGTCATACATTTTTCTAGTGAATACAAGCATACTTTCATGGGGTTTGATATAGGTTTTAGGATGTACAGGTTTTCAGACAGTAACCGTCAATCTGATTAATCATTTTCATATTGCTTTCATAATGCGCATTTGTCGTCACTGTTCAGTGCAGCAAATTCTGTGAATTTTGAGACAATTTTGTTATATGAAAGAGGAAAGATGGAGCTAAGAAGGTAGACAATGAGAGGAATAATTCATGGCCCTTGGAGATGAATTTTGCATGATATTGTCACGGTGAGGCACTTGAAACTGGCACACTTCACTGTAGTGCCACTAGGAATACTGACTGAAGATGGTCTAGTTCTTTTGCTAAGCGTATCTCTCCGTATCTCTCTCATTCTATGTCTCTCTGACTCTGTCTCTCTCCCTCCCTCTTTCTTTCCCTCTGTCTCTCGTCTCTCTTTTCTCCTCTCATTTCTCTACCTGTCTCCCCTCTCTCTCTCTCTCTCTCTCTCTCTCTATATATATATATATCTCTCTCTCTCTCCCTCCCCTATCTTTATGTCACTTTATCATTCTCTTCCCTTCAGTACCGTATTTCCTCCTATAACTTTCTCCTGTACTATATCATCTGTTTGGAGCAAGAAAAACTTTATTCTTTAACACAGAGTTAACACCCTTCTGGCTCCAACCAGACGCTATATGTTGTTTTCATATCATTTCCATTTTTATTTTCTCCTTCTAGCTTTCTCTTTCCATCTCTTTATCTCAATTTCCTTTATCATTAATGTCATATTCATTTGTCTAGGATGCCTTTCTTAAGAAAATCTTACTTTCTTATACTTTCTCATACTTCCTCATATCTCTGTGGACGTGATCCCTATTGAAAAGCAAAGTGATTCTTGGCATTTCAGGAAACATCAGCTCTTCCTCATTTTCTCTCTGTCCCTGCCTCTCTCTCTCTCCCTTGCTTTTCTCCGTCTGTCCCTCTCTCTCTCTCTCTTTCTCTTTCTCTTTATATCTGTCTCTCTCTTTATCTCTTTTTGTCTCTCTCTTTCTCTCTTTATCTCTCCCTCTGTGTCTATGTCTGACTCTCTCTCTCTCTCTCTCTTGCTTTTCTCTCTCTTTATCTCTATCTGTATATATATCTCTCTCTCTCCTCTTCTCTCCTCTTCTCTCCTCTCTTTTCCTCTCTTTCTCTCTCTCTCTCTCTCTCTCTCTCTCTCTGATTCTCCGGATGACAATCAATCTAGTGAAGATGAGAATTCATGTCCTGTAGTACTTATCCCCGAGGGTACCTGGGTGGTTGCACGAAATATTGCCCCCTTCGAAAAAAAAAATGCTTTCCACCAATTCATCTCCATTTTGTCCTCTGATCCCATAGGCCTGTCATAGCTGAGTAGATTCCTAGCTCAGGTTTCATAATCTGTTTATCATAATTTGATAAAGGTATATTGCATTTGTGCCACACTAAGAAAGACTTACATTAAAATCTCATCGATGTTAACTATATGCCAAGATAGAAATTTCCTTCCTTGTAATATTTTTATCGTCCTCAACCCAGCCTTAGGTATGGAAAGCAACCTTTGATCATATCTGAAGAATATGTTGTTCTTTGGGGGTTTTCTAACACAAAAAAATAGATAAATATTCAAGGAAGTGTTAAAAAGAGGAATATGTAAATTTGATAAACCACTTTAAGGGCATGGACATTTAGAATATAAATACTTGCGTTGTCAGAGAGATCTTGTGATATCTTAGCCAAAGCATATAGTCACTGTAGGGTAGGACACTTTCTCTGTCGTGCGGGACAAGTTTTCCTACGATGAGTAGGCGCCTTTGAGAGCCGAGGACCCTTAACTAGATAGGAGCTGTAAAAGTCAAACATTTCCTGCCAATAGTTATTCAGGGGCCGATGCGCATAATCCTGTATGTAATAATCGGGGCACCCCCCCCCCCCCCCCTCAATCTGTTATGTTTCTTTCTGAGGGAAAGAAATCTGAAAAATAGCCCCCACTTACCATTCGTGGAGATTGCAGATTCGGTATGAGTGTATAAGTGTCCATATAAAACTAATCACCAGCCTCAATTTGCATCGGATGGTCAGTGCTCTTGATGTATTTCAATTTAGTGCTTTGAGAAGAATTAGGCAGCGGGTGTGCATTACTATCCAACCCTGACTGATTGGCTAAATTAGAAATTGAGAATAGCCAAGCTCTCTCTCGATGAGCCATGGCGGACTGCAGAACAAGCAGGGCATGCAGCCACAATCTAAATATATTTTATTACTGGTAATGTAGTAAGCAGGAAGTAATGCTGTGTTTAGATGGTGGAGACGCTGTTTTTATTATGAATATGAAACAGTGATTAAGGCATAACAGAGCCGCCGCCGTGACATAACCACTATCGATGGTAGAGGACGCCTAGCTGGTATATTTGCATTAACATTATTTGGTGTGTGAACTGGATGTTCATTGCTTGTGACTGTATTATATTTTGGATGTGTACTGAGCTAGATTATATGTTATAGTCTGCAACATCATTATGAACACCTGCTGAGTCAATCAAACTTTGTGAGACATGGATTGTTAGCATGTATGTTTCTGCCTTCCTGGGTAGATTCTAGTTCAGTCAAAATATTTGAGACATGAGCAACTGTATTGTTGAAGGTGTGCATATTTCAGGATTCCTTTGTATATTCTGTCTGGCAAGAAAATCTTTTGTTGGCTGTAAATTATTTTGAGAGAAGGCACGAAAAGTGTGTCCCATCCTTGCACTTGGTCGGTACTGTCAGAGACTTTGAACTTAAACTGTCAGTGTAGTCCCACATGGACATAATCAGTTGTCATAATCTGTCCACTCTCTGAGGACTAACTCCAAACGAAGTGTCCTTCTCCAATTCCTGACTGATTCATGCCTCTAAATGTATTATTAGGGAGGAAGGTGAGAAAGGCACAGGATCCTTTGGCACTATCCCCGTCACCGCCGATCAGAAGCAGGGGCTGAAACGGACACTGACAGTTCGTAGCTCCTCGAAAAACCCACTCACCGTAAACACTAGTCGATACCGAGCCGCCGGTGATTACTCAGAGTAAACGAGCCATTTAGACAAATCCTCGCTGCCTTTTTAAAACCGGTTGTCCCGGCAGTCATCTTTCATCACGGCGGGCGTCATCAAGCACCCCAAACTGCAGAGGAGGGCTAGATAGATAGATCATTGACTGCATGCCTTTCAGGAAAGACCATGTGGTGTTTTTTCTCTCCTAAATGCATTGTCGGAGTGCACATCTTGAAAACTGCTTTTTGCCACCTGCGTCATTTTAACGTCATGCTCAAAGGTGCCATTGAACTTAAAGCCTGTATGGGAGCAGTGCTGTAAGTTTGTTCCTACATGCATCAACCTTCCAACCTGGTGTACTTAGCTTCAATTCAAAGTAGGCATACCAGCAAAGCTAGACAGACACAGAATTAGCGGTATTACCTTACGCTGTTCTCTCCAAGAGATAAGCGGCAAGTGGGGACTGGAGTGTCATGTTTTAGATTGTGATACCATCTTCTCAAATCATCAGTATAATGGAAGAAAGGGGCTGAGTTGGCTGTCAATGGGGAAAAGAGTACTCTTTACACAGCTAAGCTAAGACGGTGGATAAGTTGATTTGAAAGTTCTGTGACGCAAGTGAAAAGTTTTGGTGCCGAGATTTCGATCAGGAGCATCTAGCGATAACATTCCCCATAGAACATTGAAGACAGCTGTTTATCTACACTCCCCCAATTCACGTTTTTTAATGATGTAGATGAGCTGATTGCGCTTGTTATAAAAAGCCTGAATAACTCTTGTAGAAGATTTAATTGCCACACCGCGGCCACCGCCACCAGGGATATAACATTAGCAGACAACCCCCCTTCAGGATGGCAGAGCTGTCTGCGGAATCAAGTGCTTTGCTCATAAATCTCAGATTGTAGGTGATTGGAAACAAAGTTGGATTTATCGCATTTCATAGAGATTACAGAGCGTACAAATTGGATTAGAGAGGTATTGGAAATATCAATTGAAGCGTATTTGTGCTGGCAACCTAAATAGATGACTACCATAATAATAGATGTCTCATGTCTGTGTGAAATTAAATGTATGGTTGTTTTTCAACCTGATTTTTTTGCCTGTTGCCAGCAAGCCCACGTACTTCACTATTTAATTATCTGGTCTCCGAATAATTCTCCCTTCATAAATCTGTCACTATGAGCGATTGATCAGCAACATGCAATTTTAATGTTGTCAGCTAGTGAGGAAGCTCAGTTTTTTTCACAAAGCTGCTTTCGAGATATTGATGTAATTTATATGCGGAGAAAGTAGTCAGTGCAAGCAGTCAATTGGAAGAGTTCAGTTTCTTGTTGATAGCCATTTACCTTGCAAAAGCCTCTGGATTTGCCAAGACATAAATATGACATCACCAATACCGATCAGCGAACGAAGCGACTCCAGAGGTACCATGGATGTACTTCAAGAGGATGAAGAGTTGCCCGCCGATTTCCATCCGGGGCACCGCTACCATGGGCCCCCACCCAGGTCCAGTTCGGACTCGGTCAGTGCTGCGCTGCAGTTTCGTCGTCACTCCTATGCAAGCTTCCTTGTGACCCAGGCTAATAAGAAACGGTAGGTCCTCCTAACTTTTTGTTTAACCCTTTCATTGCTGCCGATGGTTTAAACTGCCCATAATGATATTCGTATACTTTACCCAGGTTAGCCTCATCATTGATTAATACCTGAGGGCTCAGCCTGCAATCATATCATTACCCCCAACTTTAGCACAGCTACCATGATAAAGTGCTTGAGCATTCAAGGATTTTCTTCCTTTAGGGGTACCCATTTACTTCACCTGGGTGGAGAGTGGCAAATGTAGATTAATGTCTTGCCAAAGGATATCAGCTCCATGGCAGATATTCTGATACTGATATTGTATGTTATATTTTTTTATGAAGAAAAGTGAGTCATTCTTCTTGAATGAGCATTGGAAAGTCAAAATTTATAAAATTTCTTTAGTGATACATGTTTTTAAATCCGGTGGTGCCATTCAGAGTTGCCATTTTTCACATGTGATCACATCACTGAACTTCCTTGTGCTGTGGTAAATCTATTCATATCCACAGCTTATAAGTCAGGAAAAATGGCGTGTTCTATTCAGGGCTGCCAACTCTCACGCATTGAGCGTGAGACTCACGCAATTCACCCAATTCTGACTGTCTCACTCTGATAAACAAATTCTCAAGCTGAACCCCCAAAATATAAAGTAACAAAAAAAAAAAACTCTCCAAAATCTCTGATATTCCAAATATTCAATATGCCCAAGGCCTTTCGAGATTTTCCCATGGGCACAAAGCAAAGCTTAACCAATGAAAATCATTTTCGGTAGTGCGCAAAGATTGGATTGGATTGGATTACGATTGGTTATACTGCGTGTATGTATATACGTGTGACGACTATGATGAGTGTAACTAGATGGCTGGACTGACATGGCTTTGGCGCGGCAGCCCGCCCGGGGTCCCAGCCCGGCCGCGCTGCATACGTGGCTCAGCAGAGTTTGCCGTCGATCGTACACCAACGTAATAGCCAGCACATCCCTCTACGGCCGGACAGCAGGATCTTTAATTTAAGTTTAACTCTTGAAATTCGTATTAAAAATCATACAGTAACAAATCTGGAACTTTGTAATTTTTCATGGTCAGTAAACTACATGTGGCATTAAGAACAATGTAACCTATTTATTACTTATTCAATTCAATTTTAATAGTAAATTAATATTAATGCTGCTTTGGCTATGACTGTGTACGTGTTGAAATCATGACTAAAGTATGCACCAGATTGCACCATTTAAAATGTAAAATTGTCAAAGCTCCCTACCGTGGAAGGGGGGACACCCCCCCCCCCTTCCACCCCTCGTTCGCTTCGCTCCCTCGCAATGTCTCACTCTAAACTCTCACTCAAGGTTGGCAGCCCTGTCTATTTTGAGTGAAATATTAATGGCACTCAAATTACAGGTTCATTATTGTGAAACGTATGGCCTTTCGTAATGGAGTTGAAATACTGGCTTTGTAATTTGTTGACTCCCTTCCTCTGTAGCTTTAATATAGTGTTTACCAAGTGCTATTCTTTGGAAATGGTGATCAGTTTAGGATTAGAACATTGGTACTGACTGATCTGTCCTTGTCTTTCTCTGTCTCAGCCTTTCCCTTAATTTCCCTTTCATTTCCTTTAATCACTTGTCTATGCATGATATTTCTAGGAAATACTTGCAATACCAGCAAAATACAGTTGACATGCTTCATTAATAGCCAACATGGAAATAGCTAGCATACATGTAGGCCTACATAAATGAAATTGAAATATGTTATTGCATTGTTGTGGAAAGAGTTATATTAACATCACCTTGTATAAACCACCAAGTAGTCGGATGTTTATGGTTGCAGAAGGATGTACATGTACCTAGTATGCGTGTCTTTTTGTAAGTGTAACCAAGTTCAAGGAAAGTTGGGATATATATATACTTCTATATCCTACTTAGTATCCATTCCATTGTTATGATTGAAACCAACTCCATCACTTAAAGCATTTCCCTGTTCAGGATAGAACACTTTCAGTGCTGTTGAGACTTTGAATATTAACCCGATGACTACCGAATTCTCTCATTCCCATAGGCTTAATACAGAGACTACCCGGTTCCAGTAGGCAATGGGTTAATTTTATCTCAATTTGGGGCCTGGGAAAAGCTTGTCCTTTTCTTTGAATTCAAAACAAACACTTGAATAGTAAAGTTTGATAGCATAAGACAATTATTTCATTAAAAGGCGAAACAAAAAAAAAAGAATCATGATTTACAACTTAGTTCTTGTACATGTTGTCTGCTGAGAGCCCGAAAGGTCATGTATACTTTACCACAGAGTTACGCCCTTCTGGCACTCAATAGAAGATATAAACATGGCAGCACTGTAAGTATTGAATAGGAATAATGAAACATAAAGAGCATCAAGTCATGTGATTTCATGAAGTCGTAATATCTGACTCATATATTAATACCTCAGGGAAGGAAGCTTCTCATAACTTCCTTAATGATGTCATCTTTCATATTTTATGTTGCCTTGAAGAATTTGAATAGGTTCTCTTACCCATTATTTTAGCCTGACTCATATTCAGTGCTAGCAACATTGCAAAGATTGACCTACAAAATAGGAAATGTTGATCATATTTCTTGTTGTGATCCATCAAATATCATACAATAGGCAATAGTCCCTGGTATGCTAATCTCTGAATATAAGCAGTTGGATAGTTTAAGGCCAAGTTATTATTGATTGAATGACTATATTATTAAATGATAAATGTAGATTGCAGTCATTAAAGTCTACTGGCCACTTTACATCTTATAGCTGAACCTTAATAGGGAGATTCGTTTGGCTGATGGAAAATTGGAATCTTTTCACATTTACTGGTTTAATAACATTGTCTCTTTCTTTTCATTGAAAAATTATAAGGATTGGAGATAGCAATAGTGATATTCTTACTCAGTGTTGTTGATTAGTTATCTCTTTTACAAAAATGATAGTAGCTCAGTTTTAAAGTAGTTTACTGTCCTTCTTGCTTCTATTGGATGATATGTGACAATGTTTGATATGTGCCTTTAAGACATATCAGGAAGGGCTGAGCTTAAATGTTTGCTTGATTACAGGAACTGTGATGGGCGGAACGTATCATGTGATATCGACAAACTCTCGCATGATTATCAAAACTATAAACAAAACATGATGGGCCCAGTTCATATGAAATAAGAATTCTGTATTCATACTGCTTTATGCTAAAGTTATATTTTGTGTCCATGGTTGCGTGGAATGTGTGCTCCTATTCCGCTTTCCAGAAGGGATGTCCCTACCATATGAGTGAACAAAAATGTAACACTTTTCAATGGTTCATTGTTTGCAAATTAGAGTGTAAATATGGATTATGTGGACATGGTTGGTAGAGTAACTATTTTTGATTATTTTGATGACATTTTTGTGGACTATCTTTTCATGGTTAAATAAATGGGAGACAATTAGAGAGACCAGGTCAGAACTACCTGGGCCAATTAACTCCAGCAATTCCTTTGCCAGAGGAATGGTGCAGCGTGCTGAGAAGTGTCTGGAGGGACATGTGGCCATTTGGAAGATTAGATACAATCGACACTTGAAAATAGCATATTATGCTATTAACATTATAAAGCAAGGTATGCAAGCAATTACTGTTTTTCATAAACAAACTTGAAATGGATTTACACCCTTTAACTTGGTTACAATCACTGCCCCTGTTATGTCATCAGTAGAATAACATCCATCAAATATGGTATCAAACTCATCACAAAGACTTATTCTAGCCAGGGAATCTCTCTTCCACCTCTCTGCTCTACCAAACCATGTCACATACAGCTGTACATGTATTTTCGAAAATTGAAATAGTGTTGCCATTTGATTGACTTGCACAGTATGTATATAGTCACCATGAGGACATTTCATAATGGTCAAGAGCTGTTATGTTTGAAGGTCCAACTGAAATTAACCTTTCCATATCTGAAAGTTTTAATCTTGTGCAATGACAGCAAATATGAAAAATATTGCAACATTTTCAGACTAAAAAAAAGAAGAAATGGCTCCTCATTTCTCTAAGTTTTCACAAACTAAAACATGATTTGACTACGAGTGATAATAATTACGAGTTGGAGCAACTCTTATTCTGGAATTTGATGTTTAGTTCCTTTCATTTGATTGTTTCTAGGGAGAAATATCACAGTTTAGCTGAGACTCCTCGGTAGCGGTTTTGCATAAACAAATTGTTTATTTTATGCAAATTAGGCAGGACGGAGTGAAAGCTTTCGGGTGGCTAATTGCAATGTAGGGCCGCGCCTGTAAAAACCTCATGAATATTTTGCTGAAAAGTGTGCAGCATACTATGTTGAAGGGATAATGACCGTTCGTTTCTCATTTTACCTTAATTTCTCTTGGGTAAATGTGTACTTGTCAGGATTAATTGTGTTGTTGGTTATATTTGGAAAAGATCAAATGAGACAGTGGATGGGATCAGAAGAGGAAGTTGTTGATTAAATGTTAGACATGCAGCTTGGGCCAGCATTTCCGGCTCCTCCATCAATTCTGATTACATGTACATGCAAGTAAATGTGTGCTGAATGTGTGACTGAAATATATAGAGATAGGGGAGAAACAACTGGCAGGGGCGAGGAGTAGAAAAGATGAAAGATAACTTGGTGTAATGTAATGACAAGAAATCAAAGATGCATGCTTACTGGATTTTGTGCACTTTACAATATTAGAAAGTAGAAAAATTCAAAACTTTGAAAATGGTAAGAGCCTGATTCGTTGTGTAGTATTTTTCATAGTTAGTCACTAATTGTATACATACATGTAGTATACCACTCCCATTTTAACATACAGTTTTCAATGCTCAATAGATAGCAAATTTCTTGAAGTAATGTAATAAAGTTTCATTGTACATAAAAATCCCATTATGTAATGATGCAGGCAGTGCTTTAGGTGTTTTAGGTATTTACATGCTATAGGTATTTTGCTGTTGTTTTTCCTCTTCTTTTCTATGTTAAAGATAATCATAAGCTGAGTGCATTATGTGGAAAAAGAAAGAGGATTATTGAATTAAATTAAAGAGAATAATAAAACAGAAAAATTTTACACTCTGTTTACAGCTTAAAGTGATTTGGTAACTTTGTAGAGGCTTGATAAAATCTGAGCTGCCTGGCCTTATACATGCTATCAGTATATGTAATATGTTAAAAATGAAGCCCAGGAAAAAAAAAAGCACTTCAAAATCATCATGTGCTTCACAAAAGTAAACATATGCAAGTGACTGGAAATGCCAGACTCATTTTCCCCCTTAGACTCAGTGTTAGACTAAAGCGTATGGCCATACGCTTTCATAAATGGGAGTATTCAGTCATAGATATCTTAATTATTATATATCTGAAAACCTTTCTATGCCTGGCTATTTATTTATCCTTCTGAACATCATTATACAAGACAGATATTAAAATTCAACAATTTATTAAATCAAGCCTCCGCAAAGTTACTGAATCCCTTTAACTCTTCCTGTGCCAAGGGGTTTAGCTCTCTTCAAAATTTTACCAAAATGTGTTCAGTGCTTACTTTTCAGATGTCTGCACTTCATTAACCATCTATTATTTCACAAAATATTGTGTACAAAACTTGCAGAAATTTTTTTTCCCCCCATTATTTTGAGGTTTCTCATTTGTTTGCTATTGTTTAATGTTGAAATAAGGTAATATCTTTTTTAAAATTTGCAATTTTCTCGGGAAATTTCTATGGAAGCATATAATTATAATCATATATTTAGAATGCTTGATTTTATGCTCAAAATTTTGATATACATTGACCACCATATACCATTCCTGTAGTCGAGCAATTGGTGAATGAAAATGACAAGTCTATCTGTCATATACAGTCAAACCTGCTTTAGCGACCACCTGTATAGAAAGACCACCTGTCCATAAAGACCACAATTTTTGTTTCCCTTGAACAGTGTTTCCCATTGAAATGTGTATTGAAGGAACCTGTCCATAAAGACCACCTGCTCATAGAGACCGCTTTTCTTGTCTCCCTTGAGTGGTCTTTATATACAGGTTTCACTGTATATGTGACATAAGCACTGAAAGAGTTAAGTAAACTATGAGAACAGACAGTGGACCACTGTAGTCAACTTATTTCACGCAAAGAGTGATTATAAAATTTATGGAAGATAATATACCCAGCAACTTGGCAGTGCAGTGATTCATTTTTTCAGCAACTCTGTAGAGAGATGTGGGAAGGTGATGAGAGAATGTGAACTTTGAGAATGATACACCACGAACCAGATAATGAAAGGATGAGAGACAAATTGCAACCAAGGAGAGAAATCAACAAAGAAAGAATTAAGGCTGAAATATATCAAATGAAAGAAGAAATTGCCATCTTCCGGCCTCCTTACCCTTTTTGTATATGATATCCAGAAAGTGTGTGACTCCAGGGCTATTGGTCTTACAGGAAGCTAAATTCCCGCTAAAGAGTCAAAAGAACGAGAAAATAATATCCTTACCCAAGGATGCAGTATTCTTAACATCGTCAAGTGAATGCCCTATCACTTGTTGATCTGCATCTTGGCTTCTGAGTTGGCTTTTGAGACTTCTCATTAATAATGAAACATAACGATGTTTCTCAAAGCGTTTGAGGGCATAAATGCAATCACAAGATTAGATAGACACTCATTGATTGTGATATGTTTCATGGTTTCCTTGACTTAGAAACTGACTCCTTTTTTGTCCCCGCCGAACGAAGTTCGCGAGGGGACTATGAAACGGGCTCCGTTCGTGCGTGCGTGTGTGTGTGTGTGTGTGTGTGTGTGTGTGTGTGTCCGTCCGTCCGTCCGTCCGTCCGTCCGTCCGTCCGTCTGTCCGTCCGTCCGTCCGTCCGTCCGTCAGTCTGTCCGTGTGTGCTCAAATGTTAGAAAATGCTACTTCTCCGTCATTTCTTGGCCGATTTTGATTCTGATTGTTTTATCTGATAGGGCTGGGTGGGGGCTTCCAAACTTCTACACAGAATTTTGAAATTCATTAATTATGCAAATTTATGCAAATTTATTCAAAATTGACGAAAAATGCTACTTCTCCTCTATTTCACATCGGATTTTGATTCCGATTGTTTTATCTGATAGGGCTGGGTGGGAGCTTCCAAACTTCGACACAGAATTTTGAAAAATTCATTAATTATGCAAATTTATGCAAATTTATTCAAAATTGACGAAAAATGCTACTTCTCCTCTATTTCACATCGGATTTTGATTCCGATTGTTTTATCTGATAGGGCTGGGTGGGGGCTTCCAAACTTCTACACAGAATTTTGAAATTCATTAATTATGCAAATTTATGCAAATTTATTCAAAATTGACGAAAAATGCTACTTCTCCTCTATTTCACTTCGGATTTTGATTCCGATTGTTTTATCTGATAGGGCTGGGTGGGGGCTTCCAAACTTCTACACAGAATTTTGAAATTCATTAATTTGCAAATTTATGCAAATTTATTCAAAATTGACGAAAAATGCTACTTCTCCTCTATTTCACATCGGATTTTGATTCCGATTGTTTTATCTGATAGGGCTGGGTGGGGGCTTCCAAACTTCTACACAGAATTTTGAAATTCATTAATTATGCAAATTTATGCAAATTTATTCAAAATTGACGAAAAATGCTACTTCTCCTCTATTTCACTTCGGATTTTGATTCCGATTGTTTTATCTGATAGGGCTGGGTGGGGGCTTCCAAACTTCTACACAGAATTTTGAAATTCATTATTCATGCAAATTTATGCAAATTTATTCAAAATGGCTGAAGGTTCATAATGTTTTCATGTTTTATATTTCAGTTGTATACATGCATTGTTGGTATTCTCTTCTTTCGCATGCAGTAACATTATTATTTTATTCACTAAAGTTTTTCACTGATTCACTGAAGTTTTAAGGTTCAGGCTAGTTAATTTCCACAGATCTGCACTTCCGGTGGGGACATTTATTACGCATTGCGTAATTTACTCATTCACTTGTTCTTTATACGATGCATCAATGTTTTTTCCTTCAGACTCTCTTTACTTGGAATATTGACAAAAAACATTGTTTCTCTCCGGAAATTGGGATCTTATGTTTCCTTGTAAATTTTTGCCTTTATTCTCTTCAATAATTTTTTTTTTGGTCAAGGTCTTGATTGTAATTATGACAATTACTCCTTTTTTTTTAGCGTCATGGCAGTGTGGGCCAGGAATTTTTTGTAATCAAAAAACCTTTTATCAAACAAATAAATCTCGAATTTCTGCCATATGTAGTTATTGTACTCAATATTGGATGAAAGGTATATGTTGACTAATTAGTGATGTGAGATGTTGAAGTAGCAAGTATTCATGTATACAATAACTTTGTATACTAAAAAAAAAATAGAAAAGCTTTGCGAAGTGAGGGAAATTTGATTTTATTTTCTACCCTGCATCCTTTGAGTAATGTTTACCTGGCATTGCGGTGAAGAAACGTCACTTTGTTTTCCTCCTTGTCTGTAGGATTTTTTTTTTCTCAGATGAAAGTTGAATGTGGTCACCTTGTAATAATTCATGAGGGATATTGGTTGGTAGTATCAAGGAGCTCCTTGGTAGTATCTTGAGATTGTGACATCCCTGGTAGGAAATGGATTTGAATGGACAAGCCATTTGTTAGGAAATCAATGTTTAATTGAATGCTTATTTTTAACCCATTGCAGTGGAACTGAATGGTCCCTGTATTGAAGAGAAGGTTGAGTTCTAGGAAAGGTAAAAAAAATGATTTGTGAGCTTTCTTATTCTTTTGATGTTAGTTTGGAAGATTATCACAGTAGATATGTATGTTCCCTGAAAATGGTTGCTCTGCAAATGCCCTCACATTCAAAATATGACAAGAAACAGCCGAAATGTTTTGTGTAGTCCCATATACACATTTCTATGTGCAGCTAGTGCATGTGACTCTCAGCAGGATTGAGTCAATTTCTTATCATTTTGGTGATTCCAAAACCTTTCAGCATGCACCAATTATTATGTGCTATATAATTAACCTTTTCCAATGGCTTTGAGACAGTTTCTTTGACAATTCAATCTCATGACCAGAACTCAACTTTACCTTTTAGCCTATTGCAAGGAGACAATTCAGTAGTCATTGGGTTAACGTGGGTTGAATTTAACAATTAACAATTAACTGACGCAGTAAATATCAACCTCAGAAGTGCGTTATGTTCGTATCTGTGTTTGATTTGTTTTCTTCTAGAACTGCGTCATGTGAGAACAAAAGCAACTCTTGTGAATGTAGCTGTGCTGCTCCAGAATTCTGGAACCAACTTCCTCATGTAATAGGGAAGCACAATCCGTACCCATTTTAAAATCTCATTGAACACCTACCTGTTTTCAGAGGCTTTTAAGGAGATTAGTTCTGTTTATATAGCATAAGCATATAGGAGTCTCCATGAAAACACTGTAGGGTACAGTATATTCAAATAGTAGCTGCTCTATATAAATTAATCTTATTATTATCATTATTATTTATTTATTGTTTCTTTAATACTTTGTACATAAGCTTCCCCCCCCCCCCTTCTTCTTTTTTTTGAATGTTCTAGTTGAATTCTAAAATACGAAATAATTATGTTCCTTGGGGCTATAGTTTTAGGAAGGAAATTAAGGAGTGAACAAAAGTTTTATTTGCTTTGTAAGATCTCTTTTTTTTTAAGAATCTGCTGCATTTCTTCTCCTGCAAGTCTGAAATACAGACCTTACCATAGATGATATGACTCAACGAGGGGCACATAAGCATAATGCTTTACGTCTCGACATCCAAGTAAATCCAAGTAAGTAAGTATTTTATACAAGCGTCTGATAACATCCTGTTATTTCCTTATCAGAATCTAAGATCCTTTAGACTTGGTGGTCTTTTGTACTTGTATGTTACTTGTTTTCCCATCCTTGACATAATCATGGATCAATACAGATTAGGATTTATTCTAAGAATTTAAGAGGATAGGTATCAATGACAAGGTCAGACTGATGAATAGATGCAAGTCTGTGAATAATTAGTGATCAATAACAATGACCTCTTGTTCTTTGGTGTTTGACTTTGTTCCATGGTCCATGTCCAACCACTTAAACACAATCCTGGATCAATAGGGAATAGGATTGATTCTGAGACTTTCCAGGATAGGTCTCATTATGACAAGGTATACATACTGATGAATAGATGTAAGCTGTGAATAATCAGTGATCAATTACAATTATCTGTTTTAATCAGTATATGACTCTAGTTTTCTGATCCCATCCCTGTGCAGTCCTCGTTTTGCATTTCCCTATTTTTGATTAAATTATATTCATAGTTTATAAATCATTATCCCTATTCAGTGTGATGGAGATTTTACTTTTCATAATTAATCTACACAGTCAGTGTTCACAATATTTATATAAATTTTTTCTGTTTCAATATATTTATGTTTATGATTTAATATCGGTTGGGTTAATGTGATATATACACCATAGTTTGGGAATGGGGTATTATCACTTAGTATTTGTGTCATATAACAGGACAATGGGTTGGTCTATTTGATACTTGAGCAAGTAATCAAGATTAAAAGGGACCTGCTGTATGACTTATTCAAGAATACGTTTTACCTGTACACCTGACACTCAACCAATATGTTTCTGAACCTCAACAGATCAGTAATTTGGCCTTCTGTAAAACCAGGTCTGAACTCACAACTATGCTTGTAAAGATACAAAAAAAGTGGGATTACAAGTTGAATAGACTTTATTCCATGTCAATGAATTTCCTGTACCCAATGTCTCTTAGCTTGATAATGATAAACAAGATCAGACCTTTTATTTAGTCACCAGCAAAAGTGCAAAGGGAAAGTGGAGATAACAGCACTTTTAATTTGTAGCACAAAGGGATTGATACAATGCTGAAATACTCTGCATTGTTGGAAGTGACTTAACTGCAAGTACAACTAAAAGTTTTACTAATAGTCCCACCAATACATTGTTGGACAAGGCCTGTATGGTATAGATAGGAGTTACAGTTGAGTTAGCCTACTCAGAGATTCGAATTGGCAAATATTCAGTGGGAAAGAAAGCATCCTTTCACATTTGACTTTTTGCAAGTGTATTGTGGATGTGCAAGTCCCTGATTTGGTGCCTCTCTGGATCGAATAAGGAGACAATGTGAGAGGACTTGAATGTGTTGGATTGATTTAGAAGCGTCTGCATAGTGGGAAAATACATCAGAACATTGTCCACTTTGCTTTGAAGTACACTCTTCATGTTGTTGCATATTCCATCAAGATATTCAGTGAAACTGAAGTGGAATGGAAGAGATCGAGAACCATCTGGAACTCCAATCTTGAGAGAACATTTCATTGATGATTCAGAGGGGCAACTTGCAGATGAGGAAAGTGGAGACGAAGTGCCTCCCAACTGAATGACAGGCTGCATGTTGCTGTGAATGCAGGTGAATGGAAAGTTGGGCAAGGTTTCTTCTCCTTCTGCTAAGTACAGTCCTCAAGCCTCATGGACCTGTTTCACCAAAGGTTTGCAGTTAATTGTGTGATGTAGAGAAACATCTTGAGATAAACATAGGTGGAATGGCAGTAAATGTGTGCAGGGATTGCATACGTAATGGAGTAATGTACTGAATCAGCGGCTAAAGTGTGAGAACACTGTACTAGACTTGAATATTGAGTAGCAAGGGGGATACTCAGAGTTCTCAAACTGAGGAGGCCTGGCCTACATTGCCCTGTCTGGGAGGAAGATAGGTCCCCTGCCATTCCTGTAGACACTCCGGAAGTGATGAATAAGGAATACTAAGCAGTTACATTTTTTTGGAGGGGAGCATCTTATAGACACTTGTGTTGATATTCAAAGGAAGATACAATAAACTGTGAGCTCCATCTACCAAACTGATATTGTAAATCATTTGTGATTTATTCTATAATGAGTCAGGAGATGTATAATGAATGCTAAGCAGTATGATATTCTTTTTCTCAGGCATCTTAAAGACACTCCTGCAGTTCATCTAGATGATTTTTTTTTTTACAAAATAATGCAGTAATCGTTAAGCTCCTACTTTTCAAAATGGATATAGAATAGACTCTTTTATGATACAACATTAAAATGATAAATTTTTTTAAAAGATATCCTTAAAATCATAGTTAAATCTATATTCCGGGATAATTTATGAAGAGAAAGATTTATAGTGAATGCCCTAGCACCCCGCCACTACAACTTCACAATGAATTCCTGGCCTGGTTCAGTTGGAACGCTATTACAGTATCTGTTAGCCCCTGTGAGAGGTAAACGTGAACCGGTGGAGACAGTCGTTATAGAGGAGCCTGAGGACAAAGTGAACATGGAAGCTATCCTGGAGAAACCAAGAAAATCAGTCTGGTAAGGGAAAACTAGATTATTGTTTGATTTGGCCGATCTATCTACCAGGAGCGGATCCAGGATTTTGTATAGGGTAGGGTCACTATATGAAAAACATACCTGTCAAGCAGATAAAAAAAAGTTTTATCCTCCTTTTAATTCAGGTGCTTTTTGGGTCAAAAATTTGAAATGTGGCAACTGGGGCACATATTTTGGGTTGTATAATACTTACGGTAAGCCAGTCAAGTTTCAAAGGGGAGGGGGACACAAGGGGTGTGTCACAAGTGCATGTGTGGCTTATGTTTTGTTT
Organism: Heliocidaris tuberculata; assembly: GCA_025618425.1. Classification (NCBI taxonomy): domain Eukaryota; kingdom Metazoa; phylum Echinodermata; class Echinoidea; order Camarodonta; family Echinometridae; genus Heliocidaris; species Heliocidaris tuberculata. The sequence goes on from CM046838.1 coordinate 21,441,932, forward strand.
TGTTGTCGTTGAAAAAGGGGATGTGTGCCAGCCTGCCAGGTACCCACAAAATTTATTTTTGAAGTTCAGTATTTTGTTTCAAAATTGTGTGCATTATAAAGTCGATGATGTTGACTCCAAATCACAGCCTCCCACCCATACAGCTGTTCTTGGCGATGGGTAAGGGTGGGGAATCTTTGATTATTCTTACTGTCTGGTAGAAGCTTTGCTATCTGATGTATGTTCACCTGTTTACACATCCGCTAATGGAGCTTCACATATACATTTCTCTTCTTCAGATGTGTTCAAACAACATTTGGGACATTTCGCCAAGACCTCCTTCATATCAGACAATTACTCTAATTGGGAGGGAGGTAAACGCAGGCAAGGCGGATGTGATAATCAATCAAGCCAACTAGTTATGTTTACATTTATCAAGCTTGTGCTCTCATTTAGAGAAATAGTTTCACTTTCAATTCAAGCTACTTTCAGCTCATTGGAGGCACAGGCTCCATTTTGGTACTGAATTCAAAAAGATGACATGTTTAAATTGGCTTTAAAGTGGTTGTGAGATGTTAATGGTCCTTGTACAAACTCAGCTTTAAGCATTTGCACTTTTAAATAACTTAAAGAGCATTTAAGTATGAGGTTTCTTCTGTAAGTGTAATTCTGTTAATTTTTTTTGTTGATTTAACCGAGCTTTATTTTTTAGAGCTCTCTCCTTTTTTTTTTTTTTTTTTTTTTTTTTTTTTTTTTTGCTGTCACATTGATAAATCAAAGTTGTTAACGGCTCCACTTCAAACAGAATTAAGTGCAGCATGTTCCAGCACTTGTAAAAATCACTTTTTTCTTCACTTGAAACTTTAGTATGAGGTTTCTTCTGTAAGTGTACTTCTGTTAATTTTTTTTGTTGATTTAACCGAGCTTTATTTTTTAGAGCTCTCTCCTTTTTTTTTTTTTTTTTTTTTTTTTTTTTTTGCTGTCACATTGATAAATCTATGTAAACATGAGCACCTAGGAAGTTATCAGTTAATTTACCAATTCCTTTTATGGACACATGTACATTTTGCGCTTCTCTGCGAATGTAATTAGAGTACCATGCAGTATCAGTTTTATTTGTTTATATCAATTCATCTCGTAAAGTACTTGTATCTCATTGCCTGTCTCTGTGGAGGTGGAGTGATGTACTTTGTCTAATATCCCTTCTGCATGTCGTTGCAGCAGAGATATGAACCCATGATATTTAGAAACATCACACTATTTGTATCCCTGTCTCCTTATGTAAACTAAAACCACCCATAATATTTAGAAAGTCCTAGGTCAACTCATCCTATCTGTGTTTGGCTGAGTAGCTTTATCTAATCAGCCATTCCTCTTTCGTAATGATGTATTTTATACTGAACTGCTGGAGGTGCCAATTAATCCAGGGTATGTATATTTTAGACAGGATTCACCAGGGTTTCCTCCTCGGTAGAAGGGTAAACACTGCCCTCTATAGTCGTAGCATGTACTCAATTTAATAATTTAACAGTACAGTGGGTTATGACAGACTACAACACAGGCAACGGTTTTGTGAAAATAATATTTTCTTTTCAACATAATTCTTTTAGAAACTTTTATATGTTGTTCACCCCCCCCCCCCCCTTCACAACAGTGAATGATTTCTTTGACCTGTATGACCTCGATAAAAGATCAAGTGTGGGAAATGTAAATGGGTTAATCTCATAACAGTAAGAATGAATTTGATCTACACATTTCTCAAAAAATATGACAAAAGGAATATCTACTTCATGAATTCATTTAGGAAACAGAATATTCCTGTTGAAATTTTCACAGCATAATGCACAGCCTGTCCATCAATCATACATTTTCTAGCATTCTGTTCTCTCTGCTTTCGTAAACACCTGTCAGCTGCGTACCCTATCAGGTGGCCTCTAATGAATATAAATTCTGGAAAAGATTTGATTTACTTGCCAGGTCTAGAAAAATTTATATGATTCCTTTTCATCTCTCAATATGTTGTCATCAAGTGCAAAGTACATGTAGCACTTACATTTTCATCGTATTCTCTATCTCTTTAACACACATAAGCTCTGTCTCTCCCTCCCTAGCTCTTCTTCCAAGTCCTTGTATCTTTGTCCTCTCTATCCTATTGTCATATATCCCCATCTTATTTTATTTTAACTAATCTCCCCCTCTCTCTCTCAAATCTCTAATATCTCTATCTCTCTCTGTCTCTCTATCTCTCTCTATCTCTCATCTCTCTCTCTCTCTCATCTCTCTCTCTCTCATCTCATCTCTCTGTCTCTCTTTCTCTTATCTCTATCTCTCTTATTTCTCTGTCATCTCTCTCTCCCACATCTCTCTATCTCTTTCATCTTTCTCTCTCTCTCCCTCTCCCTCTCTCTCTCTCTCTCTCTTTCTCTACTCCCTTCTCTAGCTTTCTCTTTTCTCCTGTTGTGCTCACCTTCAATATATTTTCCATCTCTGTGACATTCATTCATGCTCTAGTCTTGCCTTCTGCAGGCAATTAATGCCTGATATTGTTTGAATCATTGAAAATAAACAATGGAAGTCGGACTTTCAAACTATCACATGCTGAGAACCAGAAGATATTACATGGAGCTTGAATCTTACTCTGGATTAATACCCTTTTGGCTCTCACTTGGCATTGACTCGTATTATTTTACACAGACTTAATACCATTCTGGCTCTCAACTGGCATTGACTCGTATAATTTTACATAGATTTAATGCCATTCTGGCTCTCAACTGGCATTGATTCGTATTATTTTACACAGATTTAATGCCCTTTTGGCTCTTAACTGGCATTGACTCATATTATTTTACACAGACATAATGCCATTCTGGCTCTCATTTGGCATTGACTCGTATTATTTTACACAGATTTAATGCCATTCTGGCTCTCAACTGGCATTGACTCGTATAATTTTACAGAGATTTAATGCCATTCTGGCTCTCAACTGGCATTGACTCGTATAATTGTACACAGATTTAATGCCATTCTGGCTCTCAACTGGCATTGACTCGTATTATTTTACACAGATTTAATGCCATTCTGGCTTTCAACTGGCATTGACTCGTATAATTTTACACAGATTTAATGCCATTCTGGCTCTCAACTGGCATTGACTCGTATTATTTTACACAGATTTAATGCCCTTTTGGCTCTTAACTGGCATTGACTCATATTATTTTACACAGACTTAATGCCATTCTGGCTCTCAACTGGCATTGACTCGTATTATTTTACACAAATTTAATGCCCTTTTGGCTCTTAACTGGCATTGACTCGTATTATTTTACACAGATTTAATGCCATTCTGGCTTCAAACAGACGATATATATATATATATATATATATATATATATATTATCATGCCTCATGGTAATTGGAAAATATTGGCTGTTCTCGACATTCATGTGATGATGTATGTCAAGAAAACACAGAATGTTCGAAGGTGGCAACTGGGATAGACAATTTAAAACTCAGTTCCACATCGCATCTCACGCAACACCTCTCATCCAAACTGTAGCCTCCCTCTCCCGCCTTTAACAGGGCAGGGTCCGAGAAAGATGCCAAAATTGTCACCATCCCAACTGCTGCCCGGAGTAACAAATCGATGAGAAACATTCCCCAAAATGAGGTTGTCAAAAGTCAGGAGGCTCCAGGCTGTGGAATGTTTACAACATTTAGAAATGTCAAAGAAAAAGAAAAAGCAAGTGCTGGGAGCCGAAATTAGATCGGTGCGGGTTGACAACCGACACTCTATTACCTTTTCACCTCGTTAGATTTGATCGCCATGTTCTCAATTCCAGTTCTCAATTCTAGCAAGTCTCGGGTAGCCTTTATAATAATTTGTCGAGAATAACCTTCAAAGATTTAATGCAGGCATCCCTGCATTCAGTAGATTCTTTGAAGAACGAGAAATTCAGAGACTCAATTAATGCATATGTGATTAATGATGCATAACATTTTCTTTTATTATCTTTTTTCTTGCAGTAACAGCTACATTATTGTTCTTTAGTTCTGTGTCTTTATTTTGTGCTTTGAACATAATTTCCTAAAAATGTTTTAAATGAAAGGAATGTCCTTGTCATGATTATAACTTCCACTGCATATTCCTGACACTGTGTATAGCTTGTACTGTTGCAGAGATCCTACCATGTTCTGAATAGAATTCAGTCAATTTTTTACTTTAAAAAAAAAAACCCTGTAAAAATGGTCACATCATGAGAATTTATCCTCTACTCTTTTCTCCAAAAGAGGGCAGTATACTGGCTTGTCATGATGGCAAGCATCGTCATCTGTTGGGACAAACATTCAAAGTGGTCACCACTAAAAAACGCTTGAGTGAAAAAAGCTTGGCGTGAAAAGATCAGTGTAAGTAATACTCCCCGAGACGCTCAGCCCTCATGCATATGTTTCGTTTGTCTCCTCTCCTCTCCCTGACACTTGGTCATTCCGAAGCACATCCAGAGATGCCCTGGATGAGGAATGGATGATGAATAAAAATTAGGAAGATGGTGAATATAGTGGAGAATTTTCTTTTGCAGTGAGATGTCTTGGGAGAGAGCACGCCCATGCATCCTCTAAAGGAGGGGTTGCTAGGCAACCATCTGCTCATTTATGATCAGTATTTCTTCATGTCCTCAGCCCAGGGTACCAATTCACAAAATTTGTGTTTTCTTCTCTTTTTTTTATGACACACAAGCAAAAAACCCACATTTTTATAACTTTTTTTCAGGTTGAAAGAGAACAAAGTTCATTCCTGAAAAGCAGACAACTTCACGCACCATATTTCTTTTTGATTTGAAGTTCCTGCAACATTCACTCCCAGTTACAATTTTTTTTAAAGTTTCCTCAATGGGACTGTAGGTCCCCAAGACATTGACATGACAGTTTTCTCCTTTCTTCCCTCCATCTACTCTTGTATAACAATTGATTTTGCCCTTAATGATTTTTTTTTTCAGTAAGAGGGAGTGGGGGAGCATGGAAGAGGGCATTTTTATGTGGTAACATAACAAATATTTTTAATTTGGAAGTCATGGTTATCAAAATAAAGGGTATTGTCAAAAGAGTATAAAATCACAGACTACATCTTTCACATTCTCAAATAGTTTCTAGGATTGTGTCGTCCCATGGGTCGTGTTCTGAAATGTGTGGGCCATGCCCCAGAATTCAATCGCAGTCTCCCAATATATTTTTAGTGTCTCCTGGTCTCTGTTTCTTGACGCTTCCCCTGCTGATACACCTAGCTATCGGCAGAATAAAAACAGATGACAGTCGATTGTTTGGACAGTAGGACCCTGGGATTGGATTGTGACCAAACTACAAGTGAAGTCGGTCGTCCACATTGATATTCTGTTTGTCATCGTTGGACAAACTGTTATTCACTTCTTTGCTTCAAACTGTTGTTCACTTCTTTGCTTCAAATTACTTTTTGTGTGGTCTCCGTTGTTTTGGCAACGTTGGAATGCATTTATTGTGATTGGATGTATTTGAATAGATACAGTATAAGCTTTGGAATCAATAATCAATCTTCATATTGATTTTGTCAAGTAGATGTTACGTGAGTTATCTGCTTTGATTGCCTCTATCTGTAGATGACATCACAGCAATTTAAGAGATTTGATGGATTTACCATGTCAGCTAAAAATGCGTCAGTGGAAAGCCACACTTTTGGCAAATCTACTTTTGAGCTTTGACATAGTCACTTTTTGACATAGTCACTTTTTGATGTGTAATTTGACATAGTCACTTTTTGATGTGTAATTGTATTTTGTGGTCAGGTTGGATACATTTTTTTCAAGTTTGTGAAAAAAGACCTGCAGTTCAGTTGAAAGGATGCCTTGCTTTGCAGAGTGGGGGGGGGGGGGGGGGGGGGGGGGGGAGTAGCGCTATTGTCAAGAAATATTTTGTTTGTAGTATCTCTATTTCTGGTTTGTTGAAAAATTGAGATTTCCTCATAAAAAAATCTCAGATGTTTCATTACTTTTTTACCACTGAAGCTCTTTCCCCCCCCTTTTTTTTAAATAACTTTTTCAAGAGGTCTCTGAAAGTTTTCAAGAGCTAAATCACTTGCCACTCATATGGAAAATTGGGAATAGCTGAGGTATATTTTTTTTTACTTACTTTTTTTATCCATCTAGCTTTATATCTCGAGGGCAAGATGATTCTACACCTCTGTCGGATCAAGTAATGGGGTGTGTATTTTTTATTTGGAATTAATTAGCCCCAATAGTGGCCTACAAATCTACTTGAAAGTATAGTGATTTGCAAGGAGTATGTGGTGTGTATTTCTTCCATTACGGATTCTTTTCCTATTTTGGTGTAAACTCTACTTCTGACCAGCAAACTTCTATTGAGTATAGGAGTACCTATGGCCTACATGTATGTGTATAAATTACGGAAGCATCTAGAAAAGCATGTAAAGTAGGCACATTAAACCACCCATTTTGAGATTGAAGTGTTATGTCAGAAGAATTAAGATTGGACTCCGCTGGATAATAAGGCCCTCAAGTGCAAATCTTTATTCACCTTTGAATTCTTGTACATGACAACACTAATCGTGGGCTTTTACGCACTCCATCTAAGTGGGATTTTGGACAAGGAATTCAAAAATTGAAATGATTACCATTCTATATGGCTGTATTTGAATCCATTGGCATTGTTTCATTTACACATTCTCTCTCTGGCTCCCAAACCTTAAGTAACACCTTGCAAATCTTGTGCTTTTACTGACATTTCAATGCAGCTTGTCAGCTTTGTTCGACTTTATCAAAGCAGAATTTTTTATAATACTAAAACAGAAATAGATCACCATTGTATATGGTGATTACTGAATCCATCAGCATCAGTTTTGTTCGCGACTTTTTTCCTTTCTTTAGCCCGGAAGGGTTAGGGCCGCTATGCCACCAAACATACTGCAAAGCTGTCATAATTCACACCTTTTGGTATTCTCCAGTTTCCTCTGGTCGTTATATAGGAATTCCCAAGTACAGCGGTTGAATTTGATTGCCTCGAGTGTCTTTTCTTGGTACATATGGCATGCTTTACTTGATATTTCAATGTAAAGGAATGCTTGTGCTTAATTATTGTCATTCATCATCAGAGAATTGTAGAAAGAACTACATGTATATGTATAGGATAACTCGGATCTATAGGAGCAAGTGTAGTCATTGCCAGTGGCAATACTATCATTTTCCATATTTGAAGATTGCTTTGTGTTTTAACCATCAGTTGTACCTGAAATGTGAAATGCAGTATATTTGTTGGTTTTCATAGACACTGTTTCATTTTTAAGACGGCTCCCATTTATTCCTTGTTTCTTGGTTATCTTAATCTTATCTTGGTTTATCTGAGTTGGTAATTTTTGATGTTCCCACGATAGATTAATATCTAAGATAGATAGGTAAAGCTATGCCACTCATTTTAACCTCATATTATGAAGACTTTACATTTCATTTGGTTTTCCATGCCACCCCTCAAATTCACCCCACCTTGCCCCCCCTCAAAAAAAAAAACAACCCCCACTGCCCCCTCTCCAACCAATTTTTCTCCCTCCCCTTGAAATGCCACTCTGTTCACTTCATTTCAAATCCTTCTCTTTCCTTCTGCCTCAAACTATTCTCTTTTCCCCTTTGCTATTCACATTTTTCCAAATCCAGTACCTAACGCAAACCATGCATACCCCCCCCCCCCCCCCCCCCCGTTGACAAATCCCAATATAACGTACACCCCTCGTAGCTGCACTTCACCGTCGTAGTGTGCAAGCATTCGAAACCCACTCGAGCGAGCTGGGGCCCGTGTGGGATTTATGCATGTTACATGGTAAACCTAGCTAGCTTAGGTTTCAGCCTTCTGTCGTAGCTCTCTCCACACCGCATACTCTCTACCAACAACAAGCACATCGAGCATATGCAAGGTTTGAAGACGTCACATATTTTCTATGAGCATGAAGTTTAGGAGTTGACAAAGGCACTGTCTTGCCATTATCTGTGTAGTTCCGGACTGGGGGAACAGAATAAATTTTAAGCTTAGCAGTCTTGTTGTTAACGATGACCTATCGGCTCATGTTAAACAATCACTCGACTTGTGGTCTCAGAACCACAAGCGTTGTTGTTTCGTAGTTTCGGGGGCCCGTTTGAACTCTCATCGTTGTTAGTTTGAGTTTCGCTAACTTAACGTTTTGAAACTACAAGTCCCGTATGAACATAGCTAGTAAAGCTAATTGGCAAATCTTTAGTAAATTCAAGCATGCTGACTGCAGTATAATGCACATGTGCCAAAAGTCAGATATGTGTGATGTATTTTCATATGACAGGTTGATTTAAATGGAACCCTGGGAAATTTTATGAAAAAGTTTGTTGACCACATGACCCGACACGGAGATGGAGGCAGAGTGCAAATTGATCAAGATCTAGCACCTTTCACCATCCTGAAAGAATGAGAAACACTCTGCTGTTTTTATTGAAAGATATATATAGAGAGAAGGAATAATGACAAGTTTCCAGCCCCCCCTCCCCCCCCAAAAAAAAATTCCCTCTTTAGACAGGGTTTGTATAGACTAGCCTCCAGGCTGGAAAAAAGATCGGAAGGGGGGGGGGGTGAAGTTTTTCTGTGTACGGTAGGTTACAATGTTATGAAGATTAACATATATTAGATCTTCCAGTTTTATGTGTATTCACATCATGGACTAAATGTCTCAACTTGTCTAATAACAAATATTTAGCTCCTAAACAGACTTCACAATATAATTTTCAACAGCAACACTTTAAGAGTTAAGCAACCCGATAGGGCGTGAAAGACAAATTTATTCCAGCCATCCATAAACCCTTGCTTCCCGATGACTACGTTGCAATAATTCAGTTTGGGGACACCATCTTGATACACACTGCAGCAATCGATGAGCCGATAGAAAAAAATATAACCACGTCGCTGAAAGCCATTAATCTTCGTTGGCTCCTTAATTCTCGTTATTCTTGATTTACGGTTGGTTTCATCCCTCTGCGTCTCCCCTGTTGCCTGCTCTTCTGAGCTGTTCATCTTGGTGCATATTATCCCAGCATTTTCCTCCTATATTTCTCTCTGTGCGTCGTGAATAATTGATTTGATGACACTATGTGCTTGAACAAGCATTTTGATTGCATTAGAGCGGGGTGTCTCCATGTGAGCCAGACCATGCAAATATATGGTGTACCATATCTTGAAAACTAGGGCACAGCCAACTTCATTTCAAAGGGATGGGACTACACACAAAAATAGAGTACATCATGGGTACAAAGCTTCAGGAAGATTCCAATTGCTTGCCTGAAAAAATATGATATGAGTGAGAAAGAGGAGATTTTAAACATTACTTTAAAGGAGATTTTTGCAGCAATATCTGCATCATTTTGTGATGTGCGAAATGCTAAATTTCAAGCCATACTACTCTGTTAAAGTGATTGATTAACTTTGTGAAAAATTGTAAAATCAGCTCAAATGCCAGTGAATTGTGTGCAGTCCTCTAACTACATATTAAGGATATGTGAAAGTATGAGAGAAAATGGAACCCGTTTACTATCCTAAAAAAGAGAAAATCGCGATCAATCGCTAGCGCAAGTCGCTCGGCTTCTTCGTTGCGCTGCAGTCACAAAAAACCAAGCACCAGCGCTTGGCGATTTCAGAGCAGGTTTCCAGCCCGTACGGTATTCTGTGATAGAGCGAGGTATGCCAACCGTAAGAGTTCTTTAGGGTTCGATGGTACTCTATCCCGACATCAATGTTCAATCGTAAATATCTTGATATATAAACGACCGATCAGCTTATAAAACTCAGGCGATTCCTGTCTGAGCTAAAGGTTTGCAATTATGATTACAGCATTAGCTGGAACAGTGATTTTTTTTTTTCAATCCTGGGCAAAGTTAATCAATGCCTTTAAGAGCAGAAGGTCCAATCTAACTATCCTCATTAAAGGGAAATTCAGCCACAGATTGTGGATGATTTATGCTGCGAGAGGGCACTGTGTTCGTTACATGATTATGCTGTGGCCCAGCAGGGCACAAACGTCAGACAGACTGGTCATCGTGCAACATGCACCCTCAGCCTGAGCTCAAGTTCTTGTGTGGTATTCGGTCGGCTGTGTGCAGTCCGAAATTAGTCCAACGGACTCGTTCGAAGAGCAAACTTTGTGTACGAGTGAATGGGGCTGTACGCAATTCTGACTTTCCCCACGGCCGCCTGGTGTATGGCAGTGCTTTCATCGATCCTCTGTGTGCATGTAGAAGACAGCAGCATAACATTTTGATTCTTCATGAAGCAGTGTGAATCCATGCAAGTTGTAGAAGATTTTTTGAATCACGTCAAGCTTAAAAAGCAACTTGTTGAAAAGTTCAAGTTGAACTTTTTGAAGTTCAAGTTGTAGCTCAAGCCATATGTGACAAGTGATGATTTAATTTATACACCTGTTAAGGAATGTGATTTTTGCAGCACAAATCAGGCAAATAGCAGCTTTTTGAGGCTTACAAGCTCATCACTTCTACATGAGAGGCTCTAAAAGTAGAGTTACTTCTGGCATTCTGTCAGAAGTTATTCAGGGTTTTTTTGTTTGTTTGTTTTTGTTTGTTTGTTTTTTTTTTTGGGGGGGGCGGGGGTTCCAAGAGAAAATGAAAAGCCTAACTTTTAAAATAGCAGAGCATATATTGCGTTTTTCTGAAACAAGTAGTCATGCTTCCAAATTGGATGTTTACTGTATTTCTCATCCTTTCCTTTCTCCCTGATTTAATTTTTTTCCTATCCTGACAATTTTATGTCTTGATAGTTTGCTTTGTCCTTAGACATATCCCCTCTCCTCTCTTTTATTTCTTTTTTCTCAAAACCTACATTTCCATGTTTATCAAATCATAAATAGACTACTTGTAAAAAGGCGAAACAAAGATAAATATGGGTCGAATCTCTCCCTCTCCTCAATCAAATCATCATTCAGATGTTTTTGCAGGAGGATCCGGGAGGAACGTGTAATTACTAATGATTAGTGTCACATTCGTGTCTTCCCATCTTCAATTAGAAGCAGATGCGGACTCTTATTCGAGCAAGATTATCGATTGGTTTTCCATCCCCCTCTGAAAGAGAAGGTTGAGTTCTGGGAGAGGTGAAAAAGAAGTTATGAGCTTTCTTGTGTCTTTTAAGTCAGCTCGGAAGAACATGAGAAATGTCCCCTGAAAAGGATTGCTCCTCAAATGCCCTCATATTAAAATTATGACAAGAAATAGCTGAAGTGTTCGGGTGGAACATTTATGTCACATGTGTGTGCAGTCCCATACCTATTTCTGTGTGCAGTGCATGTTCTTTTCAGGGAGATTCGGTCAATTTCTTAATATTTTGAGAATTCCAAAACCTCACAGCATTGTACTCTCGCCAATCATGGAAGGGTTTGACAGTTTTAGGTTAATAATATTCAGAAAATACCATATTGTTGAGGAATCACCCACCATTCGATGCCGAAAATGCTTGTGAATAAAATCCACCCAAAACATTGCATTTTGGTTCTACGGCGCTAACGCTACTGCTGCTCCCAAATCGCAACACGTTGCACCAGTGGTGCTGCAGAATTATTCTAAGATAAATCACTATGTTGTAAAATTATTCATGTCATGATTTGTGTGTTATAGGAATGGTGCGTCACGACTGGAGCATAGTATTCTTGGCAAGAAAGCCAACTTTGAACAACGATAACTTATTTCCAAAGTATTTTTCATGCAAAAAATTTGTTTGGCCAACATCTATTGAACAATAAGTTCTGTTACATGAATAAGCAGAAAATATGGTACAGATTATTTATTTTGTTTCAATCTGCTAAAGGGGAAGTTCTTGTTTTACAAAAAAAGTAAGCAGAAGATAAAAAAGCCCAATGGATAATTCTCTTTGGAAACAAACTTTGGCTGCTATCATTCTTTGCTCGATTGGCAGCAAGCAAAACGCCTTATAGTTGTTTCTTATATATTTTGGTACAATATCTGCTAGCCAGTTGCATCAGTTCATTACGCATCGAAGAGACGGGGCAATCGATGTAGGTCGTTGCAGCAATAAATCTGTATAACATGGGTGCGCCATGAATGGTGACTGTATGGTATACACCAATTCTTATGTATTTTAGACATGATCAAAGTTTCTTTCATAATTTAATCGCATGACAAAAAATCGACTTTATCTTTAATCTTGAAGCCAATTGAGGTTGGGTTGGCTGGAAGGGTGACGGAATTTGAGACGAAGCAATCTGTTTGTCAGTCTGATCAGGTGTGGCTTCTTGTCATGATGTGCATAGGTGTTATCATCTGTTGAGAGCCAGAAGGGTGTTAAAGGGAATGAGTTATGCCCTTCTGGTTCTCAGCAGACATCATGTAGAAAACCAATTCAGAGGGTTATGATCGATCAAAATCAATGTCTTTCTTGCTCATGGAAATTTGGGACCTGCTTGCATTAATCTAATCAAAACAGGCCATTTTTGCACTGATCTGATTGAAAAGAGTGACTTTCTTGCATTAAAAATTAAAATGTAAACATCAAGGCCATTCCTGCACTAAACTGAATACAATTTAAGTCTTTTATTGCACCAAACTAATAAATTGACAGTGGCTGTTCATAAATGTTATGCAAGATAGCCTTGTTTCATGCTTTCAAATGTTTACATGTGTGCTGCTATGGCAGGTTGCAGTTCAGGCAATATGAGGTAATTCAGGTACATTCATCACCGTGATTTCGACATTTGCCATGCAGAATTTATCACCCAAGGAATAAGGATGACGAGATACAATGTACATACTTGCGTAGGGGCACGCTTGACCGCACATATAAAAAAAAATTGCTGTCATCACCATCTACAAAGTATTGTTTATGATGATTCATGATAAGTTATACCTCTTTCTTGTCAGCTAGTTCATCCTTTGTGGTTATTACAAAATATCCTCCAGGTACATAAACAATTTTAAGAAATGTGTCCTGAGTATAAGAAATTGCAAAGTTATCTTCACATTGATGTATAAACATAGATAGTGATTAATGCATCGCGTGAGGGACTTTGCCCTCATCGAAGTCATTGCGGTTGACATAAGATCCAATATATTGTTTCCCTTCTAGTTCACTACCTACTTGTTATTGGACTTTCCCACTCCATCTTCAGCTACAGTTTTAATTTGATTACAATTTGTAATTAACCTCTAGGTATATGCTATGTGATATCCTACCTTTCAGTTTGTGGCTTTACAAAGGTTTTGGTGTTTTTGTTGTTTGTTTTTTTCCTCCTCTTGCAGAGAAATTATAAAGGGAAAGAAACCAAATTCGAGGTGAAAAACCTTTTGTCATTTTGTCCTAGATTGTGTCTCTTTGTGACTGTTCTTCATAGCATGATTCGTTTGTCGACACGCAGGGAGTTTCTATTCATCAACAAGTCCTGCTGGGAATATGCCATGGGGCGTGTGTATTCTTCCATGACAATAGCGACCGAGAAATTCATCTTTTCTAGTAGTCTTGAGAATGTCCTCATCGTATAAAACACTAAATACTCCACCAGGAAGAATTAATAGACACATAATCCTCATGGTGATATTGTCTAAGTGCTGAATAGAGCGAATGCTCTGCACTTATCCTCTACATCACACCACGACGACCCTCACGCATCGTCGAAGAATCACTTTCTCTTTAGGCGAAAGCTCAGTGTTGGATAAGGTTAGAGAGAATCAACTTGCTGCTTCGTCAGAACAAACTCTGGATATTTCATGGTGCTGTCGTAGCAAGAGCTACTGCACTTGCTTCCTATCGCAAAAGCTGCCTCAGCCATCCGCAATCTAGAAATCAATTTTTTAACAAGAAATTTGACTTGTTTTCTTATTTAGCCAACTAATCCTCAGTGAATGTCCGCTTGCAGACATTGTGTTATTTCAAAGGGTTTGGTAGGAATGTATTCACTCCATATTTCTCAGAAGCGATCGACCAAAGGTGAAAGTGCATGGATTATCATATTGCATTGTCGTCCGGGAAACCATCTATTTTAAACTCCCGTGGATATTGTTGCAATAGCAAACGATAATCTTCCTTCCTCAACTTCAATCACCAGTGAATATAATTGATAACAGGGAAATAAGCTGACTTTCATTGTGCTAAAATGGCAAATCTGAAGAGTCCAACATTCTGTTACCGTGTGCTGAAAATTCGCAAGTTATCTGAACCAGTGTTCAGGTAAGTTATTGAATTACTGATTGAATTACTGTACAACGGCATTTCTTGTATCAATTTCATAATGCTGTGAATATTTTGAGTATGATTATTTTTGTTCATTATGATAATTTAAATTACATGAAGCTGATATTTTGTTCCAAACTTGAAATTAATCTACTCAGTTGATCAGCTACACATTTAAAAAAGATTTTGTAATCTACTTCCACATCCAGACTGAAACCAGACTTATGATTGATTTTTATTCCACTTTTGTTATGTTTGGGCTAATGATATGCAACATTGTATTGCGGCTGAAAAATCATTCTTGCCTTTTTTTATTAGCCTGAATTTTGAAACATCACTGTTTTACTGCTATATTGCTTCATTCAAAATGTCAGACTGCATTTTCATCTCTCTTTACTGTCATAATACCTTGTATTTGTATAGACATACCCTCTATTATGGGTTTGTTTGAATTTGTAGCGCTGTTCATTTTTACAAACAGACTTATTGTATGCTCAACATACACTCTACTCATTTTTTTCCTTTTTTTTCCTCCCTTTTTTTTCCATGTACAATTATTGATAGCCTTACCATTCACCTTCAACGTTGTTATAAAAGTTGGTGCAGGTGTCTGTAATTGATTGATTTGTTCCCATGGAGCAAATCAGTGACGTTGGCCTTCATGAAATCTGTTATTTCGTCTAAGATGTTAATCTTTTTCTAGCTGACCTACTACTGAGCAAGCAATGCCGTAGATCGCACTGACAAAAAGAACAAAAAATCTTGCACGCTTAGTACGTTTTTTTTCTCGTTTTTTTCACTTGTGCATGTACTTGACATTGTATGGTCTATGTTTGCAAACCATTTTCCATTTGAAAAATCAGAAATTTTGACATCTCTCTTATAGCTCTAGCACTTGTCACATAATTTGGTCATGTTTGTTCTTTTTTGTTTAATACAATTATAATCATATCATAATGCCTAATACAAAATGTTCTACCAGTGGCACATACAATTGAAGTTTTTTTTCCTCCACATACCTCATTTAGTAATAACAAAAAAATAAAAGATGATTATTTCAATATTTGCATCTTTCAACCCATGCATGCCTTCATGATGCTGCTTTATATATATCTCAGCAGTATTTTTCCGTAACTCTCATGGTACTACAAGCTCAAATGCTACTAGTTTTATATCTGATGTTTCTACAATTGGTGCTGACAAAGCAAATGATGCAAGAGAGAGTGCCATAAAGCCATCCTTTCAATGACTACTTTCAGCTGAGTTTAATGACGGAACTTTATTAAATTGTAATCCATTTTCAACAGCAATGTCACCCAATCACTGTTATAAAAGTGTAGATTGGTTGTCATGTCTCTGGAACAGGGCTGTTACTGCCATTAGCAATACATGGCTGTTATAAAATTACTGCAGGCAGGTGATGGGTTTGTCTGTTCTGTGATAACTCCTTGGTCTGTTGACCCAGACTTATTCAGATGACCTCAAATTATATTTTACACCAGACTGCACAAAATTGTGCATCCCTCGTATTTATTTGATCAGTGTATTGAGAGATCTTGCACTTCTTCATCTTTGTCTTCAGCACTGAACTAAAAGATTTCTTCATCTTACAGAGACATGACAGATGTTAACCAGGATGAATCTTGCTCCGTCTTGCTTGAAAGTCCTGCGGGTCATCGTCAAAACTCCCCCCCCCCCCCCCCCCCCCCCCCCACTGCGGTTATTGAACAGCAGGGTTGATCAATATGAAGGGTTGCTGCCCTTTCTACATGTAGCCGTGCAGAAAGGGTTTTTAGCACCTCAAAATAGGGGAATATTTTATCGTCATTAAATATGCATTTCTGGTGGCTTTGATGAGAATGGTGCTTATTAGTAAATGTAATAGCTTAAAATAGGCTTAGCACCTGTCATGCAGCATAAAACCTATTGATCTCCTTTTGATTTGCATGATAGTTCCCTTTTTTAATTATTCATGTCAGATATATCATGATGATCACACTTCTTTTGTCTGTTAAACAGCTATTTCTCTTGCACAATTATACTATTATTTATCCTTCTTAACTGTGTCTCCATCACCTTCTTTGACGTATCAAATTTCCATTTGTCATTACTATTCTCCTTTCCTTTCTTTTCTATTGTATTCTTCATCTCTATGCCCCACCTTCTCTCCGTCTCTCCCTCTGTTGCTCTGTCTCTCTCTCTGTGACTATATTTATGTCTTTCTTTCTCCCCCTACCCCTCCATTCATCATACTCTTCATCTTCCACCCCCTCGATCCTCTGTCTCCATCATCTTTCCTGTGCTCTCGCTACCCCCCCCCCTCTCTCTCTCCCTCTCCCCCCTCTCTCTCTCCCTCTCCCTCTCCCTTTCTAGGTCATCTTCTTTGTTTCTCTCCTTCTACTGCTCTGCTGGCCTTACATGGCAGGTGATGTCCCACCAACCTGAGGAAACGTAACCTTTTGAGAAGTAGATTGTGGGCTTGGCTAACCGAAATATTTGTAAAGCTCTTCAGATTGCCTCAAATGTTACCAACATGAAGTATTATGTCACAAAGGCCTGTCAATCGAGCTTCTGAATGTGTCCCCTTTTGAGATTTGGAAATAGTGAGGTACTTGTATACAACAAGTTTATCCTTTAAATGTTAGGAATTCAGATCAGAGAACATTTTGTTATATTCGTGCAGGACAGATATTATGGGTACTTGAAACAGATATTGTAAGCATTTGTTGTTGTGTTTGTTCTTGAGCTTGCTTTTGGGTATGAGATGTGCCAAATCTTCTGGTGTATTTGTATGTCAGATCGGTGATGCTAACTATAGGTCTATATAGGCTTACCTAAAATTAGGCCTGAAGAGCTGCACACCTCAGGAACTCATTTACACAAGAGGAAAGATTGCCTAAAGATATAGAAATTCATATGACAACCATATTGTGAAAAGATGCGTATTCTCATCATATAGTTGTAAACAAATGTGAAAAGTAGATGATGAGTATATACTTGTAAACAAATGTGAAAAGTAACTTCTTTGCAGGCGACATTGATCATACTCATTGTTTGGCTGGGAGAAGGGAGTTAGCATGTGCATACCATTAAATTTTTTCAAACATGGCAGGGATTTCTCTCTTTAATAATCAACTGATAAAAGGTGAAAATGGATGGTAACTATGTAATTTTAGTCGTTTTGTATCAAATAAGCACATATTTTTAAAGTTTGATATGGGTACTGGAATGCTAATGATATGCTGCTTAATGCTATAGTGCAAGTCCGCATTAAGCAGAATGGCGCAACGCAATTACGCCTTTCTGCAGGCCTCACGATGCTATACATTTACACGGAGTTGATCCTGTTTCTGCATGAAATGATGCCTAACCCTATGGTCATAAACATTCCCATAAAACAATTGCTACTTCAGCTTAAGAGGGATGAAATGTTTAACTTTGGACATCTGAATGAGGGGGGGGGGGGGTGGTAGATTGTATGATGTTTTCCTTCTCTTAGTTCATGGTTTCTGGGATGTGCCATTCCTTCAAGAGGTACCATTAACCTTTCATTGTGGGCAAGGATGGACAGACAAGATGTCGATATTGATGACAAGCAAGAGGGGCATGTATCCGGTTCTTTCCATGGCACCTGCCAATAATGCAGCCCTGATTCGTTCAATGATTGCCACGAATCGGCTCATAATGTCTTTAGTCTGGCGCCCCCTGTCATGTGGCTGGCCCCTCCCCCCTGTTGTCGACTATTCCCATTGACTTGTGGTACGTTCCCATTGACTTGTGGTAGGTCCCAGTTGGCTCGGCAATGCAAGCTACAGTAAGTGTATAGGCTTCTAAATCTGTTGTTATCCTCATTTCAAATCGTGTATTAGTTTATATCTTCTTATGACTAGCTTTGCCTTCATGTACATGGTCCATTTCTCTATTTAACCTGCGGATTTTTTGAGAAGTATTTGAAAAATATCTGTACGAGTCTAAAATGAAAAATCTGATCTGTATTAAAGCTCATGTACAGTATTGGAAGCAAAAAGGAAATTGGAAAGAAACATGTTAAACATAGTCTCATGTTGTTCTCCTTGTATCAAAAGATGTCTGTAAGAGATCATTTGGTATTCCATTTATGATTTCTGGTGAATTTCAGTTTAAATATCTGTATTAGGAATGCTTGATCACTGCCATTATGCTACGACCCTTCCACCCCGAAGGCTCCCCGCACAGCAATCTTGGGGCTTCACATAGAGACAGCGTGTGTGCGCTACTCATCATTGGATTTACACGTGTGTTTACAGTGTATAGCACATGCTACCTTTGTTGGGATTTTACGTGCCTGTCCCGGCACATAAATTAGTTTTTGCCTCTTATTTGTTTAATATTAAACTTTAGGAGGCGAAATCTTCACAGTGTCTTAGTATTGCTAGTATCTTGCTATTTATCAACAAAAATTGAAGAAATCTGACGAACAGTTTTTGAGGGCTTACCAAAACTTTACATGACCTTTAAGGAGTCTATAATTATATTGAGGGATGAATCACTACTAATTTGTACTCGTGAAACTGGAAGTTTAAAGATAAGATATGAAAGCTCCTTTTCTTTACTCTCTTACTTAATACTTTGTAGGCAGTGAGAAAGTGATTTGAAATACAAATTTAGGAGGATTGGTCTGTCCATACTCAAAATCTAGTGTCTCTCGACCCAGAGAGAGCACTGAAAATGTTCAAAGACACTTGTGCAAATGCTTGGCGTATTTACATACTCTTTGAGGTCCTGTCGTGGAAAACGGGATGATGGACTCTGCATCGGTTCTGAAGGGAATTACAGAGCTAAAGAGTCATCTTCTGCCTCAAGAGAATAATTCTGTCTGTCACAACTGATAATGCCCTAAAATAAAGCGATGTCAACTACCTTCAGCTTTGATTCTCTGTTTAGATCTTAATTTTCTAGTTTGTTGTTTCATCCTGTTTTTTTTTTCTTTTCTTTTTTTTTCTGCATCATTATTTCTTTTATCACATACAAATATTTATTTGGTTATGACTTGTCCGATAAATCCTCACTGTTTTATGTTCTTTTCATCATTTCGATTTCTATCTTTTCCTCCCCCTTTTGCTTGAATGTCAGAATTATTTTACTAATTTCTTCTTTCCTCATCTTCCTTCCATCATGTCTTTATTGCTCTTTTCCTCTTTTTTTTTCTCTCTCTCTCTCTCTCTCTCTCTCTCTCATTTTTGTTCTCTTTTCTTTTTCATCTAACACTCTCTTTCTTTTTCTCTCCCTCTTTTTCTCTCCCTCTCTTCCATTTCTATCTCTCTCTTTGTCTCATCTCCTCATCTTATCTCTTCTCTCCTCATCCATCATGCCCCCTTCTCCGTAATGTTCATTCTTCTGCTCCTGAAGAGTGTCAAGTTCCTCTCTTCTTCACCCAAACTTGGGATAGATTTGGTCTGGAGCATGTGTCTTTTTAAAAGACATCGAAATATTGAATATGTGGGACCAGGGGGAAATGCATAATGCTCCACTTTTTGTCACCAACCTGTCACTAAGCTGGCACTGTAGGGAAGGGTTAAGGGGGAGACTAGTGCCATCTCCCTTGCTTGCAGAAGATGAGAATTTTCTTGCATATTCATGAAAAAGACTCCATTTACATGTACGAGTTTGGTGTGGCATATAGCAACGCTGGATTGGGTTTTGTGGTTTCTCTGCTTCAGCTCATGTTGTGACAGCACATTTTTAACCATGCCTGGGTGAACTTAAAAGTTGTATGAACTTGTAATCTATATTTTTGTTTATCTACACCTACCACATGTTTTGAACTGGAAAACACCTTGGTAAAAGTATTTAAAGGGTGACTAAAATCAAAAATTAATTGCCCATTTTTCGTAGGAAGGAGTCATCAGGAGCCAAAAAATATCTATCACACACTTTTTTATGCATTCAGTCATATTTCATAATCATTTGAAAAGTACATTTTTGCTGATTTACACAGTCATAAGCCCCGCCCCTAAAAAAAACCCATCGAGAGACATCATGATCACGTGATCTGTGACATACGAGAAGTAAGGGAAAATATTCCACCAACCTATATATACCGTGCGCGCCCGCAGGCCCCGGCAGGCCCAGCCCGGTGCCGAGCATGACATTCACCACATCGACCATTTGCATTGCATATTTTCGTGTGTTTAATTCTTCACAATAACTTTGATTTTGGGACACAATTTCATCAATAATGCCAAATCGGTGTATAGTTGCGGGCTGTAGCAAGACCCCTAAAGATGATGTAAGCCTACGTACATTATTTTCCTAAAGCTGAAAATCTACGGAAATTGTGGGTCGCAAAGGTATGCTCACGCGGGCAGAGTGGCAAGGGCCAAGTGAGTGGAGTACAATTTGCAGTGATCACCTTTCTTCTCCAGCAGCTGCAGCAGCTTCACCCGCGGCCCTTCCCCCGCGACCCCTTCACCATGCCCTGGCGCGTCTTCTGCGAGGGGTTCAAACATAATGATCGAATTCCCCTTGCCACTGCACTTGAGCTTCTTCTCTTTCGGGATCGATAAATCATCTGATAAATCAGAGTTCGTATCTGGCTCAAAAAGGTCCTCCAAATCGGACTCGCGATCACTATCTCTCTAAGTTACTCGAAGAATTCAGCCAAAAATCTAAATCAGTACTACCGTAGTACATGTAAAGCGAAGTAAAAAAAGGAGAGAGTAAAAACAAACCAAACAAAAGCGTTCACCAGTCGCTTAGTACGAGGGGGAACATAGTTGCCGTACTAAAGATGTGTAGTACATTGCACAGACGCATAAAACGGCTGTGTACGCGTTTAAGATCTATGCAAAACTATCGTTCGACAAGTACAGATGGATGAGAACATTGTTCAAAGAAAAGTTAAAAAAACAAAACAAGAGCTGTATATTTGGGCAAAAGTGTTCACTGATCTTAAAGAAAATATATTGATAATGATTATTCACTCCTTAGACTGTATTGATTAATTTCCCTTTTTCATAAATTGTCTGTTGAACAGAGGGGTCAAATACCGCATTATGTGTACAATGTTATATTGCCGCAGCCTGCAGATCTTGTGCCTCTTACTCTTCATACGTCACTTGGGGGTGTGACGTAAATTAGCCAATCAGCTCACGAGTTTTAAGGAACGGTCCCCAAACCTCTACTTTTCCCCCTTTTTCGCCAGAACGAGACATAATTTTGACAATCAATTGCCAGATTCGTGATTTGAATGCAAAAATACATGGAAACAGCACCTTTTTTCTCTCTAATTTAGTCACCCTTTAAAATATGTTATAAGCAAAGTTTGGCAACTCATCTACTGGCAAATATTGTTTTCATAATGGACATCCTGAATCTGTGTTTTGTTTGCTAGCAATTGAAATTTTTGTTTTAGTAGAAGTTTATGATGACTGTTTAAAATACCCCTTTAACAATTTTTTGTCTTGAAAAAAGTGCTTCCAAATGATTACTGACGAGATTTTGGTTTTGATGACACATATTGAACTTGTTTATAAATGGCTTTAAATGTCATTAACAAATGCTTATCATTTTGATATTAAACATGTATGTTTTTTTGTAAAAGACTTAACAGACGTGTATCGATCAGATTTTATTCACTTGCATTTTATTCTTTACCTTCTTCTATCACGGTAAATATGCTTGGAGTAATCTGAATGGCTAGTTAGAGTTGTACGGTATTCATACCTCATAACCGTATCCTAAGATAAATATCTCATTTTGAAGGATAGTCGTCAAATTATCCGCAAATGATCAGCAATTCTTTGTGGACCAATTAGATAGGGATGTTAACGAGCAGAGAGATTCGTACGGGTGATTAGCTTGCAACTGTGATTAGAATTGGAAATGCATTAACTGCTTCTCAAAAAAACAAACTTGAATAAAATGTGGACTTGGGACTTGGGACATTTTTATAGAGTTGCTGTCATTTGGCGATTTTGTTGTGGTTATAGGAGTTCAAGAAAAGAAGTTAGGTCTGCCTTAATTTCTCTTATTGCCTTGCAGGAGTTAAGGAGATTCTGAGAAATAACTGAAATTGAATATTTAGGTTGTATGAATCGAAGGATTGATTGATTTGAAATTATATTCCCCTTTGTATTAATTTTGTTGTGTGTGTGCATGGGTTTGACCTGATTTTTAAAGGTGGCAAAGATTGGAAATATTCAGTAATTACTGTTTGCAGAATGTTATTGCCATCTTACTATAGAGAGAGTAGATTTGAAGAGGTTTTTAATACAAGTAATTATGTTCTAACTCCCTTGGCTTGAAGTGTCATTTCATTAGCACTTATCCTTGCATTACTGAACAGGTAGTGTAAAGGGCTGGTCACATTTCTTCGATAACGAGATGCTCATATGTGCACACCATACAGTTGGGCATACCTTGGATTACAAATCTTGTTATCGTTATCATTATCGGACAAATGTGACCAGCCCTTATAAGTGTTTTGTTTTTTGGAGTAAATCCTCTCCATCTCTGTTTTACTTTCTATTTCCTATGTTTATTTCTTTCTCTCCATATCTCTTGAAATTGAATGTAGTCCTTGCATAACAATAGAGGCTGTTTATATATTGATTTTTATTGACACTTTATCATTGAAAAATGAGAAGGAAAATCCATCGCCTAGATATGAATCACTGGTGTGTAGGAAAATAATTTTCAGTTAGTACATCATTCTAGAGAAACTTACCAGTGCATACAAAGTGAATGTTTTTTTGTTACATTCAGCATTTCTTGAAGAATAGCCAACTTTGCAACAAGACAAATTCGAGCCAAAATCATTTGAGAAGTTTTGCTGGTAGGCATATTTTTCCTTGGATGTATATGAGTGACTTCAAGTTATTTTGAATGATTTTGAAATATGAGATGTATGAACTACTTCAACTCAAAATTCAATTGATACTTCAGGCTCGATAGACAAATCTGTAATGACAATTCTTGAAAATCACTTTTTATTGAAGAAAGAAAAAAACTCACTACCATTGTTGGTGAAAGGAGAATATTGTGTGATATCTACTCTTGAAATCATTTTCATTAAAAAAAAACAATACCTTGTACCATTGGTGAAAGAATAAAAGTTATTCTAAGATACAGCAGTCATTTTGTTCCCAGATGCTGTATAGAGGTCCTACCTATTTAAGCGTAAACTCTGGTGTCAAAGCGGAAAATGGTATCAGACAGAAATGGAGCGTAGCTAATCCCCAGCACAGCAGATCTTTAGATCATGATCTAACCTCTAAGATTGGTCAGGTTCGATATACATAGCCATTTTGCATGTCCTTGGCATTAATTCAGTGCGCGTATTAAATGTCCCCATAGTTCTTACCCTGCACTGTCAGTAATACAAATGTATTTACGGATGGTTCAACCAACCTTTCGAGTTCTCGGGTCCTGTCTAACATTATGAAAATGACAAGAGAACACGTTTGAGAATCAAAATAACAAATAAAAACAAACAATGAGTGAATAAGGGAGAAGATCTGCAAAGCGCTTAGAGACATCATGGGAATAGCTTGTCTGAGACCTGTTCACACTGTTCACTTAACCAGTCCAACTCGGCAAAGAATCCTCATCAGTGGTGATCTGTCAAGTGACAGGTTTAGTGACCCCATTAATTTCTAGAGCAAAGAATACCATGTCTAAACCCTTTCACATTCTAAATGTAAACTGTAAGTACATGTAGTTCAACTTGAACAGAGAATGCTTTCCCAATACATGATGGAATTTTCACGTGTCAGGAAACAGCTAGCAAAATAATGATGATCTATATTCTCAGTTTACAGGGGATAGAAGCTCGTGTAAAAATAGCCTGATGTACATGTAGCTTCAGACAGTGTTTATTGCGATATGAGACTCAATGATGAAGAAATTTATGTATTGAATTCATCAATAAATCACACATACGTGCATCTCCCTGACAAAATATATATAACGTTCCATGTTTCATGGAGGACCGTATATCACTTTTCTTTGATTTGATTGCTTATTTTCCTTTCAACCATGATGCTATTTATGGAATGGGAAGGCACTGTGCTAGACATAACAAATCTTATCTTGTTTGAATATATGGCTTCCTCTTCTTTCGTCTGATCTATTTCATTTTCTCTACATAGTATGAACGACAATTATATACAGTTTTATACATTTTGTAATTGGATCTCAGCGACACATGATAGACCTATATTATTTTGTACACACTTGTACACCCTTGTAGAGTATAAGAGGATAGAAAGAGAATCCAATATTATGTCCACTTATATTTAATGGTAATTTCAGCCATTTGAAAGGGATCACCATTGAAATTGAATCTTAACTGATTTCAATACAAATTCAAGTTCTTTCCTCCTATCTTTTTTTTCTGTTTATTTACAGTATCAACAGCAAATTGTATTGCGTTATTCTTAAGGGCAATTCCATGACACTCTTCCTTCTTTTAAGTTAGGCCTTAAAGGCATTGATTAACTTTGCCCAGGATTGAAAAAAAAAATCACTGTTCCAGCTAATGCTGTAATCATAATTGCAAACCTTTAGCTCAGACAGGAATCGCCTGAGTTTTATAAGCTGATCGGTCGTTTATAGATCAAGATATTTACGATTGAACATTGATGTCGGGATAGAGTACCACCGAACCCTAAAGAACTCTTACGGTTGGCATACCTCGCTCTATCACAGAATACCGTACGGGCTGGAAACCCGCTCTGAAATCGCCAAGCGCTGGTGCTTGGTTTTTGAGACTGCAGCGCAGCGAAGAAGCCGAGCGACTTGCGCTAGCGATTGATCGCGATTTTCTCTTTTTTAGGATAGTAAACGGGTTCCATTTTCTCTCATACTTTCACATATCCTTAATTATATATGTAGTTAGAGGACTGCACACAATTCACTGGCATTTGAGCTGATTTTACAATTTTTCACAAAGTTAATCAATCACTTTAAGTGGAATTCAGTGACACAATGTAGGCTACATGTACAATACTCTTGCAGAAAATAATCTGGTTGCAGATGATGTACACGTACACGTACCGATGATGTACATGTATACGTACCTCGTGTATGATCAATTTCCACCCTAGTTACATGTGCATCCATACAGAATGTAGCGATTCTTGTGTTTTCTTTCTATCCAAACTTTGTGGTTGGTTGGTTGCTTGATTGATATCATGTGCTGAGAGCCAGAATGATATTGAATAGAATTAACACCTATTTGCGAGGGCTGAGGGACTAATACAGGGTGTTCAGACACAAAAAATTTATACCAAAACGGTATAGCTATACCGAAACGGTATAGCTATACGATGAATTTTTGTGGATTTATGTGTCTGAATGCTGACTAACGAAACGTCGTATGACGAAACGTCGTATAACGAAACTGGGGTCAGAGCATCGTTTCGAACTAGAACTCGATGCTTTAAAAAGATGCTACCATCATGATATTGTCCTATCCAGCTGGCTTTGTTTCAAATATTGTTTTTCAGATATAAAACCTCATGCTATCGGTTACGTCAGATGAAATTTTATGACACTTGACACATCATTACTTAACATCCATCTCCCCTCTCTCTCTCTTTATTTCTCTCATGCAGCTTTGACGTTGAAAATGGCCCGTCACCTAGCAGAAGTCCAGGCTTGGAGGCGGCTAGCCCCTCGTCCGGCCTGGTGCTCAACTTTCCCCAGAGGAGGGAGTCCTTCCTCTATCGCTCGGACAGCGAGTTTGACCTTTCACCAAAGTCCATGTCCAGAAATTCTTCCATCACAAGTGAATCGTAAGTTTCAATTCTTTTGCCATATCTTTTCTTCTCATTCTAAGAGGGTAACAATGATAATAATATTGGATATCGATACTTATATAGCGCTCATATCTATCAAGCAAGGTGTTTAATGTGTTTCAATATTACCATTGCTCTAGTTAGGCTACTGATTGTGGGCTTTCAAGGAATTCCTTCCCACCAGGTGCTTAGAGAGTTGCAGAAGAAATAATGATAATAATATTGTGGATTTATATAGTGCTATATTGTGGATTTATATAGTGCCTAACATCTGCTACAGTGTATGTCTCTGAGCACTTTACAGATCACATTACCCCAGTCATCATATTAAGAAAATGAAATCATCCCCAGAGAGCTATACAATATACTCAAATGGTTAATCATTAAAGAATACAAAAAGAATAAATGATTCTTTATTAAGGCCCACTGGGAGGTTATATCAGAGTTAAAGTCCTTTTGCCATATTTTATTCAAGTGCATCAACCAATATTGCAAAGTTACTTTTACTGTTATGTAGAATGCTGTTTTAAAGATAAAGTTGAGTTCTGGTCATGAGATTGAATTGTGAAAGAAACTGTCTCAAAGCAACTGGGAAAGAAAATTATATAGCACATAAGAATTTGTGTATGCTGTAAGGTTTTGGAATCACCAAAATGATAAGAAAATTGACTTAATCCTGCTGAGAGTCACACGCACTGCACGCAGAAATTTGTATGTGGGACTACAGACAAATGTTGGGCCCGAACATTTCAGCCGTTTCTTGTCATACTTTGAATGTGAGAGCATTTGAAGAGCAATCCTTTTCAGGGACATGTCTACTATGATAATCTTTCAAACTAAAATAAAAAGAATGAGAAATCGCACAAATTATTTTTTACCTTTCCCAGAACTCAAAAGCTTCCCTTTAATACTGAAATCTCATCACGGAAGGAATGTCTAAAGCTAGCGTTTTGAACATTGGTTACCGGCATGGAACCCCAAATATTCAGCACAAAAGAATTGCTGGCAATTGGTCCGCTTTATTAAAACACTGACAATACAATATATTGTCTTCTTCTCTATGTGTCATAAGATGATGGCAAGTCTTTCCAGTGGGCATGTGAATGGCTCGCTTCTACAGATGTATAGAAACATCATGTCACAATATACTCACCCTCAAGTATAGTATGTAAGAACCCCACTTGCAGTATTGAAGTACTATCTATTGTATAAGATATATAGTAATGCGGAGAAATCATAGATTGATATTTCCATGATTTATATCAGATTTTCAATTTACCAAGCAGTTTTAAAAGATTTATTTCAAAGATTTCATAATACATTTCGTTAAAATGTTGTTTTTTTTTTATAAATATGGAAGATTTATTTTCTTCTTTAATATATAAGAAATATAGGGAACCAGCCTAAATTGTCCACAAAGTGATTCCTTTGATTGATCAGAAAATCCCTCTCTGAGCAATTTCCAATTATATTAAGAGCCTGAATTTTGCTCCAATTGGAAGCTCACATCTGTTGCTTAGCAAGAAATGACGCCGTGATCCATATTCTATTTTGATATCATTTCCTCTTTTTCAGAAAGGGCAAATATTATGTCTGCAGGGGTTGCTTCATTAAAAATCTTTACTCTTTATTTGCAATTCTTGTTAAGAGTCTGATACAATCTTAAGCTTCATACTTTGAACTCATTTGCTGATTGACATGTTATGTAAGGAAAGCGGATCAATGAACTGGAGATGAGGTTTTCCATTGATTATTTAGCATGATTGTTGAAGGTGATGAAAGACGTCACTGTTGGCTCCCACACCTGAGCTCTTAAGCACATCCACATTGAAAATGAACACTATTAAACATTGAGTGGTATATTGTCCAAAAGGGACCTGTAAATTTATTTCTATGCAAAATCAGAACTGAAAAATGAATCCTTGATACAGTTTTCACAAGTAGTAGTTAGTTTGTTTGTGTACTGTAGTAGAAGTATTACACCAATGAAAGAATGAAATATTAGCCATTAATCTTTTAATTTGATCCATTGTCCCTCCAAGAGATACTTAGAAACATAACATTACATTGATATCAGGACTGCAAATGAACACAGTAAGCCAGTTGCACATGTGCAGATAAAGGTCATTTGTACCAAGTACTCTATACGCTGTAAGTTTGTATGCACCAGTACGATTTTACTTTTTATACAAGCAGTGCGTCCACCAAAACAAGTGCGCGTTGGCGTACAAATTGGGGTCATTTCGGGGTCATTTGTACCGTGTCCTCATTATGAAGTGGCTAATTGTTGCTGTATCAGCTTCAAGCATTTGAGTGTAATTTGAAGCAACATTTTCAGGAGAGATCGCTTCATACAGCTTCTCACTAGAGGCACTGAAAATGTCTATACTGTTTATACATGTACCATTGATGCTTATGCATCTCATGAAATAAACTTGACCTTTTCCCCAAGATGTAAATACCAAAATACTTTTTATTTTGCTGTGAGGGGTCAGGCTTGACTAGCCTGAGTACTTAGGCTATTATATTTTCCTTTTTATTACCGACCAAGTTAATTTCTTTTATATGTAGATATCCATTTTGAAATGAATTAAACTGATCTACTGTTGATAAATAAATCAAACCAATTGAATACATATGTTTTCTTTCCTAAACTGCAGACATACACAAGAAGACATTATCGTCACACCGTTCGCCCAGATCCTTGCCAGTTTACGAAATGTACGGAAGAACTATGTTAATCTTACGGGTCTACCACAAAATGCACCAAGGTAAAATACCCTAACTACCCTTTTTCCATCCTCTCTGTATGATTTTTATTTGAAGAAATGGCTGTTTAAAAAAAAAGTTAATGTTTTTTATGTAAGCGGAACATTTTTTTTTTCTTTCATAACTTGATAATTTTTATCAGTTCAGAGTTCATAGTTCAAAGTTCAGTCATGTTATTGTCACACTATACAAGATTATTAGTTATTAATATCACAATTTTTTATAGGGAAAGGGCTGCCACACTCTTAAAAACTTTTAAGTGAACATTCAAAAGGGCCGCGGAGTGAGATCATGTTCAAAATAAATCTCACTACTTATGTTGCTGGATCCAACATGATAGAGGTACATGTAGCGTCCAGTAGTTCCTTGTTAAATCTACCATTTTGAAAACTCTGTGACCCCTTTACAACTTTAAATACTGAAATATATCACTGTAGTTTTTAGAATGCCCCTACTGTTTATGTAACCACTTTACGCTGAGCATTTTATCAAGACCTCGCTCTACTTAACAATTTTGAAGGCTCCCTTGATTTGTGCAGATGAAATAAATTAAACCTTGGAAAGGACCATTACTAATTGGTGTACAGATTCTGTCATCCAAAGACATTGTTCGTTCCTCACATTTTTGTTACCATAGCAACAGGCAATCTCCCAGAAGTACTCAGGCAAACAAGCAGTCGTCGACGCAATCATCGACAGGTTCATCAACGGACGAGAACTCGTCCAAGATGGCAACAGACACGTTAGAAGAGCTGGACTGGTGTTTAGACCAGCTTGAGACAATGCAAACACATCGGTCCGTCAGTGACATGGCAACAAGCAAGGTAATAACAGTGACCTCAATGATAATATTCAAGTATTTCTAATAAACCAACTCAACATAACTAATGGTAAAAATTGTAGCCACTTATATAACACCTTTAACACTGGATACAAAGGGCTTCGAGATGATATCCGTGGTCAGCATTGGAGTTGAAATATCAGCAATATTCCAAGTAGTGTCAGTGTTCATTCAGTGATTGCAAACCATTTCAGAGATGGTATGTCTTCAGTCACAGTATTAATTGTTCCACTTATGGCAATGATTTAAGACAAGGAGAGAGGTCAAAGGACAGGTAACACACTGTGACCATCAGTTTTGATCCTCAGTTCTCTCCACCTTGATCCCATTAGTAATTTTTTCACTTGTCGATACCACAACTAGACGTACCTTGTATGAAGTTATTAGAATTGTTTGCTACTGGTAGCAAGAGGCTTCATTGCAACAAAATCTTCGAACCTGTGTAAGTTTGTCCACGACATGGTCATGTGAACACTTGCAATTTGTGGAAATTGGAGAGTAGCCTATATTGTTTATGAATCTTCATGAGATCACTCCTGCTTTTCTGAAAGCTCCTCTAATGATAGAACTAGATAGTAGTTGATGGGCTATCTAGCCAAGATGTTTATGCATGACATTTATCAACATTTGCCACTCTACACCCAGGTGTATATCTTGACCTGATATTGGTATTAGATTATTCCTTGAATGCTTTCAGTACCTTAGGGCAGCTGGGCTGAAGCCTGGGAAAGAGTAGTATACTTTGTAGGTGTCTTGAGCAGTTGAGCTACCTCTTGGATAGCTATTTGTGCATTATAGGCCTGAATGTAGCTATTATTGTGATGTATTTGCATGACAGTTTAGATAGCGTGCAAGTTTTGTTTATCACAAAGCTGATGTTTCACTCTCTGTTTCTTGTTTACACAGTTCAAGCGGATGTTAAATCGAGAGCTATCAGCATTCTCGGAAACAAGCAAATCAGGGAACCAGATCTCAGAATACCTCTACAACACATTTCTTGGTAAGTATTGCCAATTTGAGGGTTGTTTTGCTAGAAGATGTTTAATATGGATTTATGTTTTAAATGGGATGTAATGATAAAGATGTTGATGAGAGCCACAATAAAAAAATGCAGTATGCATTCCTCAAGAAATGTTGCGTATGGTGTAATATTGCCAGATGATTTTTAATGTGGATTTCTGTTCATGTAAGAAATGATTGTAAAGGTGATAAGTATAAGTAATCATCCAAATAAAGGCTTCTAAAAACCATGAGGTGCGGATTTCCTGCCCCCTTTTAACAAAATAACGAACCTGGCTAATCAATAATCATTATTTTACCCGGGATGTTAATTGCTACATGTAGCTGGGGCAAGCATTCACCAACGTCCTTATTACTTCTGGTGCATACCTGCCTAGGAGGCAAAATGACTGTTGATTGACCGGATGCTTTCCTGCGATAAAAAGCCCCTGGAAAGATGCACCACAAATTTGACTTAGATGCCTTAATTTGTGATCCTCAAGATCTATGCAAGATATGAACACACTCAATGAAAGAATGCAATCCTTCAGTGTGTAATTCATTGATTGTATAGTAACCCCTTTCTTGCTGTGGGCAGTAAATCACACCCAAGAGTAAGAGTTTTGGACAATTTGTTAAGACCAAGAATTGTTTTACTTCCCCCCCCCCCCCCCCCCCCCGCCTCCTTGAATCAGAAAAATGGTAGCCTCTTTGTGAAGTTATTCCCAAGGAATGTATTTTAAGCCCAATCTTATAATGAAAGTTTTAAGTCAAAACTTGAACACTTGAAATTCATTTATGAGAAGTCTTTAGAAACTTTGGGGTAAACCGTCATTTAAAATGTTACAAATTATGTATAATATATGTGTACTTAACAAAAAGACAACAGAGGTTAGCACACAAGTTAAGTCCTTTTGTATTGCACTATAAATTATGATTTAGTAGTTTAGGGGAATATACTGTTCTAACCACAAATATTTCCTGTTTCAGAAATTTTCCACCAGAATTGTTGAATTTCCACGTTCCCATGTTTCTCCGCCAACAGAGTGATTCTTTGCCTTCAAATGTAGTAAGAAAAGAATTTAGCTTCTCAGGTTTGAACAATGTCAAGTGGTTGTACATACTAAACAAGAACCATTCAAAACAAGATATCAAATTAGCCACAAAGATATATGTATACACGTCAATCGAGCTGCATTGAAGTGTGCTTCTCAGGGGGCGGCCTCTGAGGTTTCCAAGATAAATCCTTGATACGAACGTATCAGAAACAATCGAGAGGGCACAAGAGGCGTCCTGGGAGCACAAGAGAGGCTTATTGAGGGAAGCCCACTACATGTGATAATGACTCGCTGTTTGCTTTATTCTGACAAGATACATGACACAACTGAAGTGCATCGAAGAGCTTTCTCGCCCAGACAGATGGTGATTCTGGTATAGCATTTGTCTGCTGATACGCATTATGATTTAAGGGATTCAACAGAAATGATGTCAGAAATGCAATAGAATGATAGGGCCTCTTTCTCCTGTGACTTGTTGTTGAATTTGAGTGTATTCCTTGTAGAATCAACAGGGTGTATACTTGACCTAGATGTTGATCCACATGTGTTTGTGTTCTCCCTCCCTATCGAGAACTTCTCATTTTTCATGTTTTCCATGAAAGGCAAGGATTTGGGGTTGTTTTGATATTCCATTTTTCATTTATAAATATTTTTCTCGATTACATGTGTTTTTAAGCTTTCTGACTACGTAATATGAGAGGCTCTTTTAAGCCCTGTATGTTGTCATGTTTCAGCATCAATTCTTTGAGAGCTTCTGAGTCTTTGTCTGTTTCTGCATCAATTCTTTGAGAGGTTCACGGACTGTAGCATCTGTAATGCAAGAATCAAAGAATCAGCAAGAATCAGCCGACCTTTATCTGAAGTTTTACTCCTCAAAGTTTGAAGTGTTTGCAATATTGAGAAAATAGAGTGGCTCTTTTCTTATGAGTGCATTATGATAGTCAACCCTATAGAGCAGTAGATTGTTCAAACCTTTAATAATTATGATAGAGCATATTATGTTGTTTTGACGAGGGAAGGCTTATTTTTCTTTTTGAAATTCAAACTGGGTTCATTAAAATAGATACAATGGTATAGTGTTTGCATCAGGATCAGTTACATAAACAGCATTGTGATTTAAATTTTGTCTCACAAAGTCTTGTTTCATAATCTTGAAGGCACCCTAAGGGTTGATTGACATAGTATTTAAAGTCTACATTTTCTAAATCAACCATCAAATGCTGGATTACTTAAACTTTCATTAAATATTTAATATCTGCAAGATTTTTTAGTCTTGCTCCTTTCATCTAAAGGCATGCTATTTTAAGTTTTTAATTTTTTCACATGACATTGTAACTATCGGTTGTTGTTATTATGAAACAATCTTTCTAGACTAAATAAGGCATGTTTGTTAGCAAGCATGCATAATTAACTCTACATGACAGGGTCCATGTTTATAAAAAGAGTAATCATCTTTTCTTAGTGTAACACAACCCATCTCCAGAAGTCATCTGTCTGTGAAAACTGAAATTTCTATACCAGGTAATTGGAATGGGTATGATATATTTTATAGTCCTTCTCATATTTCAAGGCATATTATTTTTCACTGTTTTTCTCTTGAATCAACATTTAAACCATCATAGACCTTGTTATTTTAAGCAATCTTTCAGGGCTAAATGAGGGGTGTTTGTGAGCAAGCATGCATCTTTAACTCTACATGACAGGGTCCTTGTTTATCTAGAGTTATCATCTTGTATAAGTGTAACACAACCCATCTTCAGAAGTCATGTGTCTGTGAAAACTGAAATATAATATCTTGTAATTGGAGTGGGTATG
The DNA here is from genome assembly GCA_025618425.1 of Heliocidaris tuberculata. Taxonomy (NCBI): domain Eukaryota; kingdom Metazoa; phylum Echinodermata; class Echinoidea; order Camarodonta; family Echinometridae; genus Heliocidaris; species Heliocidaris tuberculata. The sequence goes on from CM046838.1 coordinate 21,475,411, forward strand.
TACCAGTCTGCTTGCTAGACAGCCCTTCAAGCGTGTGACAAGAAGTGCTCTACTGGGAACACTGTGTGGGTTACCATCAGCTAATGACATGCAAAACTTGATAATCTGGCGCCTGTGGTTTTCTAGAACAGAAGTAGATGTTTAAATATACTAAGTTGGGGACTGTTTGTCTTTATCATGTTTTATAGAAAACACATGAAGATGACTTCTTTATAAATGATGCTGGATATCATTCGATATTAGAGAAAAAGATTTTCAGTATGGGACTACAAGAATAGAAATTATGGGTTTACAAGAACACATGTAGGTACATGTATATAGGCAATGCAATTTCACTGATTTGGAAAGGAATTTAAAACTTTTGTCTTGTAATTTCATAATGCATTTTAAAGCTAAAATCTGATTTAAGTGTAGAAACCCAATGAAGGCATAATTAACTTTTCTCTTTCTCTCATCTCCTTTTTTCCCCTCTTACTCTCACACTCTTTCTCTCTCTCTCTCTCTCTTTCTCTCTCTTATGAATACAAACTCTACCTCCTCTCTCCCTCCCTCTCCGCTGCTCCATTTTTTCCTCTTCCCCCTTCCCTTTCCACTCTCTCTCTCTCTGTCTCTTTTTCTCACAGATAAGCAACAAGAAGTTGATCAGCCAGTACCCCTGTCAGCAAGGGAACTTGCACCGTCGCCCTCACCGCTCAGCAAGGCGCCAGCGTCAAAGAAGCTGCTGAAGGCCAATGAACTGATGAAGATTAAGGGAGTCAGCTCGTGCGTCGTCAACAAGCCCAGGCACAACAATAACGCCATCAGTGGTGAAATTGTCAAGAAGTTTGGGGTGCCTGTCAAGAAAGAAAAGGAGGAAGACTTAGAAAAGGTGAGGGAGATACATTAACCGCTAACCCCTTCCATGCCGTGGGTGCCAAATCCTGCCCAAGAATTTGAGTGTCAAACATCTTGTTTGGACTCAGAATTTGGACTATATTTTTAATTCATAAAACAGGAAAAGTTACCATATTTGTAAAGTTTATTCCCATGCAATGTGTTTTATGCCCAATTCACCTACATGTCTTAAACAACTCATAGTACACCTGTACTCAATTCTTGGGAATTCATTTTTGACATTTGCTCAAAAACTTGGTGGCACCTCACCACATCCAGAGACCCATACTCTTGACAGCATATTTTCTTAACTAATCCTGGCTTAAAGTGTACCCATCACCCCAAAAATAATTTGTGTAAAGCTAGAATGTATAAAATCAACCTCAAAACACTTCACCTTGCCTTCTATGGGTTGCCAGTTAAGGAATATGAAGAAATGTAGGAAAACATAAACCCCCTCGCACGGAACCCAACTCCAAGTTTGGTTCTGTGCCGACCATTGTTCTATACGACCGCGTACAAGTCGCTGTTTTGTTTATTGGGAGTGTATTTCAACTTGCAATATCTCTTTATAGAATCAACATTTGAAGCTCATATTTTGAATATAGTATAGCGACATGGAACCCCTAATATACAGAGCAAAATATTTTTTGGTGATTGGTACCCTTTAACTTTGTCCACACATAGAGTGCTAAATGATGACCTCTTTAATAGTTCCTACAATTCTTATACAAGATGAATAGATAAAGTTATTTACTTGTGAAAGGAACTGTTACCTGCCCACCATTAGTTTTGATTGGGTTCTTGCTCATAAATAAAAACTCTAATTTATAACCGAGGAACTACATGTACATGTATCTCTTACATGAATTACACATCTTTTCTTTCCTTAAATGTGGTTCCTGTACCAAAGCATCCTTCATGTTACAAAATTGACTTGCACTTTCTCAACAGGAGCTGAGGTTACTTGATGCTTGGAGTATCGATATATTCAAGATTGATGAGATAACGAGCCACAGACCTCTCACAGCCGTCATCTATAGATTATTTGAGGTACGTTATTTGATTTTTGTCTTGTTTGTCTTGATTTTGTTCTCTTAGAAACCGCTAGATACTGAAACAAGTGCTAGCTGTATCTGCAGTTTATCTCCAAATATGAATTTAGTCCTTGAAAGGAAATACATGTAAGGGTATTGTACATGTAACACAAGATTGAAAGCATTTGGTCATATTTCCTCTGATTATTTACCAAATTAAAGACAAAATTCGGTTTTGATATTTCTGTGATTTTTCTTGGGATGACTTTGTACACTTCAGAAACACATTGAAATATTATTCCTTCCTCTTCTCTCTTTTTTTTTTTTTTTTGCAGGATCGAGGTTTATTAAAGACATTTCAGATTCCTGAGAAGACGTTCTTAATATACATGATGACGTTAGAAGACCACTATCACAGAGAGGTCATATACCACAACCAAATCCATGCAGCTGATGTCGTACACTCCACCCACTTTCTCTTGTCAGCTCCGGCACTCGAGGTAAGTGGGCATGCAGGGATGATGGAAGTAGTAATGGTAGTGTATTGATGATGATGATGTTGATGATCATATTGATGATGATGATGATGATGATGATGATGATGATGATGATGATGATGATGATGATGATGATAGTGATGATGATGGTTGTGATGGTGGTGATGATGGTGATGATGATGATGATGATGATGATGATGGTAAGAATGAGGATTAGAATGAGGAGGATTATGATGATGAGGAGGAGGAGAAGGATAGTAGGATGTTGATAAGGATGATGATGATGATGGTGATAAGGATGATGATGATGAGGAGGAGGAGTATAAGGAGGATGGTGATGGTTAGGATGATAATTATAATGATGAGGATGAGGTAGAAGGTTTTGTGAGCTGGTTTGATAATGCTTTAGTTGTACATTTAAACACTGTCTTGTCAGCTACTACACTCAAGATCAACAGTTAGTAGTGAGAGATGATGGTGAAAGTCCTTCCAACATTGCAGTTATATTGATGATGAAGTTGTTCTTTGGTTCGTAGATCTATCATAGAGTTCCCCATTCTCTTTTTTTCTGTCTCTCTCTCTTTGTGATGGTAGAATGTGTTCACAGATCTTGAGATCATGGCCGCATTGTTTTCAGCAGCAATACATGATGTTCATCATCCGGGTCTTAACAATCAATTCCTGTGTAATACAAGTAAGTAAATGTTCTCTCTCTCTCTCTCTCTCTCTCTCTCTCTCCCCCCCCCCCCTCTCTCCCCTCCCCCCCCCCCCTCACTCATTCCTCTTTTCTGCTCTTTGTATCTCTCCCTCTGTCTCTCATATTCTCTTTCTCCATCTTTCTGAAATATACACATGACTTATTTTGTTCTCCTTAGCTTTATTAATGAATCCTTCAGTTTAACACAAATATGTTTGCTGTTTTTTTCTTTTTTTTTTTTCTTTTTTCAACTCATTAATAGTTGCCTTAGATATAAGAATCCTCTGACCTCATTAAGCAAATTACTTCTTCAGTGTTTTATTTTGCATTCCAGAAAAGAAAGACTGGCTCTTCTATGATAATCCAAATACATGTATTGTATATTGTATAGCAGTGAAAAGCCTTTTTAACCAAATGATAAATTGAATCAAAATACCAAAAACCTGAGTGAAAATTTTATTTGGGTTTAAGAATGGTCTCTCACTGTATTGCAAGGAAGAAATTTCTTCAAGAAAAAATGCAATTTCCATACTTTTTTTTTCCTTCATTTTTAAAGGGTGTCATAGTCGAGTTGATTTGATTTGTCACCAAAGTGTGGATCAAATGTTCATGGTTTGAGTCCCAGCTGTGGCACTAATGTCCTTTTGCATTATCATGATCACCCCTTTTCACGCTCATTTCTAAGTGTAGTAAGTACACTGTAGCTAGGATAGGTGCATTGGATATCTCTTTAGATGGATAAGTGTGCAGTACAAATGTAGCTATTATCATTATTATTATTCTTATTATTACCATTCATTCTCTTGCCTGCTTATTATTATTATGATTATAGGTGCAGAACTAGCAATACTCTACAACGATGTCTCTGTCTTGGAGAATCACTCCCTCGCCGTCGCCTTCAAACTCCTCCAAGAGGAAAACTGCAATATCTTTGAGAATCTCACCAAGAAACAGCACCAAACCCTCAGGAAAATGTCCATTGACATGGTAAGGTCTTCCCCCCCCCCCCCCCCCCCCATCTTCTCCCCATTTCAAGATCACTAACCTGAGTGACTGCACCTTTGAATCTCCAAAAACTATGAAAAATAGTTCATTTTATGATCCTATATGATCTATAGTAACTCTCTGGTGTGTCTTTAGTAGTTAATGCAGTAGAAGAAAAAAATGTAAAGATCAGAGAAAATTTGCATTTTTAATAATATTCCATTCATCTTCAGGATAATTAAGTTTTTGTTAAATTCTGGCTTCCATTTTACCTGAAAAGATGTATTGCAACAGGAAAGCAGCTATGTAATGTCTTAGTACATTGATTTTGATTATACTTTTGGGTGTACGTTCATTTTTGCTTTATTGCATAGAAATGAAATCTGTAAAAGGAATGAATCATTGTCTCCATTCACTATGAATTTTGCTGTTTATAGTAACTGTGCAACAACATGTAGAAAAACAACACCCTGGTTTGTTGTTTTGAAAGATAATGAATGGATATTTTTCTTCTGTTTTGTATAATAGGTACTTGCAACAGACATGTCAAAGCACATGAGTTTACTGGCTGACTTGAAGACCATGGTGGAAACGAAGAAGGTCGCTGGCTCAGGGGTCTTATTATTAGACAACTACACTGATAGGATACAGGTGACTATTAGCCAGGGCTGGTGGTACTAGTGGCATTGATAAATATGAGAATGATGCTGTTAGTTGATGATAATTTTGTTGATGATTTTGGTGGTGGTGTTGTTGTTTATGGTAGTGGTGATGGTGTTGTTCATGGTGGTGGCGATGATGATGATATGTTGATGGATTGTGGAGGTAATGATGATGATAATGGCAGTGGTGTTGTTGGTAGACTTGATGATGGAGGTTGTGTTGTTGGTAGCAAACATAATGAGAAAGGTGATAATTATAATGATGGTGATGATGGTGATGATGATGAGGAGGAGGAGGAGGATGGTGATGATGATGATGATGATGATGATGATGATGGTGATGATGATGATGATGATGATGAGGAGGAGGAGGAGGAGGAGGAGGAGGAGGAGGAGGAGGAGGAGGAGGAGGAGGAGGAGGAGGAGGAGGAGGAGGAGGAGGAGGAGGAGGAGGAGGAGGAGGATGGTGATGGTGATCATAGCGATCATGATGGATGTAGAACATGTAGCTACGGTGATGATGACAGTGGTTAGGATGATGAGGAAGAGGAAAAGGAGGAGGAGAGGAGGATGAAGACGATGAGGAGGTGGCTGACAGTGATACCAATGATGATGATGACAACAATAATGATCATCTTGATCATGCTGAAGATCGTGCTGAAAGAGATCATTGAATGGATAATAACTTCCACAATAAACCTTTTAAATTATCCATAATTCCTATTACTCCCACAGGTGCTGAAGAATCTCGTACACTGTGCAGACGTAGCCAACCCCAGCAAGCCTCTTAATATCTACACCCAATGGACGTCTATGTTGATGGAGGAGTTCTTCAGACAGGGTGACCTGGAGAGAGAGAAAGGGGCAGAGATCAGCCCTATGATGGACAGGGAGAATGCATCCATTGAAAAGTCACAGGTCAGACAGTTTCCTCCACGGTTAATGCATTGATCATAAGTTCAACAAACATTGCGTGCATTTTACTGGTGGTATTGTGAGAATCTTCACCTAATAATTCTCAGAAGTAATCAGCAGTGATGGTACTGGTTGTGCAATATAAGAAAAGGAAATTGAAACATTGAGGGCAATACGTATAAGAAATGGGAAGAATTGGTGAATGGATATCTTTGAAGGAATGAAGGATGATGTACAAAGAATACTAATGAATACAAATTTCAGAAGAGAGTGAGCAATTATAATTATTTCTATGAACTGATCAAGCTTAGACATCCATGTTGATCCCTTATGTATGCGGTAATTGCTGCTTGGTAATATTGTTGGATTGAATTTTGAAGTTGTTCTCAGTGCACTTTTTTTTTCTTTCATTTTTTTCCCCCTTTTCTCTCAATATTGCTATGAGACTGCTGAATGAAATTAAGAATAATTTTGGGGATTGCTCTCGATTGTTTACCATAGGTTGGCTTCATAGACTTCATCCTGCATCCCTTGTGGGAGACCTGGGCCGACCTGGTCTACCCTGATGCCCAAGAGATCCTGGACCACCTAGAGGAGAACCGAAACTGGTACCAGAGCCAGATCCGAGAGAGTCCCTCACCCAACCCCAGCAAGGATGGCTCCAATGAGACCAAGACCAATGGGGATGACCTCCACGACCTGACCCTTGAGGATCTGGAAGAGAAGGATGGGGACTCTGACACACCCCTCCAGGACCAGCACACGCCCACCCACCGGCCAAACCTTCTCCAGAGGAACCCTAAGGTAGATGAGAGTGGCGGTGGTGGTGTAGAGGCAGTGAATGCCAAGAACGCTAGAAGCATGGGCAGAGGAAAGGATGGTGAAGTGTTCAAATTCTCAAAACTAACCATCAAAGACTCCAAAGAAACGGATCTATAGTACACACTTTCCACCGAGAGGGCTTGTACCTATTTTTATATCATCGCTGTGTAGCGGAACAATAATGATTATGCAGGAAAGTTGTGACAGGATGTGTTGATATCATGCCTGACCTGTATTACAGATTGCAAGCAACGTCAACATTTGATCGAAGGAGAAGTGTGCGGAAGCACATGCGGCGGCATAAAAGAAAGTGGGACATTGATGGAAGAATCCAGAGAAACATGGATCAAAGGTTGGAAAGAAGAGAGACAAACAGAGACATTTCAGAGTTCTTGCCATAAGCAAGAGGAAGACAAAGAAAATGATATGAAAATATCAAGGTTTCAGTGTATGAAACATGAAGTCCGATGCTGATTGTGATGCCAGAGTACAGGCAGGAAGTTGGGAACGGATAACGTGCAAAATAAAGGATAGATGTGCTTTGAAAAGCTTCCTTTTGTGAAAGAAATGCTGAATTGCAGCATTCCATGAAATAGGTGAAAGTCCAATATATCAGAGATAACGTTGTTTCTCTGTGCATTATGGATGCATATTGGTTGAGTACCAGGGTAATGCTTATTGATGTAATTTGCCTAGAATAGACTCTGGATATTGCTGGCATATGTAAAGAGTGGCTTTTTCCCAAGAATGCAAGTTCAAATTAAAACAAGGTCATATCCTTTTCAAGGGTGAAAAGAGAAGAATGATGTTACTGATAGTGTCTATTTGTGATAAAGTATGACCTAGAACGCCCTGCCAATGAGAGCAAAACCAGTGGCCAATAACCACTGCTTGTGTTATCAAAGCAAGATCTGCATGGAGTCCTTAGCACCAATATCTTTGAGCTTTAAAGATTCCAAAATGTTCTCATGTTATCATGAGAGATAGGCAGATGGCTTTTTTGAAGATAGATTGGTAAGACATGTCTGTTCGTTGAAGATTGAAAAATGGAAAACTTGAACTGCACAATGACCTTTGCTGACTCTGCTGAAAGCTTCAGAATACCAGTGTCAAGTTAGGGAGGGATGCTATGATATCAAAGACAGCCAAGTAATGTTGCATTTTGATACCCTGCATGGCTCAAAATGACTATATGTGCATTCCCTTGGGATGAAATAGGTTAGTTTTCTTAGTGAAAATTATGGATTCATAACAAGAGGGGATATGATTGAAAGAAATGCATTCTGCTAAAAAGAGGCCTACAATTTTGAGTACTGTGAGAATTCACCACTTGCAGAAAGAAGCATTTGGATTTCTGATGCAGAGGTTGTTTACAATGTAATAATTTGGAGTCAAGATGTCATTGTGGTAGCTGAATGATGTTGTTTTTTTTGTTGTTGTTTTTTTCATTTAAAGTGGCTTGTCTTTTTGCTGCAGGTTCTGTTTTGTTTTTGTTAGGAGTGATATGACGCAGTGATGGTTTCAAGAAACGAAGCAAAGAATATAAAAGTAGAAGAAAGACATTTCTATATTTACGCTTTACAAGAGCACTCTCATGCCTTCTGAGTGCCATTGATGAGATTATTTGCTTTGCTTCAACAAATATGTTGATCTGTCATTCAAATGTGCTATCATATATATAATATATATTCGTCACATCATTCTTTGGAGAAAAATGACTGAAGTTTTATGGTAGGTATTTTTTCTTGTATGAGTATTGTATGATGGCTGAATATTAATGAAAAGTACATACAATAGCTGCTAAAAGTTATTTGTAAATTTGCTGCCTCAATATTTGTTATGTTTTATTTCACTGTATCATCTTATATCCAGTTTTCAGACATATTTTCTATATCACCTATAATTTGTTTAGGAGGTGAAATTAGCCTGGCACCTTTTTTTGCAATTTGTGTACAGGGTGTGTAAAGTTTGCCCTATAAACTTATATCATCATGTCACTGTGAGAAGTGAAAGAAGTTAGTTTTATATTAGTTTCTTGCTCAAACAGTATGTAAGTAGACCTTGAAATTTAAAGAATATACTCCCTGACATGAGAACAATATAGGCCATCTTTTGTAAAGAAGGAAGATACAAGCAAAACCCAGTTAGATGCTCCTTTTGTTCTTGAGTATGCAAGCAATAATCATACTCATTATCAAAAATAAAAAATAAAATAATAATAGTAATGATAATAATAATGATAATGATAATGATAATAATGATAATGATGATAATAATGATACTAATAATACATTAAGAAAAATAATATAATATTTCTGATTTTTTATTGATATTTATAATGATAGTAATTTCAACAATAACAATAAAATTTATAAAAATAGCTACGTTATATCGCATGCATAACTATCCTAAGGGATGCTTAAGGTATCTACAAAGTAAAATCTTCCTTGCTTTAGACAAGCTACCAAAAGGTGCTGAAAACATTCAAGGAATTATTTCCCATCAGGTACCCATTTACTACAACCAATATCGAATTCATAACATTAAACAAACCTCGATTCTCTTAAGAATATTGTACAAACACATTACAGAGCCTAAAAAGGTAATTTGCTGGACTAATGTTTGAATGGCAACAAAGAGCTAGCCTTTTACCAAACAGTACAAACAGCAGTTTAGTGGGACCCAAAATACAATGTTATATTTTCACTATTTTCACCTGTGATTACTATTTGCAGAAATGCCACAAGTTCATTCAATGGTCTTTGCAGTTTTAACCCAGTGCTGTTCTCTCTGTGTTGCACTCAATATGATTTATTTCTTCTATTCAGTGTGAGAAGATTTCTGATTGGCTACTTGTCAGCGGCATTGTACATTGTAACTTAGCTTAGCCGGCTTTACTTTGTCAAAGCTGAGCTTAGCTCACCTCAGGGTGCCAAGTGACTATTATAAATAAGATTATATAGCATTGATGCATATTTTTATTATAAACTATTACTAGCTTCAAGTAACAGAATTATCAAGAAAAAAAATTATCTGCAAATATCTCTCTCATGCCTCTCTCAGCATTTGCTAATTTTTCCTTAAAGAAATAAAGATTTCTTTACTTGTTTAATCATGTAAATTTATTACAACTCCTATATTCAAGAGTGGTTATGAAAAGGCATATATGCATAGCATGTTTAATACTTACATAAGATTTATTTTTTTCTTCAGAAATAATTTGTGATTTTGTTTTTATTAAACATAGTGATTTGTTTTTTGACAATGACAGTCTCTCTGATGTCATAGACTTATGAAACATAGCACCATAAGCTCCTAAAATATGTCTTCATTTTAGATTAGGAGGAATATTTTTCTGTTATGTTAAAATGGTTTGTGTTTAAAGAGATAATGGTTTGTTTTTTTCCAGATTTGAGTATTTCCATGCAATTTTAGAACATCTGTTTTTTGTTTGATTCCTTTTTTTTTTCTTCTTAACTTCGGAAATAGATTTGCGCTTTCATTACACAAAAGCATGATTTCTCGTTTAGCGATTTCAAATATAATTCTCTTCTTTTTCACTTATGCTTTCTGCCGTTTCACAAAGTTAACATATAAGAGAAAATGCACAAAATTGTCTTGAGCAATAAACCATAAAAGAAGTTTGTTATCAGCTAGCATGTTTGATGGCAAAAAGTTTGTACCGCTGTAGAAGAAATTGCTGTGTATCAATCATGTTATTTTTTTCAGCTTTGTTGTAATATTTCTTCTTCTAGTGATCCAATAAATGCACAATGTGAAATTGCGAGTGTGCCAATCTTAATTTCATGTAAGCATGCAATTTAGAGAATGGATATTGGAAGTTGCATTCTTTTGTTTCTCATATACATATAACTGTCATTGTCGCTCAAATGAAGGTTAAGATAGTATGTTAGCACAACTCTGAGGTTTATTGTATGCAGTACTATTTAGTATTGATGATTGTTGCATGCAAAGATTTTTATAGTAGTTCTTCAGTTCTGTTGAGTTTTAATTTCTGAAAAGTTGTGTGTGAAATGAATATTGGGAATGCAATGTGGTTACTAATCAACTGATTCACCCCAATGATAAGCACACGAAGGTGGATGAGAATCAAGCATGATTTGACCACACACCTACAATTTGACATATCTGACATTTTGTAATTGTTTTCCTTCGTTGTACATTACCCAAGGGCAAGGCAAATATTAATGAAATTCAATATGGAAAAGAGTAACTGATGAAGCTTCTGTTGATCAAGCTATCTTTATATAAATTTCCCTAACCTCAAACAAATGTACTGTGTCATTTTGGGCAACTGCATGTTTTTGAACAAGCAAATAATCCACTTTGTTGAAATGTGGTTAATAGTAAGACAATTTGTCATACATTTAGTGTTGTTATTGGATGGCACATATTATTAAAAGTGGGCTTATTTTGGAATTCATTGCTACTTCTTCTCCACAAATGTTAATGGAGGATGGATTACATGTCATTAGTTCATATAACCTTTTTTTTTACCTGTAAATCTTTGTATTTATTTCTAAATTGATTGATGAGCTCAAAGAAACAGTTATGATGATAAAAATGATCTCTATTAAATCTGATTATCGACTCCTTTTCCTCTATCTTGTGTGTGATTCAAAGATAATATACAGAAATTCTATGTAAATGATTACTACAAAATTCTTTGAATTGTTGAATTTACTTTGAGGAAGCATGTCATTGCAACGTTCAGTCATGTTTTTATTGTTAAAAAACCAATAGTTCTTATGTTTTTGTTAGATTTATAGTGTCTGTACTGTATACATCTTTTTTTCACAGACTAGTTGCCAAAATCATGTGTTTCATGGTCAAAGATTACATGATTCACAAGAAAAATATTTCAAAATATTTTGTTTGTTTTTGTAATTTTGTTCCAAGGTGTTTACCAAGATGATTACCCAAGTATGGAAGGGATGCAGTTTATCCTTGTGCATAGTCAAATAAAATTTTGTAGCATCCTGACTCTATCGATAACATGATAAGATTAGGATTGTTAGAAAATTCTTTTTCAATAATTATAGATAAAAGATCATTAGAAAGAACTCAAGAAGTCGCTGAAAGGCACAATAAATTCTAGAATAGTCATGTTTGATGATGCACAAACCATTTATGTAGTGCATTAGCTGTGTAATTTTTATCACAGAATGATAAAGGGTCATTCTCGTTTCAGATTTTATTTTCCTCTTTTTTTTGTTTTTGTTCAAAGTTTGGGCGATTCCGGGCGCTTTAATAACTTCTGTAATTCAGAAAGTGTTGTGTAACTGCTTTTCTAGCTGTCTTTGTATTGCATTACATTTTCACCGGAGAGTTGGCTTTTATCAATTCCAAAGATTCTGTAAGAGCTCTTTTTTTCATCTGGTCATAAATAAAGATTTCACAAGTTCTGATTATGTGTGCTCACAATGTGCTCACAATGATAAGGAATAATCACTAATATTTCAATGCTTTTTACTCAGCTTTTGAACAGTTTCTATCAAAATCATGTAGCAGATTTCATTTGTTTGTATTCTTGAAGACAGAGTTTAATTTTTTTTTCATTATGTGAGAATTCCTTTGACCCTTAGCCACAATAAAATATGAAAATTTAAAAAGTGACCTAAACAAATGCTCTTTAAAGTATCTGGTATCATAACTAAGTTTGCATGTAAAGTAACATCTCTGAGCTTTCATGATAGTTCATGATTATTTGATAAATATGTAGTCGTAGAAAGGCATTCTTTTTTAGCAATCAGAAACATGATTTTACCGTATTTACTCTATGATGCATATTTTTCTAGTAGACAAAGCTTTTGAATTTGTCTTCTCTCTTTTTCTTTGTTAATCTCTATTGGTATATATGTGTAGAATTTATCACGTCATTTATATTTTGGAAGAAGTATGAAGACATGGTGAAGTTTATAAATCTTTTAAGCATCAATATTATCTAACTTATTATGAACTGAAATGTTGTTGTATTCCTAATACTTGTGTGCATGTATATATGATGTTACATCAGGTTTGTATACCGGTCTTGTACAGTGTAGAAAGAGAGAGAGAGAGAGAGACTAGACAGAAAAATTAATGTACAAAAAGACTACTAGACATTTAAGTTAATAACAATAATAACTATAAATTATGGGATTACTAAATAGCATTTTCATGCTTTGTGTGTTGCCTATGTACATGTAATAGATATTGAGAGAAATATGTGAATAACATAAATGGCCTATGATGGCGGAGATTTAGATGTATATAGACTTTGGGCAATATTTTGTCCCATATAAAACCATTGCAATACAAGTCCATAACCAATTTGAGCAGCTTCTCTTTCATTTTATTTGTCTCTTGTGGGTTGTTGTATGTGTATCGTTGTGAGAGAAAGTGATGTAAGAGTTCCTGTAAAATCCGAACTTTTGTGAATTTGCAAGAGGACAATATATTTGTGAAATTTCATGCCACCAAATAATTGATTAACAACATGACAGACATCATATTTTTTGCAATACGCCAAAACTTCTTGCCACAAAAAAGTCTATGAATGTGGATTTTTGTTTCTTGCATTTGACTTGGTTTGTTTTGATTCTACTATCATGATACATATAAAACAGTAGGTTCAAGTTCAAATTCATTTATTTTCCACAACAAATAAAGTACATAAAAGTACATATCGTTTGTTTTATTATTATTTTATTTCATTTAATTTCCAGGAAAACAATATAACAATAACAGAGAATACAAAATATGAAGTACTATAACAGAAGGAGAGGAGAAACCCCCCCCCCCAAAAAAAACGCGCTAATGCATGTAGATTACCGAAAGAAAACACGTTTCTGTAGAAGGTTCTCTACAATACCATGAACAGGTAGACATCAAAAAGTTCACCAGTTTAAATACGAAAAATGCATGTGCTAATTAATAATAACAGGTCGTAAAGGAGCGTATTAAAAAAAATAAAAATCAAAAATTAAAAAATGAATAAATAAGATGAGAGACAGAAGGGCATTCACTCTATGTAAAAGGATATATGCCCTGCTGGCTCTAAACAGACACTATGAATGTAGGCCTATCAGGAGAACAACTCCAAAAATACAAACAAGTGTCATCAATGAGTATGATATCGACGATGTAAACCAAAGTGAAACAGAAACCTATTGGGTAAAATAGGAATATATTTACACCATTTTTTCATTAAGAAACAAAATTTGACGGAATATCCCTTGAAAGCTTTGTAGCTTATTTCTAATGGGAGTCTTAAGAAATATTACACTTATACACTACTAGATATTAATATTTGATCAAAAGAAATCAAAGGATAGAGGTTGGGAAATATTCAGCAACCCTCTAACAAACAAGAGACTGTAACTTTCTGCTGAAACTATACATGAAATTCAAATACATTATGAAAATTGGCTATCTTCACAAGATCATAATGAAGAATATATTTAATTTTACAAACTCTGCATATTTCTCTATTATGGTCTGAGACCTCAGTGACAGTTAATTTTATTTTACGTATAGATATGCTTTCTGGAATTTTCCACTATGTCATTTAAAGGAGAATGAAACCCTGGGGAAAAGAGAGGATAGAGAGAAGCAATATTTAAAAAGTTCCATCAAAATCGATTACGAAACGAAAAAGTTATGAAACTTTTTTGAAAAGTCTCAATTTACTTTCTATGGCGATCCTCAAATTGACAATGTTGCTTCAAAATGGCAGGTTTCATAGTACAACTCTCAATATGTTTTGTACACAAAATTTCATATTTTCTCCATTATCTCTAAAGATGCTGCTTGTCTTTTTGTGAACTCAACATATGTTGTGCCCATGGGCGCAAATCCAGGGGGGACAGTTTTTGTTTTTGTTTTTGTTTTTGCTTGTCAGAGAATTTTGGAGGCGAATGTCCCCCCCCCCCCCACCTTTTTGAATAACCTTTTTTTTTTCTTTTTTTTTTTGCTTGTCAGAGAATTTTGGAGGCAAATGTCTCTCCCCCCCCCCCCCCCCCCCCCACCTTTCAAAATGGATTTGCGCCACTGGTTGTGCCAAATACATTTTCCCATGATATATCTTGAGCTAAGAAGGAGACAAGCTGCACCTTGAGAGATAATGAGGGAAATATGAAATTTTGTGTACAAAACATATAGAGAGTTGCACTACTAAACCTGCCACTTTGAAGCAACACTGCCAATTTGAGGATAACCATGGAAAGTAAATTGAGATTTTTCAAACTTTCATCACTTTCTCATTTCGTAACCGACTTAATTTGATGGAACTTTTTAAAAATTAATTGCTTCTCTCTATCCTCTCTTTTCATTAAAATTGATTTTCCCCAGGGTTTCATTCTCCTTTAAGGAGTCTGAGTTTACAATCTATCCATGGAGGGTTTTTCCCCCTGCCCGTCCCCCTGTAACTGGATTTCTCTTCCTCTCATAACCACAGTCATGTTTTTAATCTAACAAATGAATTGAATGTCCCTATAATTATTGACTGACGTTTCCACATACTATAGTAGCGTTTCCAAGCGATGCGATACCTATACCATTCACGTAAAAATTGTGATCGTGGAATGTGATCGAAACAGACATCGGATATTAATTGAGGAGAAGCGCGAGATTGTCAAGGAAAGGGTAAGAAAACATCTTTGTTCTCGTTAATAAACATCTATATATTGAATTAGGTGACAAAACCATTTTGGCTTATTTTAATATGAAATGTTGTACCACTAATCGTAATAAAATGCAGAAGTTACTTTAAAAAAACACATTCCAATGAGAGGCTATCATTTCTTCTGCATAATGATCAGCGGAGCAAGCGAAAGTATCGCACCGGCCCCACCGGCCTGGAGGCCCTGGTGTGCAGTGCATTGTCGTGTTGCATAACTTTACATCTACTGAAGACGAGATGGAAGGTCTAACGTTAAATCTATGATGTGGGGTTGTGTGTACGGACAAGCAACAACAACAAAATTAATTTGCCGCGTTTGCCGTTATATTGGAACAAAAAGCCTGCATCAAATCACACTACAAGCTGTGAAGAGATCTAGAAAGACTAAAGTTAGATCTGACGATAACTGTTGGTGTTAGATTAGATTCTTTTCTATTTGCCCTTTTAAGTACAGTTAGAACACAGTATTTTCAACAAACCTGCATGATGAAAGATTTAACACATTAATTTTTTGTTTGAAAATTATCAGACCCTCTTACATAAAAAGTCCCTAATATGCTGATTTGTTGAAAATCAAGTTACGTTTAAATTTTTGACTTTCGTTTAAACGCAACTTTTTATGCAAGAGTTTTAACTTTGTTGATTGTATTTGTAGACTTGTTGTGGCACAAATAGATCTATATTTTTAAATTGAAATCAACAATATTCTCTCCTTTTTTTTCAGTATAAATGTTGAACCCCTATTACTTAAAACTTTGTCAGAATTTTTCTTCCCCAAAATTAATTCTTATAGTTTTGTCTAATGTAATTTTCGATTTATTTTCACTTTGTCTAGGAGGAAAGCTTTCTAGAATTAAAGAGTTGTTTGTTTATCTTATTCCTAATGTTCATTCTCGTCATATATTTTAGAAGAATACTTGACTTGTGTTTATCCATTGTATCAACCCACTTTATCAAATAGATATGATCTACATTATTTTGAGACACCCATTTAAACCTTACAATATAGAGGTATAGTCAGTATCAGTATCATCTGATATCAACATTTGATTTTTAATCACTTCTATATGCCGCAAGATCTAAGAATAGATCTGTCTCCACATTAGTCTACTCCTCCAGTCTGCTCCCAAAATCCTTGAAATTTGTGTCTAAACTCTGGCTTAAATGTACTTAGGTGAGCAGAAATTATTTCAGTATATAACTCTGCCTCTGCCTTGCTCACACTGTAGCCATACTGAATTTCAAAGTCTTTTAGACATGTCTAAACTCATTATATACATGTAAATTATCTGAAGATATTACAAAATAGAGGATTGTGCATTCTTATAATGCATAGTCATAGAGACTGATAATGAGACATGATCACAAAACTTTCAAGAATTTCAAAGTCTTTTAGACATGTCTAAACTCATTATATACATGTAAATTATCTGAAGATATTACAAAATAGAGGATTGTGCATTCTTATAATGCATAGTCGTAGAGACTGATAATGAGACATGATCACAAAACTTTCAAGCATTTCAAATAGTCTTTTAGACATGTCTAAACTCATTATATACATGTAAATTATCTGAAGATATTACAAAATAGAGGATTGTGCATTCTTATAATGCATAGTCATAGAGACTGATAATGAGACATGATCACAAAACTTTCAAGAAATCAACCTAAAACAATTTAAAAAACATTGTCCATTTCCTTTTGAGGTGTTACAGTGACATATTATATAGTCCAAAATTAGTTCTTTATTAAAATAAAATTAAAATTCCCCTTGAGTTGATTTCTTGAAAGCCTTTGAAGTCTTGTTTTATCTAGCGAGCATCCACTGAAGAAGAGACTAGCAGTATACTCATGGGCCATGACCTCAAATTATTAAAATAAATTAAATTAAAATTCCCCTTGAGTTGATTTCTTGAAAGCCTTTGAAGTCTTGTTTTATCTAGCGAGCATCCACTGAAGAAGAGACTAGCAGTATACTCATGGGCCATGACCTCAAAACACAGCATGAAAATATTTCCATTTCTTCACCACTTGTGGGACTGAGGTACAGAAAGTGGAAGATTATATGGAGGTCATCTCTCTCTCTCTCTCTCTCTCTCTCTCTCTCTCTCTCTCTCTCTCTCTCTCTCTCTCTCTCTCTTTCCCTCTCAATCTTTTGACCTGTACAATACCGAGTTTGAGAGAAATCTAGCAAGCAGCCTGTCTGCACTGATGTTACAATGGGATGATGTTGATGTACTGGGCAGTTGGCCTAATCACACAAGTGTGTTCATCTTTATTCTCTGACATAATATGTGTGAGTTTGAGCAAGGACAATGTAATACTGATTATTTTGATTGGGTTGTCTAGAACTGGAAAGGAGTTGTCACTTGTCATAAAAATTGGCATTGTGTGCTTATTTCATTCTACAAGTAGGTGAGTGTGCTTCCAATTACAATCAGACAATGGGTGAAGATGATTGCATGTGGTAACTTTCATTTGTGTACATTAATTGCTTTACTATTGATATTGAAAGCTTAGACTGAGTATTGTATATTTGTGTGATGATGAAGTTCCTTGGACAGCTGTGATGCTGTGCGATATGAATACATGTACATGGAAGTGTTGTTAATTTTGTAATTCCACAAGTTACATTAATCAATTTGAAGATGTTGCAGCAAGAGTTTTCAGGGGTGAACAAAGTTTTAACTGAGAAGAAATCCTTTTGAATTATAAAACATTGATCCTTTAACCTACATGTATATGTGTACAATTAATGCCATCTTGATTTGTGGGATCATACTATGTGTAATACTGAATATCCTCAGTCCACTGGCCAAGATTTACATGTAGGCCTCATCATTATGTTGGCAATGCTCATTAAGAGCTGATTTTTGTTACCCCAGTGGTATTCATTTACATGTATTTGTGATTTTAATGAGTAGCACACCCAACATCGACACCACTGTGAGTCTTTGTAAAGCCTCTGTAATATCCTGCTGGAGAACCAGATCTTTCAAAGATGTTTTACATCTTTTTAGAGGCATTCGACTATGTAGTGTAAGCAGATAAAGTGAGAGAGAGAGAAAGCTAGCAAGAGATAGAGAATAGTGGATGAAGAAAGCATGAGGGGAAATTATGAAATAAGAAAATAAAGTATTCTGTATAAGATCAAACTGGGAAATCAAATGTGAATATGTCACCCAGTGTTACTGATACATTGTTGCCGAAAATGTATTGAAATGGGAGAGAGGAAATTATAGGGATAGTCAAGGTTGATGTTCCATAAGATTAACTGGCATTAGGCCAATCTAAAAAAAATTGAAGCAAGTATCACTGACAAATCTAAATGTCACCAGCATTCCTGGTATGTGAACATAAAATATGATGAAATGTGATTGAAGCAAGAGAGAACTATCAAGTTGATACTGCAAAAAAAGATTAATTAAATTCTATCCGTTCAATATCTCAGTGTTTACACAGCTTTTTAGAGTAGCTAAGTATACATATACTGTACCTAACAATACCCATATTCATATGGATTCATCAATGAATGTATGCCAGATTACTGGATATTGGATAAATATTGGACACATATATGCATTTGATCTGCTTGCTTGAAAGATTTTAAAAAGCAATACTTGTTTTTATGAAGTAGAGAGATTGAGCAAACATGGGAAGAAAAGGTTACAGAAGATAATATACTGTGGAGAAAAAAAAAACACACCCTATCTCTATACATATCATGGCGATACAGTGACATTGGGTGATTTTATTTTCATTTTCGTTTGAAAATATGTACCGTAAATATTCTTCTACACGTAAGCTTTTAAAAGTTCTGTTTCTAGTCTATTTCTCATCTGTTCATGTAGACCTGTTTTAACAATGTAGCTTATGCACTACTTAGTGAAATGCAAAATGTACTTGGTTAAAAGAAGTCACAATGAGAAAGAAAATGAACCTGACAAGTCTTGTTCATTTTTCCTTTTGTGACTTAATTTACTTGCATACACTCAGTGCATATTCATCACATGTATATAATGCACTCATGAATATTCATTATTTGTATATTATCTTCTAGTCATTATTATCTACAAATACACCATACATGATTGTATCCTCTTTCACAGAAGAACATTATGTTAATGAGAGTAAAAAAATATTTGAATGAATTGTCAGTAGTATAAAGAATATGTAGGCATCTGGTTTAATCTTTGGTCAAGTACATCAACTGACAGATAGTCAATCATTATCTTGACTTCAAACTGTGGTCAGTGAGCATTTCTATGGTTACGTAGATATCCTCGCCTGATAAATTAGGCCTTGGTGAAGAGATTATATTCTTTTTCCAACTGTATGAGCACAAAGGTAGATAGACAGGCCTAAAGTGCAAACAGCAAAGCATCAAGGCCATGGTGTATTGCAAATTAGAAATTACTGAAATAATTGCCTTGCAATTAACCCCATTGGGGATGGCCTCAGTTTCCTCCATTGTGTATTCTCAATATAATAAAATGATAATCCTGTATAACGTCAACAAACTGCATCATAGTAACAAAATGCATTGTTCCATCTATCCTTTGCAGGTCATCAATAGGAAGATCATACTCGATGCTGGAAGTTCTTTTCCTATCGTACTTTTCATGATTGTGTCAGAGGTAATTATCAAAATTGAAAACCACTGCATTCATTGTCTACCTTTCATGCCATAGTAGTGTTGATTGGTTTGCAATGCCATCATTTTAGTTATGATTTTGTTCCTCCCAAGTAATATTGCAAATTTTGTCCATGAATTTATTATGATCAATGCTGTGTTAAACACTATTTTGAAGTATTTTCATCTCACCCCTCCTGTGCTGTGGATCACAAATCCAACCCAAGAATTTGAGGATTGAATGATGTGTTTGGACTAAGTAAGTAAATGTTCACTGTGAAGTTTATTTCTGTGGAAGAGGCTTTAGACCAATTTGTTGCTGAAACAAAGCATTGTCTGTCAAAATTTACTTTTTAAACATCAGTTTTTCAAATACTTTAATGCCATGGAAGGGGTTAAGGACATTTATTTCAAATGTATAGAAATAGGTTTAGGATGAAAAATGAAATATTTTCAAATGAGTTGAGCATGAGTCTGTTCTTCTCTTTTACACAGGACCTGATATCAGACTTGCAATATTAAGCTACCTTGCCAAAGTAGAATCTCGAAGATGAACCGTCGTGCCACCCTCCAAGTAGAAAACCTAAACATGCCTCAACGGTCGAGCTTGTTTGATCTGACGGCTAGACGTCCACATGAGATGGGGCAGAGTTATTTGGCGCTTGGATGTGCCCCCAGCGACCATGAAATAGAAGAATACCATGTGAAACACACCGTAGAGTTTGAGAACACGTACCGCATGGAGCCTAAAAATAGGTTGGTTTGTAAAGGAAAGGATTTGTCTGGATGAGCTGACTGAAAATATACATGTACATGGTAACTGTAAGAAAAGTATTTATCCTACTTGCAGGGTATTACACTAATAACCCTTTCATACAAGAGGAAACATTGTATAAAGGAACTCTATTATAGGCCTACATTACGTCTCATTTGATTTAAACATGTAGTGAAAGTGGTGTAAACATAGGATAAGAATAAAATACAGAGAAACGTTTTATAAAGAAACTAGTGTTTGGGGAGATGTGCGCAGTTGTTCTTGCACAGGTTGAGGTTTGTGGTCAACTGGTTAACATGTGTCTGAATGGTCATAATGAGATCAGGTCTTGTTCAGCGCACGCTCAAGATGTGCCCTGCCCAGTTATACAGTTATAGTTCAATATGATGTCCATCTTGGAGATGGACCCTGATTCTTAAATTTTGTATTGAGTTTTCTTCTGAAACAGAGAAGAACAATGTTCAAACCTCTGTTCCTCTATACGATGATAAGATAAAATCAAATCTAGTCTCTTATTGTATATAGCTATATGGTTATTATATGAAACGTTACATAGTTTTGCTATTCTCAATGAGGGGTAACTTCTGTGTAAGGGGCTCAATAGAGAGATGGTCAAAAAATTACTCTATCTTCTGGTGGAATAATGGTTAAAACTTGAGGTTCATTCTCAATTTTAGGGAGCCAGTTCCCTTTGGTTCCCAGTTGTTAGTTATGAGTTGATATTCATTCACTATCAGTTTCATACAATCTCTCTCAGTCATACAACTCATGAAATCATTCTCTTGATTGGTCAATAGATTTGTCGCAGAGAGAGTAGAACCAATCATGAAAGAGGTTATGGAGAAGCATCTGGAGAAAGTGAGCTATGAGCCTACCCAGTGTGGCCATCTAGCCAAGACCATAGTCTCTGAAATCAAAACCCAAGTCAAAGAACTAGACTTTGAGAGATATAAGGTAAGTGCTTCCCTTGAACCTCGTGCAGATCCTAATCTTTACCTCACACTCCTTAGGACAATTGCCTCCCCCCCCCCCCCCCCCCCGACAATAAGCCAGTTCGTAATTACAATTTGTGCATGTGTAGATTAAGGTCATTTGTATAGAGTACAATTAACTTTTATACGCTTTCATAGTGTGCACACCATGACATGTGTACGATGGATTTTGCATTTTAAACAAGTAGCACATCCATTTCAGGGTCATTTGTACCATGTATTAATTACAGACTGGCTTATTATACCGGGACAGCTAACCCTGGACAACCACTCCCTAATTAGTTGTCTAAAGATTAGTGTATTTTTAGGGGGTAGTTGTTTAGGGGTAATTGTCCTAGGGGATAGTCTGTTGGGTAGCTGTGTGGCAGATAATTGTCCAGGAGGGTGTGGGGGTAGTTGTCAAAATAATTGAGGGTACATGTCCTGGGCCCCGTTTCATAAAACTTGTTGTCAGTAACAACTGCCACATTTCTATGACAACTTTGCTCTCAGCCAATCAGATTCAAGGATTTCAGTAGCTTATAATAGTTATTGCAACTTGTTATTGATAACAAGTTTTTTGAAACAGGGCCCAGATACAAAATTTTAAAGATGGAAGTGTTTTAATATCTACAGTAGATTTGAACAGTACAGCTGGTCTACTTGATCATCTTTCTGTTTATGTGTTCTAGTTCTATTCAATTGTAGACAGCTTGGGTGCATCACTCTAGGATATTGATGGATTAGTGGAAGAGGAGAGAATTTTTGAAAGCCCAATTTTCGTGATTAGTATGATCATGAACAAATTATCTCTTAATTTTCTTAAATCCTTTTTCTCTCTCTCTCTCTCTCTCTCTCTCTCTCTTACTCTCTTTCACATGTTCCCCTCTTTCCTCTGCCTCTCTCTGTCTCTTCTTTTATTTTGTCCCCCTTACTATTTCCTTCTCATCTCCCTTATTATCTCTTGTTTCATCTCTCCTCATTTCCTTCCATCTCCATGCACTGTGATACCTTAGTATAAACTCTTCCATATTGTCTATAATAATCTAGTCATTCCAATTAGATTATGCCTCCACATATTCTTATACAATTCATGTGGTCTATATCTATTCTGAAATAAAATTCTTTGACAAATACTGATGTACTGTATGGGTCTTAATTCATCCCATTGTTCTTTTTTTTTAACATCTTCACTGCTTGCCCCATATCAAGAATTTTAATTGTAGGGCTTGTTCCCAATGTTTACATGAAGAACAGATAGACTTGCGCTATTGCCAACCTATTAGATCCGTCTGTATCTTTATGCTCTCAAAACTCTGGATTACTTGTCATTCCTAATCTGAATACATATTGGAGAGAACCTTTGATCATGCAGGGCCTTTAGTTTACTGTGAAATGCTTTCCCTCAAGAAATTACAAACCGCAGATCAGTTTAATTGTTGAAAAATAATGTATCTACATCTATTTGATTTGGCCTGTAATTAAAATTTTGTTCCTTTTTATGTTCTGTCCTACGCCTGTTGAACTTTTGTATGTCTGAGTGCTTTTATGCAACTTCTTTTATCTTTTGTGCTAGTTCGCCTTGAGCATTTGATTTCATGTGGATTTGGTGCCTTATAAATCTGTTGCTGTTGTTATTATTATTATTATTATTATTATTATTATTATTATTATTATTATTATTATTATTATTATTATTATTATTATTATTATTATTATTATTATTATTATTATTATTATCAGGTACATTGTAGCTAGGAGTAATATATATCAGTCTTCTTTGATATTTTGCATATTTTTGGAACTTAGGGACGAATTTGCATGCCCTCAGCACTCTAGAAGATGGCAAGGAGTTAACTGCTATCTTGTAATATCATGTGCACAAAGAAGAATATCAATGTCATCTCCCTTTCTTGCAGATCATCTGCCTGGTTGACATCGGTGAGAAGCGAGACCAGGACATCCACATGGGCAGTCGCTGCCTCTGGGATCACCAACGCGACACCTATGCATCGGCAACATATGAGAACCATTCCCTCTTCGCTGCGGCCATTGTCTATGCCGTCTACTTCGAATGACCGTACAATTAATTAACTGATTAGCAAGGTAGCGCTACACAGGAAGCCACTGGACAGGGAGGCAGACTTGGGGCTAATTAGGTGTAGATATCCTTTTGAATAGGAGCTCAACCCACCTTTCCACTAATGATATTTTGATTAGATTTCTTGTGTATTCATGCATTCCTCATAGTGCCTTTATATTGGAGAAGCCTTGGATGACTCTATATCTAATTTTATGAACTGAACAAAAATAGGTTGAACAAATTTACATACTGTATATCAACATGTGTCAACATACTGTAAGTGCATTTTTCTTTCTTTTTTGTCTGTTTCTCCAGTTTTGCTCATTGTATTATACTTTATCTGAACAGATATATATCTAGCTTGACGGATAAGGCAGTCTTATGTTGTCATTGTTTAAAGGTAACAGATAGTTTTGGGAGGCCCTCAAAAACTTTTTGTGAGATTTCTTTGATTTTACTTAATAAAAAGCAGGGTACTAACATAATTAAGATGATGTGAAGTTTTTTCCTCCTCAAGTGAAATATTTACTGAATGAGAGGTGAAAAGTAATAAAAATCCCTGGCCCAAAAAAGAGGGGATGTAAATTCAAACAACGGCCACACACACTACTCACATTAGGATTGCTGTGTGTATAGAATACGCTACACATAGTGCGAAGCGCTGGGTTTATTGTGCGGGGAACCTTCGGGTGGATATGGTCTTAGCGTGAGGCAGTGAAAAGCCGTTACCAAGCGTTTCTTACAGATATTTACACTAAAATTTGTTCGAAATCGTGAATGGAATGTTAAATAATCTCATACATGTGTCTTATGATAAAAGGAGAGTAGTATGTGACTATGTTAGATAAGTTTCTCGCCAGTATGATTTTTGCTACCGAGACTGTCTATGAGCTTTAACTTTCAATGCTAATTGGAGGACATTGATAAATGATTCGGCCATAGACCACATAAATAAGATGCACCAAATCAATGATCATAACCAACACTGGGTATTACTTTTAAAGACAGGTTTTTTCTGGCTGTATTTAATGAAGATTACCAAGTAATGAGTACAGGATCAATAGATACATAAAAATTGTTCAGGCTGTATATAAGTTTATACAGGATTTCAGCAAACGGTTGCTGATATATTTTCTTGCAGACCTCCTCACAAGAAATCTGGATCATTTGAATTTGACAATTTTTTTCTTCACCATACTTCTTCTATTTGATGTCAATATATAAACTGTATTCATACTCTCTATAAATAAGAGTAATAATACAGTCATGTAATTGTCCCCGCCGAGCGAAGTTCGCGAGGGGACTATGAAACGGGCTCCGTACGTGTGTGCGTGTGTGTGTGTGTGTGTGTGTGTGTGTGTGTGTGTGTGGGTGTGTGTGTGTGTCCGTCCGTCCGTCCGTCCGTCTGTCCGTGTGTGCTCAAATGTTAGAAAATGCTACTTCTCCGTCATTTCTTGGCCGATTTTGATTCCGATTGTTTTATCTGATAGGGCTGGGTGGGGGCTTCCAAACTTCTACACAGAATTTTGAAATTCATTAATTATGCAAATTTATGCAAATTTATTCAAAATTGACGAAAAATGCTACTTCTCCTCTATTTCACATCGGATTTTGATTCCGATTGTTTTATGTGATAGGGCTGGGTGGGGGCTTCCAAACTTCTACACAGAATTTTGAAATTCATTAATTATGCAAATTTATGCAAATTTATTCAAAATTGACGAAAAATGCTACTTCTCCTCTATTTCACATCGGATTTTGATTCCGATTGTTTTATCTGATAGGGCTGGGTGGGGGCTTCCAAACTTCTACACAGAATTTTGAAATTCATTAATTATGCAAATTTATGCAAATTTATTCAAAATCGACGAAAAATGCTACTTCTCCTCTATTTCACATCGGATTTTGATTCCTATTGTTTTATCTGATAGGGCTGGGTGGGGGCTTTCAAACTTCTACACAGAATTTTGAAATTCATTAATTATGCAAATTTATGCAAATTTATTCAAAATTGACGAAAAATGCTACTCTATTTCACATCGGATTTTTATTCAGATTGTTTTATCTGATAGGGCTGGGTGGGGGCTTCCAAACTTCTACACAGAATTTTGAAATTCATTAATTATGCAAATTTATGCAAATTTATTCAAAATTGACGAAAAATGCTACTTCTCTATTTCACGTCGGATTTTGATTCCGATTGTTTTATCTGATAGGGCTGGGTGGGGGCTTCCAAACTTCTACACAGAATTTTGAAATTCATTATTCATGCAAATTTATGCAAATTTATTCAAAATGGCTGAAGGTTCATAATGTTTTCATGTTTTATATTTCAGTTGTATACATGCATTGTTGGTATTCTCTTCTTTTGCATGCAGTAACATTATTATTTTATTCACTAAAGTTTTTCACTGAAGTTTTAAGGTTCAGGCTAGTTAATTTCCACAGATCTGCACTTCCGGCGGGGACATTTATTACGCATTGCGTAATTTACTCATTCACTTGTTTGTTTATAATCCATGAATTTAACAGAGAAATGTTATGATAAATTACAGAAAACATGTGGAGAAAAGGTGGATACATGTGTATAAGAATCTAATTTCATATGGAATTTTGATTTTGAAGTTTTAACCGCTTATTCTTTTCAATGTGTATGCCAAAGAACTCTTGCCAGTAGTTAATACCCCTCCAACTTGTAACATGTAACTCTGAAGTTTGATTTGATTTTTAAGAATTATTTTTTGTTTTAATCATTTTATTTACCAATTTAAATTGCAATAGTGTGGTTGTATTTTATATCTAATTTTCTGCAGGTCAATTTCTTTCGCAAGTATTGGTTATACCTTCATGAAGCAATTTCTGGGAATATTTTTATATTTTGGCATACCTTCATGGGACTGCTATGCAAGCATTTAGTGAGCTATAGAGGATGCAATAGTGTGCGTACCAAATACTCATGTGGAATTCTACTGCATACTCGGCAATAGTTTGTGACACTGTTAGAAACTTGTTATTGTCCTGTCTTATCTACATTTTGTAAGTTGTAGCAGTTCAACTTTTTCCTTGTTATATTCATATGTTTTTGCTAGTTTTGCCAGAAGTGCATACCGTCAATTGATGCACAATTATTAAGATGCAATAGTGTGTTTAGAAATTAGTCCACGTATCCATAAAATAGTACTTGTGTACTCTCCTTGTATACAACTCACAATGCACAATATAAAGTTGCAATAGTGTGTATTACTATGTATTTAGTTTAGATTTTCATATTAATGTGTACCTGAACCATTATTTATACCTCTATACTCGCCATAAATAACCAGTGAACATTTGTTCATAAGATTATGTAAATTTGTAAACCTAACTATTCATTTTAATTACACTGAACTACAAAATTTGGATAGTGTTTATATTACTCTCTTTCCCAAAACCTGTACACACATTAATGTCATGATCGATATGACACTTTACTTTTGCAACAACAGCAAAAAGAATGTTGCAAAAGTATGGTATGGAAATTTTGTTGAAGGACGGTTGGCTTTTTTCATTACTTTGAAATCGTACATTCTGGAGAAAATGTTATTTCAAAATGTTGGTTCATGATTATTTTTTTTTTAATCTTACATTGAAGAATGTCTGCAATGGAAAAAAAAATACATATTCATGTACATGGATATATGTGATAGAATATGATGTAAATACATTTGAACATGACATGTTATATTTCCTGTATAGGTAATGGATAATAAATTTCCTTCATTAGAATATTTTCTTCTCTGTGAGCATTATATGTTTTTATGTGAAGGCTTACATGGTGTTTCCCTTAGAGTAGGAGCATGGATATTTATAAATGGTTACTGCCTTTGTATAATCCAGCCCCGTTGCATAAAACTTACCATTAACGGTAACTTTGCCATCAATGGTAACTCCCATGGAAACCTTGATTTTGATTGGCTTTTGAGTGATGTTACCATGGTAGTTACCATTGATAGCAGAGTTACCATTAATAGTAAGTTTTATGCAACGGGGCCCTGGTTATTTTCATTAACGGTTCCCTCCCACCCCACTGAAGTTAACAGAAGTACATGTACAAGAACATTTCCAAATTCTTATGTTTGTCAGTTGTCATATAAATTTTCTAACTTTTGATGAAATTCTCAATAAGGAATTCATCCCAACTTGGAGACAAGTATGGTTATTAAAATTTGAAGCATATTTCCTTTCCTGGAGAAGGCTCTGTATTTATAAGCCTAAGACTTTTCTTGATAGGGCAGTATCTGTTTAAATTTGACTCATGAATAATGCCTGGAAAGGTTTCTTATTACCTCACTTAAAAATCAACTTCCCAGATTTTACTTATACCCAGTGTAAATAAAAATATTTCAGACTTTTAGCACTATAAACTTTAGTATCAAGCTAAATTTTGCACATTGTAAAGTTTAAAAATGTAGAATATATTTGGAGTAAGTTCTTATAAAATTTATTTAAATGATGTTTGTAGAATAATGCTTTGAATTCTTGATAAATTGTTACACTTTTTACAAATTAAGGCACTGAAAATCGTGTGTCCCACGTATCAGAACACAACAATATCGTTTTACCAAGGAGCTTCAAGAGCTGGAGTTCCAACTGGCAACAAATTATCTCAAGCAGCTGCTCCTTTCTAAGGATGCACAAAAGAATCTACAGGTGCGCTGTAGCCTTTGATGTCCGATGTTCCAAGCCGCCAACTTCATGGGAAAGCTTGAGCAGTGATTTTTGTCACAAATGAAATATTGAGAATATTTCACTTTTTATTTGAATAAACAAAGTGAAATTTTCACATATGATAAAATTGAATACAAAAGCCTAATTGTGTCCAGAAATTTGGCTATATTGTATGATAGTAGTTTCAATATGTGGAAAAAAGGTAAAATTTTACAATCCTAAAATCCCCAATTTGACACTCTTCCGATTACTCCCTGCAAACGAAAATAAAAATTGCAATTGTTCAAGTACTGTTAATTATGATGTTATATGTCAGATTAGTGCCCACACATGCCCAGTCGCGCAATTTTGATTCATATATCAGGAAATTTTGTACAATTTCTTTTCGCTTGCCCCCAGTAAAGGTAAGTACTGTGAACTGCTCATATCATCAGACTAGTGATAGCGAAAAGTAATTATCATTACAAAGCATATTTTCCTTTGAAAATGGCCCGTAAGTTTGCAGCCAGGCAGGAATCTTTTGTCTTCTTATCTGCAAGGAAGATCCAGTTAAGCACATGCCTGACATATTTTTCCTTGGCGGCTTCGAACATGGTTCAAAGGGAATGAGCTACATGCGACTCCAGCTCTTGAAGCTCCTTGGTTTTACATTGCACCAAGTTGCCATTACACAACACCTTTTGTTTCCCATTGTCATTAATAATTCATGATACTACATGGTTGCCTGAATAAGTTGATTTGTAATGACAACTGTCATGCACATTGATATTATTTTTTTAATTGGCTGTTGATACTCGAGCTTTCATTGCCTTGATCAACAAATGAAAATCTAATCAAAATTCAAAGCATCATTTTACAAATAACTAAAATGTATATTTCAAGAAATGACATAAGATTTATTCCAAACAAAATCTACAATCTTCAACTTTACAATAGAATATAATATTCAATTTGAATTCCATCATTAAGATGCTCTCATGGATGACACATGTATTTAATAGTTGGTTACCTGATGTTCTGGTTTGAAACAGCAATAAATTTGAATAAATTAATAGACTGACCTATATTGTTCTAATACGTTGAACGGTGCCCTTCCGATCTGAATAGATCAGTTCACAAGTGTATTTTAATTTTTAGCATGCCCCTTCAACAATTGTTGCTGCTTGCACTAGTGACAACCCAACAACTTAACAAGGACTTGTCAGATATAGCAACAACTAATATTTGTACCCTGACTATTGAAATACAATGACCCCTAACAGGTGAATGCAGTACTTTGTCACTTGGATCTTGGGCTAGAAGCTTTGAAAAATTTGAATACAACTGTAAACTGGTCTATTTTTATTAATTCTCCGGTAGGGGGACAGTGGACCAATAGACCATTTTCATAATGCATTCAAATTTGGTGCTTACCTCTTTGTCAAACTCCTAGTGACCAGAGGCGTCGGTACGTCGGCCTCGTACAATGTATTGGAGGCATATTTAGTCCGCCAGACAAAAGATCCCCCCCCCCCAATGCATTGTCCGAGTCCGACGTTCCGACGCCTCTGCTAGTAACGAACTATTACATCCACCTATTACAAGCCTTTGTATTTCAATAGTCAGAAAGCAGATTGCATACATTAAATTTTGCGAAGTTGGGCAAGCCAAAATGTCCAACCTAACAACACCTAATACATGCAATTCACATTCTGACTATTGAAAAGAATAGGTTTTTACAGGTGAATGTAATAGTTTGTCACTAGGCAAACGTGTATAAATTTGAATACTTTACGAAAATGGCCTATTGATATCTGTCTATGATGATGAATAATTATGACTTTGAAGATAGTATGGAGACGCATCATTCTGATTGCAGTGTATATTTTGTGAAGATTTTAACACCAGTGGTGTCTGTTATCTTGCTGTGTGGTTAGAGAGGGTTTGGACGGAAAAGGATGCGAAGTTCTTTGCCCCATAATTATGTCAGAATTATCAAAACATAGACCAAAGTAAAGAACTCTTCACAAGAATATGATGGAGGCTATCTTGACAGAGAGGATAAGAGGAAATGGGAACCATTACATCGCCTGCCATAATCCTTTCCCAACCCAAGAATCTGATCTCGTCGGAGAAAGATTAAGCGATGAGTTGATGGAACAATATGTGAACAGGTAAGTCATTTATTTTATATCTGTAGCTTACAGGCAACGATTTTCATGATCGCAAGTCTTTTTTAAAATCGACATTCTACTTGGTGTAAAATAAAACATTTGACACTTTTGTTCGTTGATAACTCAAAAGCTATTATAACTCGTCTGTTGAGAGCTATGGTTGAGAGCAAGGAGGTCATTATGTCATATTCTTTAACAGAGAGTTAATGCCCTTCCTGCTCTCAGCAGATCATACGAACTCATATCAAGTGGCGGATCCAGGATTTCTTGAGGGAGGGGGCTCAATATTCACAAAATTTCCTGACAAGTAAAAAAAAAAAAAAAAAGGACCTCGGCATTTTTGGGCCCCTCTTTAACTAAAAAAAATCTCTGACAAGCAAAAAAAAAAAAAAAAGGTCCTCAGCATTTCTGGGGCCCCTTTTGGTTTTCCAGCTGAAATTCCAGAGCACCTCATTTAAGCCAGAGTCGTGAATCATTAATGACACTGGATAGCAAAAGGTTGGCAGAAATGACAGACAGGTGCGATGCTCAATGGCCATTGTTTTGTTATTTTACTACCGACACGCACGGATTTTGTGGTCTCAATTTTTCAAAAAGCGAAAATCTAATTAAATATTCAGAGCATTATTTTAAGAATATTAATAAAATAAATTACACAAAACTTATTCCAAATAAATTTGACACCCTTTAATTTTACATTGTGAAAACCTCAGTCTGAGTTTCAACTTTTGAGTTATTAACGATCAAAAGTGTCAATTTTTTACACACCTAGTATATCCAACACTGTATGTTGTAATTAATATCTCAGAGAACTCATAGAGAATTAAAAAGAATTTGTAGAGTCCTAATTGTTTTCAAGGCGTATATATGATAATTTGCGTTTGCCTTCCACAAACAAATTTTTCGAATACTATATGTATATAAGATAATATATATAAGACAAACGCATAGCATGTATATACTGGGAAATCGTAAAATCCTCAGCTCCTCTTTAAAAAGCTTGACTTCAAGTTTTGAACAGATGGGGTTTAATGTGGGTAGAATTGTCCTGTTGTGTCCCCCTCCCCCCTCCCTCCCTCCCCTTCCACACTTCCGCCAGAGACTCGCAGAAAGCAATCATAACACAGTTCACGAGTTTTTGCATGCTACTTTTATTCACTGATCGTGATGGGCCTAATATGCGACTGCGGCGTGACAATGCTAATGAAATGTATCCAATGAAAATGCTAACTTGGGAACAACTAAATTGTTGTATAAAAATATCACCCAGCCAGTAAAAGAATATTACAAGAAATTACCAGCGCATAACATCATTATGGCCTCAAAGTACGATGTATATTAAACGCCCAAACCATTCTTTCGGCTCCGCTAGAATGTCGACCGAAAATTTAAAATTGATAGTCTTGTACGAGAACTGAGCACAAAGATATCAGTTTGTTTGTTTTTCTTTGGTATAGGTTTGACTGCATCTGCATTAATACTCAACTTGGCGTATTTTCATGGTAACCAACGTTACAACTTCTGCCTTCTTCAGGGTGTTCTTTATTCTGTTGAGCTACAAGATAAATGACGATGGGGTTATCTTCTCAGATATTATGTTAAACCAATGGGTGTAAACTTTGTCGTTCTCTAGCAGTGCCAATTAGTAGAAATGTGTTGTCAACTGATGTTATACGCTACACAATATTGCTGAAACTAATTCTGATATCTTAATCATCACACCAACTTCATGCTTGGGTGTTTTTTTAAAGGGGAGGGGGGGGGGGAGCCAGAAGAAATTTAGATAATCATGTCTCACTTTCTTGATTCGGTTTCGAAGGCCTTTAAAGATTTCAAGCAAAACTAACTACAACTAATATATAATTATTCATTAATAGGCCTATCCAGGGGACATCATGTCTGGGACATGTTATTCGTCACCCTGAAACTGTATCTCGTAGGCCAGAGCATGGCCGTTGTTGAAGGCGTAGAGTCGCTGGTCCCTTGGGTTGTACTTGAGCGCCGTGTTGGACAGGTACTTGCTGTCGAATGCGACGTCGAGTGTGGTGATCGTCTGGGTGGTCGTGTCGAACATCATCACGATTCGGCCGTCGTGCTTATTGTACGAATCCGTACAGTAGAGCTTCCCACACACCATGAAGCACTCACCGAAGTTGGTCTTGAGCGAGTTGGTGTAGTATGTTTCCTCAACCTCCAAGGTGATCGGGTCGATCTTGCTAATGGTCATGAGCCCTCCGTCATTCGTTCTCCCGTAGATGACCCAGAGACCCTTCTCATCGACAGCGAAGTCAATGCTGGAGTAGCCCCCGGAGAGATAAGGATAATAGTTCTTATATCCAGCATTCGGCAGGGCTCGTTGATTGGTAATAGAGCCGTCTATGTAGTCGTATCGCAACATGGTGGCGGATGAATACGAATTGAAGAACAGTGCGCCATCGTATGCGACGATACTACAACCTTCCATGTTGTAACCAGGTAGATATGTCTCGCGAACGCCTCCCGTCTGGAACTGCTCTATAGACAGATACCGATAGATAGCCGAAGTGTAGGTAACCCCCCTAAAGAAATGAGATTTAGCCTGGTTATTAGAGATGCAATTAATGTGTATGAACAACTACAACTTATGAATGTTGCACAATGACAGGGCGTCATTTATTTTGCGATATTACTTACAATAATCAAGCCTCTCAGGCATGCGTCAGTAATTCAATACAGTATTCGCACTATTCATTTTACATTTACCCTTTGTATGATATCACTCTCACATGGCACGCATAAGCCGGTACTAGTCGATGACTTCATATGTCAGTTATTGCGTTAATACGTGCGCCTGTGAAGTAATTGCGTTAATACATGCGCTAATCGAGCCTGTGAAGGCATTTAGTCAATACGCCAGTTTACACTTCTAATTTTATTTGCATTGTTTTTCACATTTGGTTCTGCTTTCACTTGTTAAACGATATCACTCTCATAAAACGCATGAAAGGCCGCACGATTCAATGACGCCGTCCTCCGTCAGGCAAGTTGACGACTCGTGTGCTACAGGCTGTGTGATTCATTCTTTGGGCTGTTATGTATTGCGTTGCTATATAAGGAACATGGTGCATGATTGGAAAACTTTGAGAAATATTACGGTGGGGGCGGTGACGTTCAATTCAGGTGGTGCAGGGGATAGTTGGTTGCTTACCCCCTATAATTTCAACATTTAATTTAATCCTACGAGCGTTCAATTATGATCAAATAGTTCCCCCCCCCCCCCCCCCCCCCATTCTGAAGATGGGTCGACACCCTTGTTGTGCATCTCATTCCCACACGTATTTGTTGACTCTTGCGTGAATATATTATGAGTCTGCATTTCAATCCGAACTTGTATTTATTTAGCACATGGACCACTGTACAACTAACATGACTAAAAGCTAATGATACGAAGAAAAAAAGGCTCAGGGGCTCAGATAGAACCCTTCAAATGCTCCTACAGCAGCACATAATTATAGGGGGTGTATTATTAACTATACGGAAGGTGCATTATTTGATAATGATTTGGCATATCATGAACCTACTCACATTTAACGTTCAGAAGAATACAAAAGTGTTCAAATTATATTCTAGAGGGTTTGGTAAGTGGTCAAAGTTTTGGTAACTGTTGAAACTGATTTGAGAGCAATTGTAAAAAAAAAAAAAAAAAAAAAGTAAATACTCCCTCCACGCACACAAACACGCACACACACAATCCTGATTTTCAATGGTCACCCTCCTGAAGCTTCAAATCTTTTAATACGCCTTCCTAATTAATGCAACTTAATTTACAGGGATTCGGTAACTTTGTGGAGGCTTGATTTAATAAATTGTTGAATTTTGATACCTGTCTTGTATAATGATGTTCAGAAGGATAAACAAATAGCCAGGCATAGAAAGGTTTTCAAATATATAATGCTATTATTAAGATGTCTGTGACTGAATACACCCATTTACGAAAGCGCATGGCCATACGCTTTAGTCTAACACTGAGTCTATGGGGGAAAATGAGTATGGCATTTCCGGTCACTTGCATATATGTTTACTTTTGTAAAGCGCATGATGATTTTGAAGTGCTTTTTTCTCCCTGGGCTTCATTTTCACACCATAATACATACACTGATAACATGTAAGGCCAGGCAGCTGAGATTTTATCAAGCCTCTGCAAAGTAACCAAATCACTTTGAGGGACATTGAAACTAATTGGTGAAAGTCAAGTCTAAAACTTATATTAGATGGGAGTTTGGTCGGTATTATATTACTTACACCTGATACCAAGGTTTGTCCACGTCTACATTGGGGTCCATAAGCCACACCCCTATGGTGCCTAGATTACCCCTGATAGTATACGGCTCTGATAACCCAATGATGGCACCACAGGAATCTACAAGGAGAAAATTAGTAACTATAGTAATATTAAGACCGGCTCACACGTCATTTCGATTGCGTCGGTACCTGCGCTATCCAAGCATGTAAAGGCAAGTGAACCATACGCCACTTCTTAAAAGTATTGCTTGCACTGTTCATTTTACAATCACTTTTCAAACGATATCACTCTTTCAAAAAAACCGTCACTGACGCGGTCCTAACGTCATGCAGCAAATGACGCCTCGTGTCAGCCGGGCTTTAAAAGGAAAGTAAATTAATATTATCGATTGATATTAAAATCGGCGTTGATAGATAATAATCAAATTGTATTACCCCAAATCAAAAACAAAATCTAACGAATTTTGGACACCTGGGCCCCGTCTTATAACAGTTGCGATTGATTCAAATCAATCGCAACTGAAAATCAATCGCAACTGTGTACTTAAGAGACAGGGCTTGCGATTAAATTTTCGATTCCAATCAATCGCAACTCTTTATAAGACAGTGCCCTTGATTGTATTATCACCCTATATCGTTACCATAGGCGTACGGGCATGCACAATTTCGCGAGGGGGGCTGATGCTTTTTTCCCCGAAAATCAAGTTTCCAGTTTCCGAATTTTGCGAGCGAGCGAAGTGAGCCAGAAAAAAATGTTGACACTTTAGCGAAAATGTGCAGAAATTAAATATTCGTGGATAAGATTACTCAAATATGAGGATTTTCGGGCACCTCGCTGCCCGAATATGAGGTGGTATATATAGTTGCCCGAATATCGTTACTTTCAAAATCCTCAGGGGGCTGCAGCCCCCAGCCCCCTTCCCCCCCCCCCCTCCTCGTACGCCAGTGATCGTTACTTCGGTCAATTACACCCACGGTCAATTACACCAACGGACAATTACCCCGGTCCTTGGACCGAACTCCCTAAGACACTAACCCTAAGAAAATTACCGCGGGGGTAGAGTTTTCCGTGGTAAACTGTCCCAGGCGTAACTGTAGTAGTTCCGATGACACAACTTAAATCTAGAGCATGAGAATGGACTGCTAATTTGGCCCTTTAAGTAAAAGTTAGGCTCATACTTTGGGGTTTCCGTGGATTCCACCCCCCCCCCCCCCCCGCAATCGTCTGACCACGGATACGCCATTATATTTAACCAAACACGCACCCTGTAATTCGAAGTCTTCCCATGGATAGGGGAATCCGTCGTTAGACCCGGGCTCCTTGCCTGCCTCGCAGTCGGCCAGCTTCTTCTCAAGTTCAGCGATGTCGCGTAACAGAGACTCGACATCGGCGTCGTTGTTGGATTCCAAGGAATCCAGGTTATTCGTGATGTTGGCGATCTGGATTTCAGTAAATCAGCAACAACCAAAAAAAATTGTGATAGGCTAGGATTGATAGACATAATTCTTTGGTCTTATTTTTTTTGTATTTGGCTTTGATAGACAAAACCAGGTCTTAACCATATATTGAAAGGTAGAATCGACTGAGGCTTAGACAAATAATTTTTTTTGGTGGAGAGCGATAGTCTTGTCCTCATTATGTGGGTAGTATTAAAATCTATGGTATTTGTTCATTCTGTGTCATATAAGTTACTAATAAGTCAGTTCGTAACTAGTACATGGTACAGCCGACCCTCTGAAATAATCCCAATTTGTACCCGCACGCGCATCTGTTTTGGTGGGCACGAAACAGGCACGAAATGACAGCGTAAAGGTCAATTGTACTCGGTACAAATGACCTTTATCTGCACATGCGCAAATTGTGATTACGAACTGGCTTACTATCGTGAAATAATTAACATAATAAACTTCAATAGTATCGTGTTTTTTTTTTTTTTTACTTTAAAAAGATAACTATCATAACGGTATATCAGTGGCGGATCTATGGGGGGGGGGGGCCTGGGGGCCCTGGCCCCCTCCCCCGGGACCAAAAAGGGACCCCAAAATATGCTGAGGACCTTTTTTTCTTTTCTTTTCTTTTTTTTTTTTCGCTTGTCAGAGATTTTGATTTTTTTAGTGAAAAGGGGGCCCAAAAATGCTGAGGACAAATTTCACATAATTATGCAAAAAGTAATAACCCTATATCTTGAACGAACAATGATAAAGGATCGTCGCGCATATCGTTTTGAATTGTAACATTTTAGATTTTCCATGGAATCATTTTTATTGAAAATCGATAACGGTGATAAAGGATTGATTTCTATCAAAATGCAAACAAATTTCGCACAATAATGCGAACAGCAATAACTATACATGCCATGATCGAACAATGATAATGGATCGTCGCGCATATCGTTTGGAAATGTAACATTATAAATTTTCCATAGAATTAGTATAATGGAAATCGAAAAGGAAATGAGCTAAATCCCCAAAATATTGAATTACTCGAGCTTAGATCATAAAAAGTATAATTAAAAATCATGCTCCTCTTGTTAATGCTATATTTTTCACTTGATTTTTGTCTTCTTATAATTGTCGTAGAACACAAAAGATTATACAAATATTTTTCATTATCTCACGAATTATACAGTTGAAAAAAAATATGGTTGTCCTGAAGTCAAAGCGAATCGAGGCTAAATTTCACAATTTTAATTTCATGACTAACTCACCATAGTTGTATATTGGCGTAATTTTGCTAGGTCGGCAGACGTGTCGTGCATGCCCGAACAAATTTCTGAGTTCTGCGAATCAAGCTTCAGCCCCCCCCCCACCCCCCCCCCCCCTCGCGGGTCTATGTTACTCACCTCTTCTCGTAGTTCATCAATGATGGCCTGGTCGGCGTTCTGGTCCTCCAGGTCGCTGATGAGTTTCTCCATGTCCTGAAGATCCTTCCTGATGATGTCATACTCGGGACGGGAAATGACGATCTCGTTGTCGATGATGCGTTGCTTGATGGCGTTGATGTTGTCCATCTGCTCGTTCATGGCGATGATGTCCTCCTCTTGTTGGATGAGGGTGGCCCGCAGCGTTATCAACTCGATGTTGATCTCCGATATCTGTTAAACATGGAAATCACCAAGTGTCTTTCAAATATTCTGCTGTAGGTCAACCTCTAGTTCCCAGGAAAGTGAATTTTTAGTGCAATAAATACCATTTCAATACATTTCATTGCTTGTAATAGAGAAATTCACTAAATGGGACTTTAAGCCTTTTTTAATCATTCCCTACAAAGAAAGTGCATTGGTTTAGCCATGGGTTCCCTCACTCCTCATAATTTTTTTTCCCCCGGACAATTACATTTAGTATTATTTCAGTAAAATTTGTTGATATGTTTTCCTGGGCTGCTCCTTCAACATACGTGATATGAGAAAGTGGGCTGTGCTTATGAGAAACTTGATCTGTTTCATTATGAAAACAATGTAGGAAATAAACAGTCAGTATACCAAAATGCGTATAGAAATTCTAATTTTCTCTTCCTATTTATTGCAACATCTCCATATGGGCCCGTGCATAGACATTAACTTGAAGAATTAATTTTACACTGGTGTCTTTACACATTTTTTTTCTTACAAAATAAATACCCCCCCCCCATTATGATATTTACAACGTTATAAAGAAAAATCAATAATAAATCGAAATTCATCTTCACAAAAAATATATGAAAAAATAAACCGTGTGCATAATGACCTGGAGATCGAGTTCACGAATCATCTGCTGAAACTCCTCGCTGCTCACTCCTGAACCGCATGATGAGCTCACTGATGACGTCACATCACATCTACAGTCGCCATAGTCTGTTACTGATGAATTCACATGCACGTACTCTTCACACTATACGCAACAAATATAATATAAACATCATGATACAGATATCTGATATCTAATCAATCCTACAAGAAATTTACCAGAGGGTTAGGGTGTGTGTCACACCCTTTCCCCCATTCTCTATTTGGCGGTGACTTTGTAAATTTTAGAAGAATACCATACCCGTCTTACCCTTGTAGGCAAGTCAATTTTTTTATTAGAGACCCATTTTTCTCCTCTTTTTATTGCTATGGAAAGTTTTCAGCTTTTATTTTTTATTTATTTATTTTTTCTAATTTATTTTTTATTTTTTGCAAATTCTTTCAAACCCTCATTTAAAATGTTTGTAAGATATATGTATATATATATATATATATATATATATATATATATATATATATATATATATTTATATTTAATTGAAATAATGTCCTTCATTAATAAAGATAAATCAGATTCGCGTGAAATGTCACGGTTCTTTAAAGAAAGGTTTTCATCTGTGCTCATTAGTGGAAAATTTGTAAAACCTTGAAGTTAACACAAATGGGATTTAACAACAATGAACAATTATTATCGTTCAGTGATACCTGCAGTTTTTGTTATTTTTTATTTTAAAAATGACATACCTTCATGTTTTAAGCGCAAGATAAACGAAGAATAAACAAAACAGATTGTTGAATGTAGAATGACTTAATACTAAGGGTGAGTGTTGGAAGCTTATGGTCCACTGAAAATAAAATGAAACATTTACCTGTGCATTGGCACTCGGCATCCACCCAAACACGACTATCAACAGGGCAAGGGCACCCGGTGACATTACGCGGGAAAGCGCCATGGTCGACTATACTGTAAAAGTTTGCAAATCTAAGAATGTGCGCTTTTAATGCTGGTCGCACTGTTCTCCGAACTCGCCTGAATCTCGCTGTTAAAATGTTTTCAGTCGAGAAGGTAGTTACTTCTTATTCTTCGTTTTTTCTCATTTTCCAACACGACACGATTTTCAATTTTCCGACTGGGAAAATGACCAACTGTTGAAACCCGTATGACACGCCCCTATAGATTGATGATTAACCATTTCGCTAAAATGTAAAACCTATTGTTTCTATGGTTTTTCGTTTTAGTCAATGCCTCGCCCCCGTAATTTTTAATATGAAGGAATGTTACTAATTGATCGACTAATTGAATGATTGATTGATTTTTACCTGACTGCAAGCGTGGGCTTTTAGGCATTGGCTTGTTAGCTCCAGGGGAGACACCTCTTAAAATTCCAATAGTAGGCCGGACCAGGTTACTTTAGGATGAGTGCCTTACACATGGACACTAGCGCAATTACTTGGGACCCACCCTCTCCCCCCCCCCCCCCGAAAAAAATTTCCCTGCATTTTGTGGCTTACTGAAGATCCACTGCTAGTAAAAGCATAATGGTAACAGTTGATTAATTTTGCTCCTGCGCCCTATGCTAGATAAGTCATGGGAAGCTGGGACACCGCCGCCGGACTTATATAGTAGTTGAATGAAATGAGAGGGAACAAAGCGACCGAGAGGGGAAGAATGTGAAAGAGCCTCTTGTAATCTCCTAAAGTTTCTCCCTATCCTTTTCACCCTAACCCTCCCCCCCTCTCTCCCTTACTCTTTCTCTCTCCTCTGTAACTCTTTTTTTCTCTCTCTCCCTCACTCTTTTTTTTCTCTCTCCCTCACTCTTTTTTTTTCTCTCTCCCTAACTCTTTTTTTCTCTCTCTCCCTCACTCTTTTTTTCTCTCTCTCCCTCACTCTTTCTCTATCTTCTCCACTATTTTTTTTTTCTCTCTCTCTCTCCACTCCCTCTCTTTCTTTCTGTTGAAATCCAAGACGACTGTGAAATATCGCGGGACATTTAATTACAAATCGGTAAAAAAAAAAAAGAACAAAATAAATAAATAAAAATCAGAAAATCTATCACATATTCGCTCATATCAATGTTTCGATCACAAAAACTTAAAAGGGACGTAAAGCTGTATCGAGAGATCACACATGTCATTGAGTCACTCGCTCTTTATTGGTCAGTGAATATTACACTATCTAATCCAATCAAAAG
This sequence comes from Heliocidaris tuberculata, assembly GCA_025618425.1. Taxonomy (NCBI): domain Eukaryota; kingdom Metazoa; phylum Echinodermata; class Echinoidea; order Camarodonta; family Echinometridae; genus Heliocidaris; species Heliocidaris tuberculata. The sequence goes on from CM046838.1 coordinate 21,516,104, forward strand.
AGATGTGTGAACACGCTATGTTAGGATTGCCATTGAAGAGTGGGCGTTCTTTACCATTTCTTACTTCATTATTTTCCTCTTTTCTATTACAGTATAATTGGCAAGACGTCATGTTACATGGTACATCCAATAAAATTCAACCTGAAATAATTTGCCAATTTACTTTTATATTTCTTCCACAAGTAAAGAAAGTACCTGACCTAAGATATGATCTAATTAACTAAAAAATGATAATAATATAAAATAGCTTGACATAAAAGAATCCAATTCGTACCTGCGTTTGATATTGGGTCGTTTAATAATAATTTCAAAGTTTATAAGTTAAGGATGGTGCAAGATTCCCCCCAAGCCAGATATCCTGACCTTGATCCTCCAGGAAGAAGCACGATATAGCGAAATGTGAAGAAGTATCATGCTACAGAGACCAGCCTCAATCGCAATCAAGGAAAATCTGGAAGTCGGGGAACAGGACGATAATACGATCTGAAGAAAACATGAAGGCAGTCAGAAATTACCTTCAGCAGAGGACGCCCTAATATTATCAATGCGATGTCTAAAACTTGGTCCCGTGCCCACTGACTGGTTGCTTACTTACAAGCATAGACATGCTTTATTAGCAGTCAGGTAAAACAAACCATCAAACTTTTCAAACTTTCAAAAGCTTTGTCCCATTGTCCAAAACCACTGATTATTAAGCCATCCATGACCGTATGTTTATAAATGACATATCATTTGAAAGAGGATATCTGTGGCTACTATAGTCATTCTGGTGTACACTAACACAATCTCCACATAATTCAAAATGAACTTTTGTTGAGTTATTTTTATAAGCTCTGTACAATAGGGTGCAATTTGCCCTTGAGTTGACTTCTTGAAAGTCGTTGCATCGTGTTCTACATGTCTTTAAAGAAAAAAAAAACATTACCTGACATATTGCATTACACGTGTACAAAATTTTGTTTTTCATATTAATGATTCTCCTTAATAGTCACGAGTTGACCTTAATGGACGGCAGGTGACATTGGTCTCACAATGGAGACTAATTAGTGAAATAATCATGATAAAATGTAAATAAAAACGTGTGATAAACATGAAATATCTGTAATATAAAGAGGTCTAGCCTGCTGAGTAAACATTTCACAGGTTTTAATCACCTGATTGCTTCTGCTCATATCGCTAATGATTTGGTAAAGGAAAAGTGGAAATATTTTTTAATGTATTAGGTACCAGTTTTTAGGTTCCTAATTGTCTGATAACCTAATGCAACATATGGATCATTTCGCAAAACAAAGTTAACAATTTTGTGGGCTGGTATCCAAAATGCCAAGACCGCCTTCTGTCTACCTCCCTCCCCCATCTCATTTACGCCTAAAAAATGAATTTGTGTTTTAAAATGATATTTTCTGATCTCATTGCTTCATAATTGTCCTTCATCTTCGCACTGAAGACACGTATATGTTTGTCCAGATTGACAATTGAGGGGAAAAATAGATTTGAACGAAAAGAAATTGGCATCATGGCACCAAGACTGGTAGCAGCTACGCTCGTGTTGTTTCTCCTGTGTTATAACAACTTCGAAGTCTCAGCACAGGTAAATGATATATCTTATCAAGCTGCTATGAATTTATTGCTATTAACCATTCAGAAAAGTCATATACAGTCATGTTCTCCTATATATATATATATATATATATTTGATTCGATTTTGGTTTATTCTATTCTGTTTTTCAAGTGTAAGTACATTTAAAACCTGAAATGAATAACAGTGAAAGGAACATATACCTTGAGAGGATAATCCATAAGCTTGTTTCAAATGGGATCGGGTTATTTTTTATTTCCAAATAAATCAGTGTTATAGCATATACTGCAATACTAAATAAAAACAAAGATTTGGGCGCTAAGAACATAGCCGATGTATCGTTTCTGTTTTTTAAGTTTCATTTCAATCTCAATTTATTTGGCATCATAAAAAAATATCAGCAAGTGCAAATCATAAGTGGTACAGGTTACATAATAGGCCAGGAACCCTAAAAACAACTTGTGCTTGTGAATGGGGCCCCTCACAAGTTGAATACAATATCAAATTACAAAGAAAACTTACAAGGTACAAAATGGTTTTTCATTTCCTCTATAATATTGTAATTTAACTCAAAGTATCTCAGCTAGCTGTGCATGACTAGTTGATAAGAAATATCAACAAAATAACAGCAGATCTAAAGAAATGGTTACAAGATTATTTATATGGGGACGCTTTCCTCATAATAACCATCGCAATTTAGGCTTACAACAGATTAAAATGATATATTTCTTCCCACATACTAACAATTTGTTTTGAAATGAAACAGGATAGACTTTAAACATCCTTTAGAAGCACATGGATCATTCTGAACAACTGTTTATTCTTACAATATATCTCAATTTTTTTTCTTGACTTGTAGGTTAATTGTTCGTTTGATTAATTCTCTCTGCAGTGCAACGACTACTCCGTTATAGGGTTACGAGATGGGATGTACGATTCCTGCATCTGTGATGTCCAAGTAGGTTCTATTCCAGGCTGCACCAACCCGCCAAGCCAAGCTGAACTTGACCAGCTGGAACACATACAATATAGGGTAAGACAACCTCTCTGTGTAATGTTTTTGAATTTTGTTTAAATGCTTGAGGCACATCATAGAGCAATGAAATGCCATGGTACTTCGACAAGTGGCCTTAAACTAAAACATTATTATAGGTCAACTCGGGATCAACAAGTTTCCATAAGTCCAGAACACTTCAGAACAGAACTTTTATAAACAGTATTTCACAATTAAGTTGCATGATCAGTATTCAATACTACCTTTAAAGGTTAAGAGAATGTTTCAGCAGACACTTTCATGAGGAATAAAAGGTAATATGAGGCAGGGGCGGATCAAGGATTTTGTAAAAGGGGGGCACACAAATCTCAGAAAATTTTCTGACAAGCAAAAAAAAAAAAAAAAGGTTATCAGGTTTTTTTGTCCAGTTTGCCTCCAGAATTCTGTGACAAGCAATGAAGAAAGAAAAAAAAAAGGGTTATCAGTTCCAAAGGGGGGGGGGGGATGGGCCCCCCTAATCCGCCACTGATATGAGGTAAATAAATGATTTGTGATTTTGTTAGGTATTACTTTTACGGTGTATAATCTTGTATACTTAATTGGAAAGAATTGCGTACGGCAAGGCTTGTATTTATCCAACAGACAAAATGTGTCGTTACTCCAAATGTTCATAATTCCGAAATTTCGTAATACGAAAATGAAATGGGCTTCACAATGCCGGAAACGAAAAAGGTTTCATAATTCCGAAAATGTAATAAAACCCTACATCATTTTTCGGAATAACGAACCTTCGGAATAATGAACCCTGTTTCATTTTCGGTATTATGAACCCCCTGGTATGGGAATTGTTTTAGAAAATTATGAACATTCGGAAATAAAACGAGTGCCTCCCCCATGTGTGCATGTATTAGAAACTTTGAGGGATAGCCATGTGGTCAGCTCAAGTGTAGACAAAGCCGTCAAGTGACATGAGTGACAGCCTAGATTTCGAGTTTCTTACAAGATACTTACACTAACATTTATCAGAAATAATTGACGAAACAGGAAAATGTTATCATATTCATCTGTTGATAAGTATGGAACGGTAGGAACGGTATTCTATCCAATTTCCATTTTCCTTTCCGCTACCCGAACTTAGCATCTCGTTTATGTCCGCTTCAGTGAATTTGAAATAAATTCTACTTCTTTGAAATCTGTTATATTTTGTGTATGTAAGTATGTATGTAAACATAGTGTATATAATTATATATATATATATATATATATATATATATATATATATATATGACAAATTATTAATATATTATTTCATATTCTGTCTCAAGGTCACAAACATCAGCATTCGCGTCGAAGTTGTGAAGGTCGACGTCGAGACGACCACGGCAGAGATCGAGATCGCACAGGCCGACCTCGATGACATGACCACCAAACTGGAGCTCATCGAGAGCGGTGACCTTAAGGTCAACCGACCTGAATTTGACCTCATCCTAGAAGAGATTCGTAAACTGGAACAGGTCCTGGTCTTGCTAGAGGTGGACAGAGCCACAAATCTCGAAGCGGTTACCCAATTGGAAACAGAGGTAAAAGCAAACAAACAGAACAATACAGAACGTACAAAAACAGAGGCGTTCGAAGAGGACTTGGGAGGAGGGTTAGTGATTATTATCACTCCCGGGGCTACAAGCAAGTTTATGGGAGCCTTGGGAGGGCTGGTTGGGGAAAAAATCCTGGATCCACCACTGGTAGGGCTATTGCAAAGAAACCCTCATGCACATCACGATTGACAGCCTGAAATGAGCTTGCGGGCTAAATAGCCGTCCCCCCCAAAAAAAAAAAACCAACAACAAACAACAACAACAACAACAAAAACAACAACAAATCTTTAGAGGGGACACCTCATTGATAAGTACTATAAACAGAGCTTTCGTGGAGAAAAACATACATCATTAAACTAATATTTATGATTTATATAGGTATATATATATATATATATATATATATATATATATATATATATATATATATATATATATGCCCAATTTAGATTTTTCTTGTAACTGGAAGTATTTAAGGACCAAGCTCGGGAAATCACCAAATATTGGCATCACTGCAAAGGGGCGTACGTGTGTAAAAATTTGTTTTTCAAAAGGGGGAGGGGACATTTCTAAAAATAATAACAATGATAATAATAATAATTATAGTCAAAATTTCTAGTTGTGTCTCCGATCTCCCAGTGTTACTCATGTGCGTAATGTGTTAAAAACTTCAATTTGTTGTTGTCTTTAACTGTAGCTCACAGCAGTGGAGAAATTACTCTTCGACCTAAAGAAAACCCAGGACGTGGAGACACTCCTGGAACAGATCGAGGAACTGGAAGACGAACTAGCACAATGCAAGGCCAACGTGCAGCCGACCCGACCCCCAGGTTCAGGAGACGACTTCCTGTTTGTACCATGGGAGGACGTTGCTAAGCAAGGTGATCTTGGAGGAGTGGAAATCCACTCTTTTAAGAGTGAATCCACTCTTTTAGGAGTGTACATCCACTCTTTTAGGAGTCATTAGGGATCACTTCGCTTTGGAGTCGAATCCTTTCCAAAGCAGTAGTTTCTAATACTCCTTTGAGTCAGAGTGGATTCCTTTATTTTTAAGCTTGTATTTTCGGAACGAAGTGATCCCTACTATAACAACAACAACAATAATAATAATAAACAATTATATAGTGCTTAATGTACATGTTGTTTCTAAGCATTTTACATCATTTAAAGATGAAATAAACAAACAACTTATGAAGAAAAACTTAAGTAATAGACAAACATGAGATGAGAACCCTTATAGATATACAGTGTATAATATAAGATAAAGTTATAAGATTAAATAATGTTATTGAATTTTATATAGACAAGACTACAAATCGGGAAATACAACTTGATTATACATGATTTTATCTAAGTTAATTTTGGTATTTACAGTGTGAAGAGTAAGTCTTCAGTCTGGTTTTAAAAGTGTTGGGGAGTCACGCATAAATACAGGCAAATTGGCCTCTAAAAAAAGAGGTTTGGGAGAAGGTATTAAGAGAACAGGTATGGTGCTCAGCATTTTCCATCTAGTGGCGTAGCTATCTGGGCATGGGGGGGGGGGTCCCGCATCCCCCAATCGAGTGGTGAAAAAGGGGAGATGGAGAAAAGAGAAAGAAAGAAAGGAAGAGAGTAGGAAATGTGAAATTGAAAAGATGATGGTACAACCCATTTCCATGCTACCCCTCCCCAACTCGACTGCCTTTGTGACGCATTAAATTTCATCCACCTATAGTAAGACTGGTGCCCCCCCCCCACCCCCATAATAAGTTGGTTTGTATAGGCAAAGACGGAAAGCAGACTCGCATCTATTGTGGTAAGGTTACCCCAATCAAATGGGGAAAGAAAAAAAGAAAGGGAGGGGGCAACGTGAAGAGACCCCCTTTCAAACCGTTCGCCTTGTTGTCTCGTATTAATTCTCACCACCTGGTAAGATGAGTGCCCCCCCCCCCCATAATATTAGTGCCCCCTCAATAACTGGACCCATTTTACGCTACTCTTCCATTCAAAGTGGTAGATTGATTTTTGAAGTCTTGACATAATTTTGAATTGTGCAACAATTATCCCCAGGATTTTTGCCAAGATGATCATTGCAATTGTAACCCCCCCCCCCCTCTCTCTCCCTGCGTCTCTCTTCTGTCTCTCTCTTTCCTCTTTCTCTTCCAACCTCTTTACCTCTCTTTCCCCTACTCTCTCTCCAGCTTCTCTTTAGTGCTGTTTTGCATCACCAGGAGAATGTTGCTTTATAATTAGGAGGGCTCGCAAGGCTTCAGGTTTTAAATCTTTGAACTCCAGACCTGTTTTTCCACCATGTTTTTGCAAAACGAATATACACAAAGTACATGTATTCATGTGCAGAGTTAAATAAATAAATCTACAATGTACATCTATATGAAAATACAATTCATTATATATAATATATTTAAAGCTATAATAAATGTCAGGGCAGACATCACCGATGATGATTTCTTTAATATTACATGTATCTTCCTAATCAGATTCCTGTGCTCCCATATCGTCTGTCTCGTCTTCATACACTGTGCGCACTTCAACCTACGTAAACGGGGCTTGGATGCGAGATCCATTTGAGCATCCTGATAAAATCTGGCACTACAATTATTATACAGGGTGAGTAGTTTATGAATACATGATGCAGGAAAATATATTTTGATGTTAGAATTCTCACCCAGAAATTGAAGTCATCTAGAACTTCACCTTACTAATAAGTAATATTGACAAAATTTTGTAAAATGCATTTTGGGAGGGGGGGGGGGGTACATATAGTTGCTGTTGTTGCAGTAAATTTGTGTTTCTGGATGACATGTACTAAAGCGACCATATTAATGGGATTTAGGGATGGTGCAATGTTTTCATTGTGTCTCTTTCATGTGGAGGGCAAGGCATAGGGGGATAGAAGGGGGGGGGAATAAAATAACTGAATACAGTGAGAAGGTGAGTAAAGTGCATAAGAAACACTTCTAAAGCGCCTCCCACATGGAATTCATACCTACATGCTGTTTGACTGAAAGTAATAGGCCCAATGGTAACAGCCATGTCATCAAGATGCAATATAGGGGCCTAATTTCTGGAATTTTGCTTTTAAAAAAGTTAAATAGGATAATAGAGAATGGATCACAAAGTGTGTAATTCCAAAGACATACAAATATTCTGCAAATTACTTCATTTTCCTTAATTATTAAGTGTAGTTACTTCACTTCTAAATAATCCCTCGTTAACAGATGCACTTCAAGTGCCAGCTACAAATACATCAATCGATACATCTCATATGAGAGCTACGAGAGAGAAGCATCCTTGGAGTCAGAGTCTTTTAGTTTAACTACGAGCTACCCCCCGAATGGGGCAGGTCTTGCGGTGTACAACGGCTCTGTCTACTTCACCCCCTACAACTCCAGGACCATGTACCGGCACAGTGTCGAAACAGGCACAACGGTCATTACCAAGAGTCTGGACGGAGCTGGCTACGGTGGCAACTCTAACTATGAATACAAGGGGCGTGGCTGCAGTGACGTCGACTTTGCCGTGGACGAGAATGGACTATGGGTGATCTACTCGACGTCCAGTACCGCCATGAAACTCTCTCGCCTGAATCACGAGACCCTTGACATCATCCAGACTTGGAGCTTGAACTATGCCAAGAACAATTTCGGTAACTGCTTTGTCATCTGCGCCAAGCTCTACTGCACCGATAACTACCTGGGTATGGATTCCAAGATCTCCTTCATGTTTGATACAGTGACAGGTGTGGTGAGCTCGCAAGACATCAGGCTCGGGATTCGCTACGGATGGCTCTACACCTTGGACTACAACCCAAGGGACCAGAAGCTCTATGGATGGGATAAAGGCAAGATGGTCCTCTATGACATCAGTTTTGGAAACTAGTTTCCAAAACCGACACCTCCTATCACGAGACTGCATCAGAACATAATTTATCCATTAATTTCCAGTGCACTCCATGAATGATTTTAAGAAAAACTGATCCATTAATTACAAGAGAACTCCAGGAAGTCTTACCATGAACCATTTTTGGAAAAAAGATCATCCAGTAATTACTTGAGCATTCCATGACAGTTTTAGAAAAGATCATCCAGTAATTACAAGAGCATTCCATAACCATTTTTGGTTAATCAACATTCTTCCAGAAAGGAAAATTTAAGAATGGCATAAAGGGAATTTTAAAAATGTTTGAGAAATGTACCTATTTAATCTATCACTAGAACAAGACTGACAACCTTGAGATTTCTGAAAAAGTTAATCTCTCCTGATGTGAAGAAGAAATGTATCACTCCCATAATTTCTTAAATACCACGATTGATGTACAGGTAGCCAAAAGATTTAAAACAGAACATATTCATAGAATAACATGGGGCCTAATTCTTTATGGTAGTACACGTAATTAACTATACAATAAGGAAATTGTAATAAACATGAACATGTACAATTTAAAATTACATTCCTGATTTCTCCTAATGTATAACAAGTGATACTATTTTATTGGATAATAATCAAATAATAAACTTGCATTTCTAACAGAGGAAGTCCTTATTTTGGGTATGATTGGCTTTGAATTACAGTTGTCTCATACTACCAGAGTGAGAATATTTCCTTCTGAGTCTATAAATGATGTTAAATCATAATATTACCCACATGGTCGTAACTGTAATATATTTATGGGAGTATCTTCATGCATCATGTATAGTGATGCAAGGAGAAAACTACAAGTTTCTATCTTAAAGACAAAAAAACAAGAACAAATTATACTGAAAGCAAATTTACAGTGATTTTTATTACTTTTATTTAAAAAGAATGAAGAATCAAAAATATACCTGTACCTGTCATGGCAACGGTTACATGTCGTTTTTCTGAAGGTTCATAATTCCGAAGGTTCGTTTTTCCGAAGATTCGTATTTCTGAAGGTTCGTAATCCCGAAAAGTTATGTAGGGCTCTATTGCATTTTCAGAATTACAAACCTTCGGAATTATGAACCCTTTTTCATTTTCGGGATTACGAACCCTATTTCATTTTTGGAATTATGAACCTTTGGAATAACGAACCTGCGGAGTAATGCATCGAATGTTCGGAAATATGAACCCTGTTTTACTTTCGGAATTATGAACCCCCTGCTATGGGAAATTTATGTTTCAGAATTATGAACCTTCGGAAAAATGAGTAGCCCCCATGGCAACAAGGCATGCAAAAAATACTAACGTATCATGTCACAAAAGACAATAGTGTATGCTTCTTCAAACCATGGCTGCCTACAGATCTAATTTGGCTTCATCAACATAATGAAGAAAAAAGTATGTTCATAATCATAAGTTTAAAACAATGAATAGGAATGTGGTACATTGTATAACATAAAGCCTCAGTTCCACGCCATTACTTCTTCCTTTCCTAAACCCCACACCCCCTTCCCTCACCTAACATCAATTGGAGCTTGTGTAAATGGATTCCATCAGATCTCTTCACAGTGATAGGACTTAAAAAAGCTACTACAGTGGACACTCGTTATAAAGAGCTCTGATATAGAAAGGTAATTTTGCTGGTCCCTGGTCTTTATGCTTTTGGTTTTTTTTTACCCTGATACAAGGAGATTCCTGATACAGTGGAACCTCGTTATAAAGAACACTGTTATAACACTCTCGAGTTATAACAAGGTAATTTTCCCGGTCCGACTTCTTTGTATTCTATTGTTTTTTAGCCTTGATAAAACAAGGTTTCGATATAAAGAGGTAATTTCCCTGGTCCCAAGGAGTTTGTCATAACAGGGTTCCACTATACAACGAGGTAACTTTCATGGTCCCAAGGTCCTTGTTATAGTGAGTCTCCATTGTACTTATCATTTCTTCCATGATACATAATGGTACAGCAATATGGACAGTATGATAAACAAGAAAATCAAACATCAAATTAAGTAGTCTTCCCTAAAATACAGTTTGCTGATAATTACAGCCACTAATTTTCCTTGCATTCTCTGTCTGATTGGCTAATGCACATAAACAAAAGAGATACAAATTACACTTTGAATACACTGAACATTCATCATTTTGCTTCTGAGCCAAGACTTTCCAATACCGTACAACCATAAACGTTCGCGACAGGAAACTTTCTCGAATTCCGACAGCCATTTTCACAGCAAGAAACTTTTCGCGAATTGCAAAATTAAGCGTTACGTCAATTATGATTCAGACCAGGACAAAACCAGAATTGATTTCACGGCATGAAACTTTCGCAAATCTGAACCACTCGCGAAATTCGCGAACATTTAATGCGTGCGAAAGTTTCTGGTTTAACAGTATTTCACTTTGAAATAAAGATTCCAAAATTTTAAACAGTACATTAAAAAACAGTGTCCCCCCTTCTCTTCTTCCCTACACGAATTTCGCAAAAATGGAGTACAAAGTCTTAATATGAGTCACTATCATCATCACTGCTGCTACTACTTCTTTTTTTATGTTTCTTCTTTGATTTTTTCTTCTTTATATCTTTATGCTGTCTCTTGTCTTTGCGATGCTTCTTGTGATGTCTTGATTCTTTCCTGTGCTTTCTCCTTCTCCTTCTCTCTTCCTCCTCGCTTTCTTCTTCCAAGGAGCTCTTGTCGTCCTCATCGTCAGAACTGGTATCCCGCCTGGAAGACCTCTTGTGCTTTTTCTTCTTCTTGTGCCTCTTACGTCTTTCTACCTCTGAAGTTTCTTCATCTTCGCTTGAAGAGTCCCGTCTTGACGCTTTCTTGTGTTTCCTTCTCTTGTGATTGTGATGCTTTTCTGTTCTCCTGCGATGACTGTTGTCTTCTTCTGACGAATCCCCACTGTTGTCATCTGAAGAGAGAGGTGATCTTGAACGACTTCTTCTGCAATCATAATCAGAAAGAGACAAAATTATCAACAACATGATATTTACATAAGACTAGTCAACATATTTATATATGTACCTGAAAAAAATTCTTAATGCCTACTATAACATTTGTCTACTTTTGGTACTAAAAACAGAAAGTTTTATTAACCATTATTCCAAGCATTAATGTTGAGTCAACTTATAGGAAACCAGAAAAGGCTGGAAGTGAACAATCTGCCCTTCTGAAATGTTACAATTGATAACATAATCTGTTAAAAATGGATGAGCTGTAGCATAAAGACTCAAAGTGAATCCAAATTAAAGAATTAATTATAAGCCTATCTTTTCAACCTATTAGATCTCAATGATGTGTTGAATTCATAGCAGATTTCAATTATAAAATCTGAGAGAAACTACAATAAGCTGTAAAAAAAAACTCCCAGAAATAAAATCTCACTATGAATTCTAAGTCAAAGAAATGAATTACAGGCCAAACTGCTCAATCTACTGTAGGCTGCCCAATATAATGTCTCGATTATTGCAGATTGAAATTACAATAAAGTCAAACATCAAGTTCAACTACATTTTAAAAGCCCATAATCCAGTGTTTACCTCAAGACTGAAATCTCTTTTCTCAAAAAATGACCTAGATTCAGAAATTTCACTTTGGTAATGTAGCTCTCTGGTTCTGTGGCACATACCTTTTACCCTTCCTCTTCCGATGCTTTTTCCTTTTATCTCTATCTCTATCATTATGAACCTCCTTAGAATCTGTGTGAAAAAAATCCAAATGTTCAGTTCAGTATGTGAGTATAATATGTGATCCCTCTTTTCTGAATAAAAGTGAGAACATTACATGACATTTAAAGGGGAAGTTCACCCCGAAGATTACTTGTGTTCAAAAAATGCAGAAAAAATAAAGAAAAATATTTGCGAAAGTTTGGACAAAATCCGTTAAAGAATAACGGAGTTATGGACTTTTGAAGTTTTGATTTTGTGACGTCACATGCGAGCAGCTCCTCCATGATGTAATGTGATAAATATTCCATAAAATACAGTTTTCTCAGAAAATTTAGAATATTTTCATCTGTGCATTTGATATATTGTCAGAAATGTTATTCAATACTAGATTCTGAAAAGAAACAATATTAATTTATCGTGGAACGTAAAAAAAAAAGCGAATATATGGAATATTTATTACATGACCAATGGGCAGCTGCTCGCATGTGACATCACGAATCCAAAACTTTAAATACTCATAACTCTTTTATTATTTGACCGATTTTCATCAAACCTTCGCCAATATTTTTCTTTATTTTTTCTGCATTTTTTAAACTCAAGTAATCTTCAGGGTGAACTTTCCCTTTAAGCGACTCCTCTTATAGAGGGTCCCACAAGCAGCCATGCTGGAGGACAAACAATAAAAACCTGTGCATCAGACTATAAAAAGCCATTGTTGTAATGGTCTAATGTACAGGGGGTCGTTTCATCCAATCAACTCCATGACAGTCATGACATGACAGCCCATAGACTAACTAAAAGCTGGCTTGTGATGGCATTCTAAAAAGATATGACAGGTCTGGAGTACCAACAAGTCACTTGTCAGTGAAGTTGTTGCTGGTCTTGGCAAAGACGGCTTTGTGAAACACTTAGCGGACAAGTTGAGCGACAGTGTCGAGATGTCGCTGATCTTGTCGTTATGACGGTTTGATGAAACGACCCCCAAGTTTGCTATTGTTTGTCCTCCAGCATAGCCGGTTGTGGGAACCCTCTATATACATGTATATTCACAGGAAAGTAGAGATTTTCTTGTTTTATAAAATGTGCAGATCAAGATGATAAATTCTGGCAATTAATTGGTGATTAAACTCATAAGAGATATTGTCACTCATAAAAGCTTCTCTTTGTAACTTAAAGTGATTGATTAACTTTGTGATATATTGTAAAATCAGCTCAAATGCCAGTGAATTTTGTGCAGTCCTCTAACTACATATATAATTAAGGATATGTGAAAGTATGAGAGAAAATGGAACCCGTTTACTATCCTAAAAAAGAGAAAATCGCGATCAATCGCTAGCGCAAGTCGCTCGGCTTCTCCGCTGCGCTGCAGTCACAAAAACCAAGCACCAGCGCTTGGCGATTTCGGAGCGGGTTTCCAGCCCGTACGGTATTCTGTGATAGAGCGAGGTATGCCAACCGTAAGAGTTCTTTAGGGTTCGGTGGTACTCTATCCCGACATCACTGTTCAATCGTAAATCTCTTGATATATAAACGACCGATCAGCTTATAAAACTCAGGCGATTCCTGTCTGAGCTAAAGGTTTGCAATTATGATTACAGCATTAGCTGGAACAGTGATTTTTTTTTTCAATCCTGGGCAAAGTTAATCAATGCCTTTAAGCTTGCGAAAGACTGGCCAAACATAGCAGTGGGCACATCTAATATCTATAGATGTTTCTTCAACAAAAACCCTCAGATGAAGAATTTTGAATACACCTCTTCTGTAGGATAGCATCTGCATGGAAAAAATGTTTCAGACATCTGTTGTTGCAAGCCTTGAGCAATCCTCGAGCAGGCCTCAGCAAATATTTCAGGTCCTTATGAGCAACTTTGATCTAGGAGCATTGCATAAAATTTGAATGCACTAGCAAACTGGACATTACTACAACCCTTTAGGAGATGCAAAATGTATTATGCATTCACACTAATGGACATTTCTTCACAGCAACCTAGTAATAAACTTATATGGTATGCACATATTATGAACAATAGCAACTCTATGGATGGATGCCACTTTGCATGCTTGCTACTACATGTATATTGAAAAATCCTAATGTAAGCTTTAAGAACATTGAAAAACTTTTGTCATGTGTGCATAAATTTGCATACAAACAGTAAACTGATAGCTTTCATTTTTACTTCTAATATTCATTGATCTCAAAATAAATGCCTCTAAAAGAAGCACCACTGCACTGGAGAAGCCCTCCCCCCTTCCATAAATTTAACAACATAAAATTTGGATGGGGGTACTGAATACCTTTTGGCTTTGGTGGTAGGGCTGGCATCATGGACACATCTTCTCCATCACTGTCTTCGCTGCTGGTGCTGCTGATATCAAGGGTCACGTCACGCTCGGGGTCGACCCTCACAAAGTTGCGGCACTGGAAGGTCAGGTGACCGGTGTAGCCGCATCTCTTGCAGGCGATGCGCGAGTTCTCCTTGCTGGGATTCAAGAGACCTAAAGGAACAATTGTGAAAGAGTAAAGTTGATGGGCATCATAACTTCATGATTGAATATTAAAATCCAGATTGGTAAGTTTACAATTAATGAGGGAGGGGGCCCAATTCTAACAACAAAATAAAATTCTCCGACAAGTGACAAGCAACAACATCCCCCCCCCCAAAAAAAAAAAAAATCAAAGGGGCCACACCACACAGGATCACAAAGTTATAGGGAACATGGGGCACATGCTGCTTGTTAGAGCCATTCTTAGTCACGTGTGTGACCAAAACCCTGAAAAATACTTCATTTAAACCTAACTTTTCAGTATTTGTCTTGCAGCACTCACAGAACCATCACTATGTGGGGCTGTGTCAATTTTGGCGGTGATCACGACCTTTAAGTTGAAGAGGTAAAAACACCAATAAATGAATATAATCAGCAAAATTTTGAGAAATACTTCCTTCTAAATTTAAGAATGATAGAATATCTAATTTCATGCCAGATTCTTCGATAGGATCTTTATCATCTTGATCAAGTGAAATTTGCAGGCTGTTCTTGGCCGGCAATCTTGCTCCTTTCCAGCACATTTATAAATGTCACACACTTGCTATGAGAGGCAGTTCATCATGGCATGAAGGTACAAAGTGTCAGGTTATCTACAATAACCTCAGGTCAGGTGTGTGACCCTGCACGAAAAAGCGTCTTACTCGTTGGTATACTATTCAAACCTACTTTCCTCATATGTGACCCATCACGTCAAAATGAGACAGAAGTTGCATTTTTTGAAATTTCATTTTATTATTGATTATTATTCTCCGTTTCATAAGCTTTAATTTGGTATATAGTTCAACTCTAGAGAGTGAGTATTAGTGGATATAACAGCTTTTGAAACTTGAGTAAAGTAGGACTGTGGAAAAGTATTTCTTCGAGAAACACGCTTCCAAAGTTGACTTCCGTTTTGCAGACATGCAGCATTTTCCGTTTGCAATGTCAACTAGATTTGAAAATAAAACCCTTAGCAACCGTTTATTAATTCTAATAAAAACTAGTCCTTATGTTTCTTTAGGATCTCTTCTCATGAAAACGTGAATTTTAATTCATTTAAGCCATGAATTCTAACTCTTTAAGGGGTAGCAAATCAAGTAGTTTCACAGCACTGAAAAAGCTTCCCGCATCGACTTCGTGCTTTTTTCATTAAGCCTTTCATATGCCGGTATACTCTTAGGTTGAATAACCTAGCTATAGTCAAAAGGTTTATAAGTCTGTCATTTTGTGCGGGGAAATGTTTTAGATTATAGTTTAAACTTTAAGAGGTTTTCATTTCATTATATTTTTTCTAAATTAATCATGACTTGTAAACTTGATTTCTTTCAATGTTATTTGCTTTCTTTTTCAAAGCTTGGATTCGATTGTCGCAAAGTCATTCAAGCATGGCAAAATTACTGAATAGACGAATCTTTGCCAACCATGATATTGACAGAGATCGTTGATGTCTGAATATAAAGCTAACTTTTTTACTAGTGAAAGAGCAATAAAATTCGCCGCTTTTTGAAGCTTAGGAATTAACACATGATTATTGATTTTCTCTCTCTCTCTCCTTCTATATCACGCACCTGTTTCATAATCTCGACAGAATTGTCTTTCCTTCTTTTATAAACTACCTTTCTTTTCTGTTTACTTTTTACCAGATTAAACAACGATGGATTGAAACAGCTTCATAATAGAGAAACATTTTTATCCTGCTCTAGTTAATTCATTCTACCTTTTAAAAAATGTATACAATCTACTAGTTTCTAAAAGCGTCTTTCTTTTCTTTTCGCCATGTCAAAGAGGTATAGAATTCGCCCCTTTCAAAGAACAAGGATTAAGTCACCTCCTGCATGCGCGAGACGATTATTGATTTTTCTTCTCTCTCATTGTCATTCTAAATCACGCGCTTGTTTCATAATCTCAAGACAGGTCCTTTTCTGTCTGGTTAAAAAGCTATATTTCTTTTCTTTTCGGCTTTTACACAAATTAAAGAATTGGTCGCTTATCATGCTTATTATCCTCATGTTCAAAAGCGGGATGAAGATAAACTGCTTCTTAGCGCCGCCGTAGAACTAGAGCTTCAACAAACAAACAAAATAATGAGAACTGCTTTTTGTAAAAATTAACGCCCAGACAATTCTCTCTTTAAACGAATAAGAGCATTGGCTGCTAATTATCATCATGTTAACTGGTGGTATGAACATGATGAAGATAAACTGCGTCTTAGCTTGAAAGTCATAGTTTCTCTCCGCTCTAGTTAACTCGAGCTTAAAACAAATCAGGTACTTGTTTCATTATCGCAACCAAGGGCCTTTTCATTCTAGTTGAAAAGCTAATTTTCTTTTCTTTTCGGCTGTTAAAAGAGTTACAGAATTGGCCGTTTATTATTCTCATGTTCAACAGCGGGATGAAGATAAACTGCTTTATTGCACCGCTCTAGTTAACTAGAGCTTCAACAAAAAAAATAAATAATGATAACTACTTTTTGTAAAAATTAACGCCCAGACATTTCTCTCTCTCTCCTTCTAAATCTTTCACCTGTATCATAATTTTGACAGTTCTTCTTAATTCTGTTTTGAAAGCCAACTTTGTTTTTTGTTCGGCTTTTTAAACGAATAAGAGAAGTGGCCGCTAATTATCATCATGTTAACTGGCGGTATGAACACGATGAAGATTAAGATAAACTGCATCTTAGCTTGAAAGTCATCGTTTCTCTCCGCTCTAGTTAACTGAGCTTAAAACAAATTAGATACTTGTTTCATTATCGCAACCAAGGGCCTTTTCATTCTAGTTAAACAAATAATATTCTTTTCTTTTCGGCTGTTAAAAGAGTTACAGAATTGGCCGCTTATTTTCCTCATGTTCAACAGCGGGATGAAGAAAAACTACGTCTTAGCTTGAAAGTCATCGTTTCTCTCCGCTCTAGTTAACTCGAGCTTTGAAACAAATCAGCTACATGTACTTGTTTCATTATCGCAACCAACATGACCAAGGGTCATTTCATTCTAGTTAAAAAAAATAATTTTTTTTTCTTTTCGGCTGTTAAAAGAGTTACAGAATTGGCCTCTTATTATTCTCATGTTCAACTTACAGCGGGATGAAGATAAACTGCTTCTTAGCGCCGCTCTAGTTAACTAGAGCTTTTTAAAAAATATATAATAATGATAACTGTTTTTTGTAAAAATTAACACAGAGACAATTCTCTCTCTCTCTTTCTAAATCTTTCACCTGTATCATCATTTCGACAGTTCTTCTTAATTCTGTTTTGGAAACCAAATTTCTTTTCTGTTCGGCTTTTTAAACGAATAAGAGCATTGGCTGCTAATTATCATCATGTTAACTGGTGGTACGAACATGATGAAGATAAACTGCATCTTAGCTTGAAAGTCATAGTTTCTCTCCGCTCTAGTTAACTCGAGCTTAAAACAAATCAGGTACTTGTTTCATTATCGCGACCAAGGGCCTTTTCATTCTAGTTGAAAAGCTAATTTTCTTTTCTTTTCGGCTGTTAAAAGAGTTACAGAATTGGCCGTTTATTATCCTCATGTTCAACAGCGGGATGAAGATAAACTGCTTTTTTGCACCGCTCTAGTTAACTAGAGCTTCAACAAAAAAAATAAATAATGATAACTACTTTTTGTAAAAATTAACGCCCAGACATTTTTCTCTCTCTCCTTCTAAATCTTTCACCTGTATCATAATTTCGACAGTTCTTCTTAATTCTGTTTTGAAAGCCAACTTTCTTTTTTGTTCGGCTTTTTAAATGAATAAGAGAAGTGGCTGCTAATTATCATCATGTTAACTGGCGGTATGAACACGATGAAGATTAAGATAAACTGCATCTTAGCTTGAAAGTCATTGTTTCTCTCCGCTCTAGTTAACTCAAGCTTTTAAAAAAAATGTAAACAATCTACTGGTTTTTAATACATGTAGCTAAATTTCTTTTCTTTTCGCCATGTTATAAAGAGGTATAGAATTCGCCCCTATTGAAGAGCACGGATTAAGTCACCTCCAGCATGAGACGATTATTGATTTTTTTCTCTCTCTGTCTTTGTCCTAAATCACGCGCTTGTTTCATAATCTCTACACACATGACACATGCAGGTACTTTTCTTTCTGGTTAAAAGGCCAATTTCTTTTCTTTTTAGTCGGCTTTTAAAAGTGTTACAGAATTTATCCCTTATTATTGTCGTGTAAAACAGTGTCATTGTTTGTAAGACATCTTTTCACTCCACTCTAGTTGCAAATTCTTTTATAGAGATCACGTGACTGCGAACATCCAATGAACAAAGCCCCGCGTCGCTAGGGGCGGGGCCTAGCGGAAGACTTTCTTTTCGCGCTGGCTCTCGCCAGCTGTCCGAAAAAAAGAAGAGTTGACCGAAAAAAACACTCGCAGAAAAACTGCTTTTTCTACCCTTTCCCGTTATATTTAGGACTCAATTTTTTAACAGAGCATTCATGAAACATTGTGAATTCAAATCAGCGAAGAAATTTTTTTTTACAAAATTTGAAGATTTTAAAGATTTGCTCAATTTTCTCAAGTTCTAGCCCAGCGACTTCTGTCTCATTTTGACGTGATGGGTCACATATTGATTAACTTTGCCCAGGACTGAAAAAAAAAATCACTGTTCCAGCTAATGCTGTAATCATAATAGCAACCCTTTAGCTCAGACAGGAATCGCCTGAGTTTTATAAGCTGATCGGCCGTTTATATATCAAGATATTTACGATTGAACATTGATGTCGGGATAGAGTACCACCGAACCCTAAAGAACTCTTACGGTTGGCATACCTCGCTCTATCACAGAATACCGTACAGGCTGGAAACCCGCTCTGTAATCGCCAAGCGCTGGTGCTTGGTTTTTGTGACTGCAGCGCAGCGAAGAAGCCGAGCGACTTGCGCTAGCGATTGATCGCGATTTTCTCTTTTTTATGATAGTAAACGGGTTCCATTTTCTCTCATACTTTCACATATCCTTAATTATATGTAGTTAGAGGACTGCACACAATTCACTGGCATTTGAGCTGATTTTACAATTTTTTACAAAGTTAATCAATCACTTTAAGTCTATGTGAACAGACTTAGGACACTTATACATGTACTAGCTTATCTGAAGATAACCTTGTACTCCAGACTAGCTTTTACGGGTGAATCACACCACGTATTAGTGGTCATATTGACCACTACGCGGGACGAATGCAAAAATACTAGTCATTTTCTATTGCATGTACTTAAGGTATGGGGGGAAAAGTAAGATAAATGTTTAAAATACTTCCTTTCAAATTCAGCACTTTAAAATCTCTTTCCTACCTTAAATGGCCATTAGGAAGAACTTCTGATATTTCCAGCAAAATCCAAAGTCAAAATCATGTCCAAAACCTGAGAAATCCCCGCCAATTTTTTTCGGGATCGCATGTTGTTTTCCTGCTGTCGATGTTTTTAGACTAAATCGGCCAATAAAATTTTGTCCACAACGAAACTCGGTATCGCGTGCACATCGATCTCTACGATCGCACACACGGAAAATCGGGACTTACGTGTGCACGATAGGAACCGAACTTTTAACGACCGAATTTTTTAGCGGGAGATGTCAGCACTCGTGGCGATCAGGAAATGTACACCATGACTTGCGATACCCCGTTTCGCCAAAAGTGACAGTAAATTACGGATTTCATTTTTGGAATTATCTTTTCCAACATCGGTGAGTTGAATTTATTGTATTTCATGAATATGTTGGTG
Organism: Heliocidaris tuberculata; assembly: GCA_025618425.1. Taxonomy (NCBI): domain Eukaryota; kingdom Metazoa; phylum Echinodermata; class Echinoidea; order Camarodonta; family Echinometridae; genus Heliocidaris; species Heliocidaris tuberculata. The sequence continues at coordinate 21,536,096 of CM046838.1, forward strand.
TCGTTTTTTGTAAATTAAATGCCGATTATGAGTGAATGTTGGTGACTTTTGTGCAGTGGTGTTTTGAAAGTGTCAAGGTGGATGACTGCCTAGAGTCTACACACGAAGTATAGTA